>CM046456.1:66302129-66497129 GCA_025506515.1 Flaveria trinervia | reverse complement strand
TTTTTAATTATTTAAAGTATACTTAAGTAATTCTGAACCTTATTTTTCATGGTCATTATATATTTTTTTCATATAAACTCCAAGAAACGTCGATGATGACAAAACGACTTACGTATACGTAACTTGTAGGAGCTACATATACTTAACTCTTAGTTGTGCACTTGGTAACATGTACTTATATATTCATAACTTATACATGTACGTAACTTTTAGTTATACACTTTATAACATGTACTTACATATATGTAACCCATGGTTTTTATTTATAACATGGTAACATGTACTTATATATTCATAACTCATACATGTACGTAACTTTTAGGTAACATGTACTTCTAAAATTTAAAAGCATTATGGAGATATGTTTACGATATGTCTACAATAAACAATACATTAACTATACTTATGTACCAAGGTAATATAGGTTAGTTATGTAATATAAGAAAGCTTCAAAGTTGAAGAATTTAATTAAACACTTCTCTAACTTTCCTCGAAAGCTAAATGAGCAAAGGGACATGAAGCATATTATATGCCGTGGAAAGAGAGAAATATCAAATTAACTTGAGGAGTTTATATAAAAACTATTTCACAAATAAAGGTAAACTTCATCGTATTATATGCGCTTATGAAAATCATTGTTGGTAGCCAAATAAGTAGCCCAAAGATTATATACCAACAAGTAGGGGAAGGAAAGACAAAAACATTTTTTATACCACAAGGACTTGAGCCAGCTAATATTTGTTGTAGTGTGAGCCGGAACATGCACTTTGCCTCAATGTTGAACATGCAGCTACATTTTGCCTTTAAAACTAGTGGTGGAGGTTGAAAAAATATACAGAGAGCTCAAAAGTTATGAGACCCATAAGTTTTTTCCTAATGCTATATAAGGGATAGTCGACTTGACACGTATAAAATTTTCAGACAAAATACGCATAAATTTCTACTTCTGAGTACAAAAACAACACCTTAAAATCTCCCCTCATGTTTGGAACTCCAATTGACGAGTATTGGATAGAAAGTCAGTCGTCTAAGCTTCTAGCTGATTCAGCTTTGACATATGCATATGGTAAATAATCAAACCATATTTAGTTATACCTTTAAGGCAGTGAAGGATCCGTTTAACTATAGTTCAATAACGGTTAGCAACCTAGATGGCTAAATAAATTGAGAAAATTCGTTGACAATATACACAATTTGGGAAGACTCAAACAAGGTTTTAAAGAGCCCCATCACACTCTGATATGGGTAGGAATCTAGTAGATGAACTTCGGATTGTTAGGATTGTTGGTGCAAAAACATATAAAACATATAGAGTAATAACAATTTACACTAACTAAGAGAGATGTGCTGATGATCGAGAAGACTGTGTTGTTGTGACAATATAAGTCTTTCAAAGCAAAGCGAGAATGAAGAAGTTGCCAAAAAACTAGATGAGCTTCGGGAATGATAATATGATCAATGTATACATCGTTTGAAACTAAAGTTTGTAAGACAGAAGCTAATTTGTAAAATCATGCTCAATGAGCTTGTTTGAGGCCACAGATTGCCTTTTTTGTTAAGTAAACATACATGATGAGTAGTAGTAGAATCGGAAAACCTTGATTGTAACAGTTGATAGACGAATTGCCTTAAAGTTCTAGCGATAAAATTACTAGTTAATTTTAAAATAATTATGTAATCATAACTTACGAATATTAAATGTATACAAAATATCATTTTATTAACAATTTAACAACCAACAAAAGAAAATAAATTATCATTTTACCGACCACTATTTCTTACACAAATCCGCTAAAAGTCAGACATAAGTCAAAATGATTCCTTTTGCTTTTCTCTATCTTTTTCATTGTATATACAATAAAAATATCATGTAAATAGATTCATAAACAAATGGACAAAACTTTTTGCAAATTCTTAATATTATTCAAATTCTAACAAATTCATAAAATTTATACAAACTATTTACATCTGAAAAAGGACTTGTATATCGATCATTGAGAATAATGATGTTATGGTGTTATAGGTACTTTGGTAACATTTGATTGCACAAACAAGCATTCCACAATATATGGATCCACTTACGTCTTATTGGGCGTACAAGGTCCTATTAGATCCTAATATGTTAGATTTGATGAATTACTATAATGATTGACTTGACTCACTAATATAGATGTTAAAGGCTCTTAAAGGTATAGTGAGTTGTAGCAGGTCATATTATTTTCTAATATAAGAGCATACTGCAAGGAGGAAGTGGATTCAGAAGCATCAAACCTCTCTTGTTCAGAAGAATCGAAAAAAATTGAAATGGTACCATTCGTACTTAATAATAGAAGGATTTGATAGAAATATGTAAACTTGTCCCCCCATAAAACGATTATTTCAGAATTAATGAGCAATAGTTCGGAGAGGTGTGCCAACGACAAGTGGAAGCAAGGTTATAATGACAATAGTAGAACATTCACGTGTTGATACACCATGTTATATTTAAAGAGCTATAAATGTTATATTTAAAGAGCCATTATAGCTCGTATTAGGTTATCAACCTTAATTGAGCAACACTAACCCACACTAACAATCATCTACTACTATTAATCCTCACAGATCATCAGTGACCCATGATCCCATTGACTAAAATTGACTATCAAGAGAATGTTGACCCAAGTTGATCATATTGACCAATATTGCCTTTAATTGACCATCATTAAGCAATATATTAACCAACATGAATCCTAGTTGATCTTACTAACAATTTTTAAACATTATTACCCCAATTAACCATCTAGTTAATATTTAACCTATATATCCAATAACTAGTATTGACCCTAGTGATTGATGTTGTGTTATTAGTCAAATAATATTAATAAAAAGAGTTTCTAATCATCCTTAATAGTAAAGGACAAATATAGTGTCAAATCCATATGGAATCAATGGATAGTTCTGGTAACAACAAAACTAAAAACGATAAATATTGAAAAGATACTTGATTGATTGATTGATTTTAGCACTTGTGAAATTAACATACTTTAAACTTGTCTTTTAAACAATTTTTGAGAAAATGTAACGCAATTTGGTCTTCAGGTTTAATAAAATAATGTTATTTTAGCTTAACGTAATGAGAAGTTATTAACGGTGACTCTATGTGTGATAAGATTCAAGTGATGATTATAAATCAAAGTTTAATGGACTCTATTCATACAATCATCAATTCAAAAATATAATCCTAATTCTAAGAATCAAACATACAATGATTAAAAAAAGTTAGGTTTAAACACACTTAAATCGTTTAAATAATCAAATCACAAAGTTAAATCCAGTAAAACTTAAAGGGTTCAAGATTCAATCCTAAAACTATGTTACGAACTAAGCAATAGGATTACTTGCACAAACCCATAATCCGAAATAAAATACAAATAAATTACACTTGCATCCTCATTTATTCTTTAACAAAAACTAGATTAGACATGTGAATTTAGATGATTTTAAAAGTGGAAATACTTTGGAATGCTAGAAAATTGTCAAATTTCGTCCTTTAAGGAAGATTTCTTTAAGTTCTAGGTTAATATGCGTTTAAGCCCATTAGAATTAGGTAAAAGTATTATTAAAACATGAAGAATGGTGTCGGTGGCGCTACCAGTGCGTTGGTGGCGCCCCTGGTGGCATGACACACTGTTGGCGCCCTGGCCTCAACAAAACTAAATTTTTCGGGTCAATGGTGAAATCGACGGTGTTTCTGACGGTAGCGGCATCGGTGGAGCCACTGACATCATGAATTCTAATTTTCCACTTGCAACTTTTCGCAAGCTTTTCGTTTACAGTTTATGAGTCTCATAATGTTTTCCACATCAAGTTATGTGCATTTGAAGTTAGCAAGGTCCTACAACATCATTTTCTATGTGTCTTCGTATCTTGTATTCCTATTTGCACCACAATTCTTCTATAATCTTCGTAGTCTTCATGTTTTACCTACAAACATAAAAATATTCCAAAAGAAACTCTATTTCTTATGAATTAAGCAGTATGAAGACGGAAATAAAACATTTAAAAATTAAACTTTCACCATCCGATCACCTAGAGAACCCTATACGATCCTAAATCATAGTGTTTCAACAATATTGACCCTAATTAACCATCATTAATAGATATTAACCCTAGTAGACCATCACCAATAAATATTGATGTTAACTAGCCATCATACATAGATATTGACCCTAAATCATGATAACTAACTAGTAACAAACCTAACTAACTAACATTAACCTTTATATTCATCCAAAATTTATAAAAAATTCTCTTTTTGTTGAAAATTCATGAGTTCCATCGATAAAGAAAAAATCTCTTTTTGTTGAGTATCAATAATCAACACAAGATTGATTTTAGTTTATAAATAGTGTTTAGTAATTGTCTTTTCTAATGAAGCAATCTATTCATTATTACCATACCAACACCAGAACTCGAAGACTTTGACTTCCAATAATTGTTTTTGTTGGTTCCACCTGACACATAATGGACATACATACGTACATTCACACTCACACAGACAGACACATACACGTGTGTGTGTGTGTGAGTGTGTTTGTATGTATAATTTCGTGATGTATTAAAACGTGAGTGCCAAGAAAGATCCTTCTTCAAAGTGTTGAAAATTAACGATGTATCGGATTAGGTTCATATACACAAGATGCAAAACATAATCATATTTAAAAGCATGAAACTATGGGTATGAGTGCAAGTCAACCATTCCCTTTGTTTACTATTTCCTTATTTTCTAAAGAAAGATAAAGAGACAGGGTCATATAAGTTGACAATTATACTATATATATTTACCATCCTCTATATAATTCAAAGCAACACACTTACCATCACCAAATTAATCACGGTTTCTGAAAATGAATTTCGGTGGCATTACATTCTTCTTAGTTATTCTTTTTACTCTTCTCCTGATTTCTTCACAAGCTCAACCTAATGATCCACCTGGTATGTCATTAATGTATATTTTATATCTTTTTTTTGCAAGAATATATCTAAAGGTGAGAAGATACCCCCCAACTTCAACATACATTTTCTTTACAATCTGTAGATAGATTCCGTTGAGTGTAATGTTTTTAGAATTGATTTCTAATCTATTTTTAGTGGTCTTTAAAACATGTTGTGAAGCTTCGTAATTTCGTGAACTTTTAATCTCCTAAAACTGAAGTGTTCTCACCTAAATCCAATTGCATATAATATACGTGTGTGTGTTTGGATTTATCTTAGTTTATATTATGTTATCTCTGCAGGACCCGTGAATAACACAATTGGACCACCTCGACGAGCGGGCTATTGGGGTGGATGTTGGCAGTGCTGGTAAGAACATGGTGACCATCGCCTGTAGACTACATGGTTGTCTTGACGTATGTATGCAGATTTGGGTACATGTAGGAGGACTTTGATCGGATTGACTCATCTATTGAAGTTGAACTATGCTATTTCAAATAAAAGATGAATTATTTTTATTTGTGCTTTATGTAGGTTAGCCACTATTTAGATAATCAGATAATGTATTATTTAATCCCTTATATATTCTAATTACATGTTAATCTCGTCACATTTCCATGAGATGTAAAATCCATGTAAATATTAGAAACAAAATATAGTATGAGTATATAATACCATTGTTTATTTCCTTAAAATTAATGTGGTTCTGCCTTAGTATTATGTGTTCGTAATTATGGCTAAAGGGTCAGTCTCTAGTTAACGTAAAGTTTCTGTGAAGTCTAGGGGTCCAACTATCACGCGTCAAATTTAGATATACAAAAGTGTATATCATACAAAGCATTGCATCGATTCAAAGGGTTGCACCAGTTCGTTCCTTATGCTATATATACAAAAATGTCTCCATGTTCAAACAGTTACGTATTTTTAAAGATAAATTTCAATTTTAAGTTCCATTGTTTATCAATTCTTGAATCTTGATTCTTGACAATGGAAAATGTCAATATGATTAGGTTTATATGTGCAAGATGTAAAAATGTTATTGGGTTTGAGCATTCTAATATTTGAAAACATTAAATATTAGGTATATTCAATCCTTATTTTCTTCAAAAATAAATAGCGTTGATGCAAGTTGCCAATAATACTATCCTCAATATATATATATATAATTCTAAATATACCTTTATAACATTCTTACATATAGAAAGTTTACTATCAAAAGTTCAGAAACCACACGAAATGTGCGAAGCAACAAACGAACGTCGCCTGGCTTGTGTGCGTTTTTACATGGAGGGGTAATTTTGTTCCCCAATTTGTTTTTGTTCATTCTTGCGTGATATTACAACTGTTGGGTCGGTTGGAAATTGAAAGTTTTGAATAACTTGCGTATTTAATATCTAACTTGCGTAATTTATTACGAACATTGAATGTCTTACATCTAGTTGGCTAAGGACTAGTTTTAAATGGCTTACGACAAGCATTTGAATAGTTTGCTAAATAAATTTAGAACCTTGTGTAATAAATAACTAGCTAGGTTTTCAATCTAACCCTTGAACGGCTTGAGACTAGTTTCGAATGGCCTAGAACTAGTTTTGAATGAGTTAGAACTGTAATATGTTTAGAACCTTACGTGTATATTATAATAACATGCGTAATAAATTATATAACTTGTCTGATTTCATAAATTATTATGCATATCATTTTACAAAAGCGTATTTCAAGCATTTATTTGTAAAATGACATAAATACATTTTTTAAGAAATTGATGGAATTTTCACGCAAAGATTTTTAGCAACTTGTGTCCATGATAAGCTGAGATTAATTCGTACACTTCACACATAAGTTTCATTTTGTATAATAATATTCCCTTTTCTATATATCTAGTGTTTAGATAAATATTTTATTTGAAATCAAGTTGGTCAATATTTGATTTTTCTTTTAAAACTCTAGGTTTATAATGTTTTATAATATAGAGTGTACCATTTGGATATATTTATTTTGTCCTATGTTTCAATGTTAAATTATATTTAAAATGGAGACGTGTAAATTACCATATTTATGCCACTCCGCGAAAGGAAATCCACTAGCTAGTTTCTAATTAGGAAATATTCAACTACAAAGTTATGAAAAACTACAAAGTATAAGTTTGATTAAGATATTTATGTGTCTTTTTGATCGAGATTAGGTTGAGGGAAAATTAGTAATGTTCTCCCTTCTGAACTTCTATTTTTTTAGATGTTTATAAGTTTTACATACGAAATGATTTTTTAAAAGAAATAAACCCTACAAACGAATATTGTTTATTTTTAAAACGCTTATAATGTTGATATAAAAAATAAATAAAAATTCATGATTTTTACTCATTATGTAATTTTGTCTATTCAGTGTGTAATCTTCTGAATTGTTGAAGATTACAAAATTATCTCATAAAGATTACACAATGAACAAGAAACGTAAATTGTTATATTTGTAGTATTGTGTTATTATTATTGTAAAAAAAGTACAATGGTCAACATTATACGTAATGGATAACTCTATTACCAACAATAGACTCGATGATTTTACATATAAAGAGTTACTTAACGAGTATTACATAATAATCTAATCCAGATTGCACAATAAAATAGAAAACGTAAAAATTACATTTAAGCATTGTTCTATTTTAAAATTTGTCATTTTTGAAAAACACAATATAAAACATAATTATCAGCATTAGACACAAGGATTTGATGAATAATACGCAATTACTTGATATTACACAATGATTATAAAAATATTAAACAATAAGGTGAAAATACGTGAAAGAAACTTTGTTTTTTATGTATTAACATTACATGCATTTTAAGATAAAATCAATTGTTTTTATGGTATATTTTTTTATAAAAAATAATGATATATGTAAATGTTATGAGCATTTAAAATAATGGTGGAACTTGAAATTATAACTAAGACTAAAATACCCTTGTTTTATCAATTAAAATTCTAATAATTTACCATTAATTGCATTTTTCAACCCTTGAATATAAAATCTTATCAATGATAATTATTCTTACCCTTTTTATTATTCACCTCATTTTAGAATAACTCCACCCTTCCAACAATACTCAAAGATATTTATGAAAACAAATCAACAATTACTACTGAGCATTTTAATAATATATAACTACAAACAATTATCTTTAACTAATTACTAATAATTATCTTTTTAATTTTCATTTATCAAACTCCGTTTGAAATTAACCCCATTAATATCTAGAGTTATTCAACATATTCATAATAGAAAGTAACAACTCTAATAATGAGCTCCCCGCACTTAATTAATTCATAACTAGTTTGTACAACCTGCATTTCGTGATGAGAATCTGGTCGTTTTCTCGCGCTACGCTATAGGAGTTTGGTCATCATCGGTTTAGTCTCTTGAAAACATAAAAAAGAAGACAAATATCATTTCTGAAAGTACAAATAAATGGCAACAATGGTGCTCCCTGATAAACCGTTAGATCAATCATGATAGCACAACAGTAATTATATCACTCACTATAACCTACAATAAACAATAGTTGATTTCGAATATAGCTAGAAAAAACTCCATGCACTCAGTTTTATATAAAATTTACAAAGAAAATATTAAAGAAACACAAAACTAGTAGAAAGCCTAACAAATTCAAAAGGTATAATACATAGTATATGAGGTGAAAATAATTTTTTTTAGAAAATAACAATATAAAAACTCAAGTCATTATGGTAATATTGTTGATGCAGTCAGAAACAGAGAGATAGATAATTGAACCTGTTGATGCAACAAGAATACCAGGAATAATCCTTCTAACTATCGTTGATTCACAAAGAATACCGATAATCAGGGTTACACTAACACATACGGTGATAGAGAGAAAATAATTTTTTTAATAAACTCAATATTATTTCACCATCTGTTACAAACATATAAAGAAACAGAGCAAAAGTCGAATAGGCCACAAAACATAAACGGGCCGAAAACTAGGCCAAATGTAGAGTTCAACAAAATGTAAAAATTTAGACAAAAACGTAAATAACTCATAAAATAAGCCGTTTTTGGGCCGAAACGATGACCCAAACAGCCTACGGCGATCTTGGGCAAGTTATGATCGTAAATAACTCCGACGGTCGTTTTGACTGGTCACAGGCCTAAAACAGAGACTTCTAGCCCAAGTTATGATTGTTTCAGTGAAACCTCTTTTGATAAGCGATCTTAGGCCTCCAAAAAGATTAAAGCTTGCTCATCCACACTTGGGCCTATATCAATTGTCCAATGCAAAAACCAACTATACTTCTTTGCATAAGCACGTATATTCAAAATCGTAATGTTATCTTACACAAACAATTGTATGTTTATACTTGAATCATTTGTAAGTTGCTATTCAATCTCATTAATAGTAACTAGTGTTAGTCTCTCCATGCTCGTTGCGCGTGTGATGGACAAGATATATCGAGGCTCAGAAAGTTAAACGTAGTCAAATTGTCATGTTCTCATTATCATAGCCAATTTTTAAATAGTGTCACGCCAAGTAACGAATCACAACCACAATCATAGTGTCACCACACCCACATCACCTTTTATTTTTATAAAAGGTAAAACCAAGAAACCAAATGGATTGCCTAAGCTTGCAACAATATAAATGATATCTTCAAAATCCAGATTTGGTAAGAGCAACAAAAAGCCCCACCATTGTTCGGCCTCTCCTTCTCAACCATATGTGGCTTACATTGTAGAATATAAAGCCCCAAACATTTTTTATGAATTGGAACATGTACATGAACGATCAATAAGGTTATAGATTTCTCCTAACACAATTTGATGTTGACAATATCAAGCTCAAAAAAGTTGAAGACACGATAATGACTTTGTAAGTTACGATTCATATAACCAGCTTCAAGGTGTATACAGTTCTAATTTTACAAGTTGCGATTCATAATAACCAACTTCAAGGTGTATACAGTTCTAACCGATAAACTTATGGTACCATGCATTATAATACACTTTCACCTTTTGTTAACATTTAAGCTTTCTGAACACATCAAATCATCTAGTAATTGATGTCAAAAATCAAACAGTAAAAAGATATTTACATAAGGGTCAATAACTTAACTTAAATATTTGCAGGGTCTACCAGTATCTCTTTCTTATCTTTCTTTCACTGAATTTTGTTTCCGATCAAACACTGAATTCTACTACTTATTACAAACTCGGATACAATATGTAGCTTAGTTAGAGTAATTACTTATTTCTATATAAATAGAACTACATTAGCCACCAAACATGGCTTTAAAATTCAATATAAATCAAAACTGGTAGTAAAGTAATAAGCAAACATTGGTCATTACTTAGTTTACATAATTACTTAAAAGTTATAATTGACCAAAAACGGTTATAAAACTACGATATTATTCCGGTTTCATGTTGGAAAGAAGAATGAACCATGCCCGAATATTAGCGACCAACAACATTGTAAATCAAACCTAACCCCATAAAGAGAGCCAAATTAAAACTACATCAACAATAACTATATGCAGAAACAAACCACACGCAGAATGTCTGCATTAAGATTGATTTTAGTCAAGTGATAACTGAATCAATCAAAATATTATAACCAGGGGTGTACTACATATTGAGGAGGGGGCAGCCGCCCTTCCTAAACGAAAATTTTTCATTGTTATCCATATGGGAAATTCCCGACTGCCCCCCTTAAAAATTTATAATCGCCACCTTGAACTTTAAAAAAATAAAGAGAAAACAATAATGTCGCAAACACATTATCAAGGTGAAATTACAATAGGATTACAGTTCAACGAATTATTTTTTCTTGCTAACTGGGTTCTATAACGTAGTATATTTTTAGTACTTGCATCCTCAAATAATCAAGTAGTTAGCAAGAAGAAATTTTTTTATATCGAGATAAATGTTTTAGATTATTAAGTAAACTAAATTTATATTAGCTGACATTGTTAACGAACATATTAAACATCATTGGCATTAAAGAGTTTGTGAACCATTTTATAAGTATAATTATTTAAGACATATGCAGGATCGATGTTAGTCACTTAACACTTTGTTTTCTCTCAAACTCACCTAGTACAACACTCGGATTAAAATAGAATCAGTAAGAGTTGATCACAATATAGAAAGTAGTAAAATAACACAGGAAGTAATTTTCAAGGTACTTTTATATATTGCTTCTCAACTCAGTAATACAAGACTCTTACAAACAGTGTGGAATGAGTTACAAAGAGAACCTATATATAATACTACCTACAGCCGGATATACTTTGATACCAGCTGGGATCCTATAACTAAAGCCTATACTACAAGACTATAGTTTAAGGTATCTCGGATAAAGTCTTATCTGAGATTTGGTATTCAGGACATGTCCTTGACTTACCTTTTGTCACCAACTAAAGTTGGCAACTTGTACTATCATAAAAAGGTGAACAGTGGAATAAAGTATAGTCAACTACATGGCTCTTTGAGAAAATATCATATAGTATCACAGGTCTGCAGCAGAGTGTCAGAGACCATACTTGTGTCGACTGTTCATAGCAGCGTCTTCCGAAGGTTAAATGGCTTCGGAAGAGTAAGTACTTCCGAAGCCACTTATACTTCAGAAGAGGCTGCTTCTTCCAAGGCTTGGAGACTTCTTCTTTTCATCATACTTCAGAAGTGGTCTTCAGCTTATTTTTCTAAGACTTGAACTTCAGAAGTATACACTTGACTTCGGAAGTAGAGTTCTGTCTACGGAACTTGATATTTCACTTTGTCTTTGGAAGAACTTTACAACCTTCGAAGTTCCATGCTAAGCTTCGGAAGCCTTTGCATGCAGCACCAAAATTATCTAAGTGACTTAGTTTTGGTTGCATTAGCCTTCTTCTTGATCTAACAAACTCTCCCTAGGCTGATGCTACCAAAACTTCACTTGTTTCTGCTTCTCAAAACTTTCAGCACCAAGGAGAGTAAATATTTGTATGTCTACTTGTTCTTCCCTGATATGGTGTTGAGAAGTTTGTACAAATCCTTGGTAGACAGGAAGTCCAGTCTGTCACCTTGGATAACATGTACCCTCTGTTGTTGCCCTCTGAAAAGAGTTAGTTGATGGGAACTGTAATCCTATTCCCATCTACCTATAGGTTCCAATTCTGGACCCTCCACCATCTGTAGAAAGGCAGTGCCTTTGCTAGGAGGTCTTTCCTTGTCTTCCTGTATTCTCAATCTCAACTCTTCTTCAATCTTAGCCTTTGTAGTTAGCTCAGCTAGGTGAAGGCTGCTAAGATGATTTCTGATGAGTGCAGCAGCTTCAGAGTTAGAGGGGTTGGAGAATGGCTTCTCTGCTAACTCAACAATATCAAACCTGCTGGAGTGTAGCAGAGAGGTTGCATTAAGTCTATTGACTTTGACATTCTCCCTTTCCACAACAAAGTTGTGAGAAGTTTCATCGAACCTCCACAGGACTATTTTCTTTCTAGGCACAAGAGACTGACTGGGAATCTTGTCCTCTTTCTTGGTGTCCAGCAGAGTCACGAGTTTCCTTCTAAGTTTCTTCTCTTCATCATTTAATGAATATGAGTTGAGGCCTAGAAGTCTAGCTACCTGGTCTAGTGTTCCTCTAGGTAAATCAAGAAATTGATATCTTGTGAGGGAACGAGAGGATCCATTAACACAGGTAATGTTGACAGAATCTTCATCACATGAGACTTCGCTCAGAGTTGATGAGCTTGGTCTTGATTACCTTGAACTCCTCAAAAGAGAGATTTTGAGAAGGCTGAGGGGATGGTTTGGATGGTTGTTGGGTAGGTTGAGGTTCAAAGGTTCTGGGGAGTGTTTTAAGTTGGACGATGGGAAGTTTAGGTGGTTGTGGTGAGGGAGTGGATGTGGGTAAGGATGTTGGTTTAGAGGTGAAGGGTTCGGTTTTAATGGAGAAGGGTAGGGGTGAGGGTTCAGGTTGTGGTTGAGTGGTTGCAGTGAAGGTCATCCCCCTTTACCCTTCTGTACATCTCTTTCTTTTTTCCCAGCCGGATGTCATCCTTGATTTCACTAACACTCCGTTGGAGTGTCTTCTCAGACATGGGACCCACCTGCCTTCCAGAGAAGCCATGGGCCCAAAGATAGTCTTTCATTCAGGCCTTTTCACTGAGCTTCCTGGTTGTAGTGTCCCTAGCTTTTTCCTCCTTCTTCTTCTTCTCCTTTGTCTTTTCTCTTGTAGCCTTCTTTCTTTCTTTCTCCATTTGATCCTGCTCTTTGTTGTAGAGCCAGAGGATCGTCTCATCATTGTGTGGAGAAAGTTCTAGAAGATTAAAGCCTCTAGAGAGTAGGAAATTTATCCTGTCTCTCCTTAGCTGCAGTTCAGCTTCCTTATGTTTTTCTTCTTCTTTCTCCAAGGTCAACCTGGCTTCTTCTTCAAGTTTTAGCCAGATTGCCTTCTCCGGATTCACCAACTCCTCTAGTGGTAGCAGGAGTGTCTCTTTATTGGCAGCTCCCATTTGGATAAGCTGGTCAATGATCTCTTCCCTTCTCTTATTGTTGACAGCCTCCTGATTGGCTGCAGCTGCTTTTGTGCTGGCAGCTAGCAACTTCTCAGTTGGAAGTCTTTCTTTCTTCTTAAGTTTCTCAATCTTTTCCGCTTCCCGAAGCTCTTCCGCAGTCATCTTTCTTTTCCCTTTATCCTTTGAAGAGCCTGACTGTGATGGTTTTTGGAGAGTGGATTCTGATTGTGAGAGAGGTAGAGATGGTGTCTGGGATGGAGGTAGAGTCAGAAAGTCCTCGCTGTTCACCTCAGATGCCATTTCAAGGATTGCATCTGTGATGATCATTTCCTCTGACATTTTAAATAGTCCTTCCGTAGCTTCCATTTCAGCTTTGGAAGATTCAGCTTCTTTTTCAGAGGCTTTAACTTCAACTTCAGAAGTTGGAGGAGATGCAGATTCTGTCCCAACTGGTTCAGTCGCTGGGCTATATTCCCTATTTCCCATTCGAAATGAATCTTAGGTTCCATGTGGACCTTAGGTTGACTAACTTCTTCCACAGTGGTAGAAGGTCCAGTCAGCCTCTGAAGCTCTTCAGCTCCAAAGTAGAGCATTGCAGCATCTGGGCTTGGCTGATCAGTGGAGGATCTCAACAGAAACTTAGTGAAGAGTTTGTAGAGATCACTGAACATCTTTGAGTCAATCTGAAGAAT
Source organism: Flaveria trinervia (assembly GCA_025506515.1). NCBI lineage: Eukaryota > Viridiplantae > Streptophyta > Magnoliopsida > Asterales > Asteraceae > Flaveria > Flaveria trinervia. Next base: position 66,482,952 of record CM046456.1, on the reverse strand, counting down.
AACTTGAGATGGCTCAGACACAGTAATAATAGGAGTAGAAGATGTTGAAGTTGAAGTTTGAGATTATGGGTCCTCAAGTGTTTGTCTCTGAACATTCTCCCCTTTTTGTTAGCATCATCTTGAGAGCTAGATGAGCTGGAGGAAGAAGTCAATGAGACCTAAACAGGTACATGCCTAATAGACCTCTCTGTTTATTTCTCAGCTAGTTTGGCCTTGAGATTGTCAATCTCAAGTTGCTAAGTGGCGGACCTTACTTCTAAAGTCCTAACCAAGGATTCAAGGTTTGAGACTTTAGTTAGAAGGTCTTGAATGAGGAGTTGCATGCTTCCCTCATCTTCTTTTGAAGAATCACGGGGAGATGAGGTAACATATCTGGTATGTTCAGCCTCACCACCAGATGTGGTTTCTTGGCACCCTGGTTTCCCGTGCCCAATGATGTATCTTTTAGAGTCATCAAAGGGCTCGGTTGCCGCAGATTCAGTCTGAGATATGTTACCACTATCCACAAGGTCCATTATGGCACCTTCTGTAGTAGTAGCTAAATTTGCATGAGTCCCCTCCATATCAGTGGGACTCACCTCAGTTATAGGTTGCTGATGGGGGCTAGAGATAAGGGATTTCTTCGGGCTCTATTGATCTTGAAGAGGGTGTTGGAGATCAACTTCATTGCCATGGAGAGATGTTATCTCTTCATCAGTTTTGAAAAGGAGGTCAGTAAAAGATAAGGAGGTTAAGCCTACTGACCCGGGACCTTGATCAATGTCTATAGGCATTGAGCCTTTGGTGGGGCTGCCCTAGTTGGCTGCTCAGAAGAGTGTAGATACTCATCCTGAGGGATGCTGGTTTGGGTGTCGGGCTCTTGGGTTTGAGACTGAGGAGACTCAAAACCCATATTGAGGTCAAAAGAGAAGGATGGAGAGACCTCAGACTGAGTGGGAGCCCATGTTTCCACTCTAGTCTTTTTTGATTGAATAGGAGGGGCTTGTTCAATCAGAGTAGATTGAACAAGGGTTCGTTTGGGGCGTCTTTGATATGTGATGGTGATGGGTGGAGAAGGCAGTGTTGGCATTGTGGTGGTGGTTGCTGGTGTGGGTTCATCACCTGTGGGGTGAACAAGGATGTCACCAAGAGCTATGCGCTCAATCATACCTTGAAGCAGAGTAGTGTACCTTCCAGTGAAGTTGGTGGACATCTTCGTCAAGGTTTTGAAGATGGTAGGCTGCATGTGGGGGACAGTCAGAGCAGCTGCACAGACAAGAATGCTCTGGTCCAACTCACAATTGATTATGTGTTGAATGAATCTAGGATACATAAAGAATGTCTCCCTTTGTAGATTCCCAATCAGACTGGTGAACACAAATCATGAGTAATTAAAGCGCAGGCCTCTCACCAGTCCATGAACTAAGCATCCTAGTTCATATGGGATTTGATCCCATCCCCCGGACTTGTTGGACAAGCAGTGAAGGACAACATGCAGGAGGAACTTCCAGTTGTAGGAGAAGTTGAATTTGTAGACTGTCGACCTGCTTATGTCTCCACCGTATCTCATTAGGATGTAAGTGTTATCCAAATCTGCCTTAGAGAATTCAGTAGGAGCTCCTTCATCATGAAGCTCGAGGTGCTCCCTGATGAGTTGTTCAGTAATGATCAACTTCTGTCCACAAATGCTGGACCTCAGTACACGAATCCCATTTAGGGTTTCGGCTTGACCATTTCCCCAAAATTCAGCCATGTGGTTGGATTAAACAGTGAGGTTAACGATAAGAGCAGTGTAGCAAGGTGATTGGGTGAGAAAGGAGATGATTTTAGAGAAGTCAGCATCTCTTAAAGAATCAAGATGAATCTGAATAGTTGAGATTATTTAAAAGAGGATGGGAAGACAGTAATGGGGTTAGGATAAGGTGATGTGATGGTTTAATGGATGAATTGACAGTGGCGGTAAGTTTAAAATCAATTAAATAATCTGACATCATTAACAAAATCTTTGCTTTTTAAAATGTTGGGCCCAAGAGATTTACGTTACACAGTAGAATCTTTCTTCCGAATGTAAAACATTTCCGAAGGTAGTTTGTCTTCTGAAGGCAATTCTCACTTCCGAAGCAAAAACTTTGCTTCTGAAGGTTAGAGTTGCTTTCCGAATGGAGAGTTTGTAAACCTCGAAAGTAGATCTGATATGTAATGAATCGCTTCTTCCGAGACCAAAAGCTCTTCCGAGAACAAAAATTATCCTTTGAGAAATTATGTTTCGGAAGATATAAAAATAACTTCCGAGGGTTAATTTCTCTTCGGAAGAAATTTACACTTAGAAAATTTCAGAAAGATCTTTTGTAACAGGGCTTAAATTGTATTGACAGAAGACATTACATATTAAAAGGTTTTGAAAAGAGGTGATCTAATCAATATTTATCATCCTAATAGCTGTTATGAGATACTTAAATCTTGCTCATCAAAAGCTTTGATGAACAAATCAGCATATTATTCATTTGAGTTAACTTTGATTAGTTTAATCAGATTTTTCTCATTAATATCTCTAATGAAATGGTACCTGATGTCAATATGCTTTGTCTTGGAGTGCTTCACCGGATTTTCAGTAATGGAGATAGCACTGTTGTTGTCAATATGGATAGGAGTAGTCATAAAGTTGAATCCATAGTCTAACATCTGATTCTGAATCCATAGTAGTTGAGCACAGCAGCTAGCAGGAGCAATGTATTTAGCTTCAACAGTTGATGTAGAGACACAAGATTGTTTCTTGCATTGCCATGAGATGATCCTTCCACCAAGAAATTGACATCCTCCTGATGTTGATTTCTTGTCAATATTGCAGCCATCATAGTCACTGTCAGAGTATCCATAGAGATTAAAATCCTTGTTTCCGGGATACCAAAGACCTAGTTTAGGTGCTCCTTTGAGGTATCTGAGGATTCTCTTAACAACAGCTAGGTGAGACACCTTTGGAGCAGCCTGATATCTTGCACAAATACAAGTAGCAAACATGATATTAGGTCTACTGGCAGTAAGATACATCAGAGAACCAATAATTGCCCTATACTGATGTTGATCAGTGTCCTCCCCCTCAAGGTCAGGACAGAGATTATGGTTTCTGGGTATGGGTGTCTTGGCAGGCTTGCAATCCTTCATTTTAAATCTTTCTAAGATGTCAGAGACATACTTAGATTGATTAATATGGAACTCATCTCAAACTTTTTCTTTATAATGCTCTCAAAGTCCTTACACATTTGGCCATTTGAAGAACCAAATATGATGTCATCAATATAGACTTGAACGAGAAAGATGTCCTTTCCAGACTTTTGATGAAGAGAGTATTGTCAATGGTACCTCTAGTGTAGCCATTTTTCAAAAGAAACTAAGACAGAGTCTCATACCACAGCCTGGGTGCTTGGTGCAACCCATATAGAGCTTTATCCAATTTGCACACATAGTTGGGATGTTGTGGGTCTTCAAATCCTGGAGTTTGGCATACATAAACTTCCCTATCTATATCCCCATATAGAAAGGCACACTTGACATCAAGTTGATAGATAGTGAAGTCCTTGGATGCAACATAAGCAAGGATGATCCTAACTACCTCAAGTCTTGCAACTGGTGCAAAGACATCAGTATAATCTATTCCTTCCTCTTAGGTGTATCCTTGAACAACAAGTCTTGCTTTGTTCTTGATGATCTAGCCTCTATTATCTCTCTTGTTTCTGAAAACCCATCTAGTGCCTATTGGTACTTGACCAGATGGTAGCGGACATAGGTTTTATACCTTCTGTCTCTTGAATTGAAGCAGCTCCTCTTGCATCGATTCAAGCCAGCTACTATCTTTTAAGGCATCTTCTACCTTCTTGGGTTCCATCTGGGATAAAAAGCATGAGTACAAGCAGACATTCCCATGATGATTTTGTCCTCTTGTTCTCACACCCTCAGTGACATCCCCTATGATGTTCTCAGCAGGATGAGTGTTATGAATCCTAAGGCGAGGAATCACTTCCAGTTGCAGAGATAGATCCAGGTTGGACATATTCTGCTCAGGAACCGGAACACTCTGTCCAGCTGTTGTTTCAAATTTTTTAAGAAGGACTGATTGAATGAGTGAGAAACATCATCAATGGTTGGCTGTGAAGTAGTGTTAACAATTTCCTGTCCCTTCAAAACACTACTTCCTTCTGCCTGGTGTTGTGGTGGATCACCTGATAAGTTTTGAGGCTTAGTAAGTGATTCACTTGTAGAAGCTTCACTATTCCTTGATATGGTCAAGCTATCAGATCTGTGAATAGTGGAAACTTCATTTATTGCAGCTCTTGGAGAATTTGGACTAGGTCTGGGTAGCTCAAACAGTTGATTATCAGCACCAGCATCAGCATCATTTTGAGCTCCTGTTCCAAGTGAAACATTCTCACAAGAAGGTTTAGAATAGTTTGGAAACAATTCTAAATCAAAGATATGATCAGGGCCATTCCCCCTAACACAAGGAGTGTGCTCATTAACAACTATGTTGGACGACTCCTCAAAGTGTTGATTCTTAATGTTGTATATTGTATAAGCTTTGGAGCTAGAAGAGTACCCAATAAAGATAGCATCATCCGACTTTTTAGCAAACTTTGCTAAATTGTCTTTTGTGTTAATAATGGTACACCTGCTGCCAAAGGACCTTAGAAAACCAATGAATGGTGACCTCATGTTCCATAGCTCATAAGGGGTTTTTCCATGGGGCTTAACTACAAGAACTCTGTTCTGCACATAGCATGCAGTGCTGACTACCTCTGCCCAGAATGTTAGAGGTAGTTTTGAATTAGCTAACATAGTTCAAGCAGCCTCAATAAGTGTCTTGTTTCTCCTCTCAGCAACACCGTTTTGTTGAGGAGTTCTGGAGCACTATATTGTCTGGCAATCCCTTTTGAGTTACAGAATGAGTCAAGAATGAAGTTCTTAAACTCAGTCCCTTGATCACTTCTAATGATTTTAACTTTGTGATCAATTTGATTTTCTATTTTAAGAATAAAAGATTTTAGTGTTTCAGCAGTTTCATCTTTAGTTCTTAAAAAGAATACCCATGTGAATCTTGTAAAATCATCAACTATCACAAGGCAATATGATTTCCTTCTAATGCTCATTATACTTATGGACCAAAAAGATCCATGTGCAATAAGTGTAATGGAGTAGTGATAGAGTTAACACATTTGGATTTGTGAGATGTCCTATATTATTTCCCTTTCAGGCATGCAACACAGTTATCTTTGCAAAAAAACTCCTTTTTAGGCAAACCATGTACGAAGTTATTTTTAGCCAATTTATTCATTGTCTTAAAATTTACATGACACATACGTTTATGTCATAGTGTTGACTCATCACTATCAGCTTTGAAAAGAAAGCATGATACTTCACCCATTGGGGAAGCATTATTCATATCTAGCTTGTACATATCCCATTTTATGGGAGATCTAAGAAACACCAATTTGGAGGAATTGTCATCCCTAGTTTGAGGATAATGCACTCATGTTCTGTGAAAAGCATTTGATGCTTTTGATCACATAATTGAAAAACACTTAACAGATTGTGTCCAAGTTGTTTGACAAAGCAAACTTTGTCAACCTTTTATTTACCATTGGATATACTCCCTCTGCCAGAAATATATCCTCCAACCTCACCTCCAAATTGGACAGGACCTCCATCATAGTTCTGAAACTGTTGAAGGAGAGATCTGTTCCCTGTCATGTGCCTGGAGCATCCACTGTCTACAATCCAGAGATTGTTGTTCTTGTCATATGGATGTCCCTGCACATAAGATGAGTTTGTTAGTTTTGTTTGGAAGCCCAAGCCTTGCTGGTCTTGGGTTCTTCCAAAGATAATGACATAATTGAACCAAATGTTATGCATGGGGGTTCAATAGAGGTCTTTGAAGAAGAGGTTTGGGCTACAGCATCTTCCTTGATCTTCCAGTCCATCCTTTGGTTGATCTTGGAGAATGAGCTTGTTGAAGCTTTTGCAGCATGGCCATCTTTCGAAGATTCTTTCTTTTCGGAAGAAGCCTTCACCACCTTTTCTTCCGAAGCAGTCTTCTTCTGGAGAGGTTTCAAGGGAGCTTTCTTGTTCTTCCGAACCTTAGTAGCTTTTACTTCCGAAGCCATTTTCCCTTCGGAAGAAAGAGTTTCTTCCGAAAGCAACCTGGCTTCCGAAACTAGCTTTTCATTTTTCATCACTTGAACCGTTTGAAAAGGTCCAAATATGAAACCTTCCCTGACTCCTTCTTTTCTAACATTATTGCATAATGTGTGCTTGTAGGATTGTAGTAACTATCTTGTGCTATGTGGTTTTGCAGACCACACATTATGCATGCAATGTTAGTTCTTGGGAATGTGAGGGTTGCTGTTTCTTTGGCTTCTTTTCTTCATGAGCAACTTTTCCCTTCAACTTCTGATCCTTTGGCAGGACAGGAGTGCTGGTATTACACTCCTTTCCTGAATCAAAAGTACCTAACACTTAGAATCCAGCTAAGATAAGACACCCTTTTGCTTTAGGTCAATCTTCAGCTTTGACTCAACCACCTTTTTGGTAGTTCATCTAGCAGCTTTAGCTCTGCTTCTTTAGGCATTAATGGTTAGGATTTGTTCTTCACAGGAGGAGATGAGTACACCTACCTGTTCCTTCCCTGTGGTGGTCACTATTGTTGTTTCATCCTTCAACTCTGGTGAGGAAGGGTCTGCAGTTGGAACCTCTTGCTCCTCAGTACCACATCTAGGTTGTCTGATAGACTCATAGGAGTGTGGTGGAGCAATTTCATTGGTTCCCAACCCTCCTTGTTCTGATAACAGAGTTTGGAATGGGAGGATGATGCAAAATAAGCTTGGAAGTGTTGCTCAGAAATAGCATGCTTCCTGGCCTAAGCCTTAGCAGTGACAAGCTGGGCTTGAGCCTCAAACAATTTGGATATCAGATCTTTGATTTGAGTCTTGTAGTTGGTGTTTTCATGTTTTAAAAGAGACACAGTTTTCTCTAACTCCTCAATTTTCTTTTGATATTCAGATTCAGCTCTTTTAAAATCAGATTTTAAGATGTTTAAAGACTCAATGTCAGATCTGATTTCCATATTGTAATCCTGATAGAGTTTAACTTTAGCTATACAGGCTGGTGTGCAGAGATGCTCATATACCTGCGCATCGTCTGTTCCAGCCATGAGAGCTTGAGCAGGTGTCACATCCTGTACCAAGAAGCTCCAGTCAACTTCTTGAGCCATTGTAGCTGTTTCAGTTGACTTCTCAGTGGGCTTTGAGGTTGAGGGATGTGTGGACACCTGTGGGGTTCCCGGATTAGTCTTGGGAGCCTTGCATTCCCTTGTAAAGTGACCCAGTTGGTTACAGTTGTAACACTTTGCCTTGCTCTTGTCAAACCCGAACTTGCTGGCAGTTGGGTTTTGAGGGAAATGCCTTCCAGTTCTCTTAGAGAACTTCTTCGCTCTATAAGTTAAAAGAGCCATCTGTTGGACAATGTCCACGTACTCTACATCATCTGGACTGAAACACTCAAGATCATCAAAGCAGTATTGAAAATCACCAGAGTGTCCACTTCCTGAGACAAAGGCACAACTTTCCTAAAAGGAGTTTTGTTGAGCCTGTTGAGACCTTGGAGTCTTAGGGAAAGTGATGTATGGTCTAGGAGAGCAGGATGGTTGCTAGTAAGTCAGGTAATGCTGAGGTTATGGGTGTAATGAGCCTTCAGCAACCATTAAAGCGTTGCTAGCAGGAAGACTCATGGGTTTGCTTTTTTGGTGGCCCTTCTTACTCTCCATCTCTAGGCGATATCCATCAAGGATGCCATAGAGTTCAGTCATGGTGAGAGTGTTCAAGTTCTCTGTCCTCTTGATAGACACAGTAGAATGTCCACTCATTGGAAGAGCACTCATGAACTTTCTAGTAAGATCTCTAAGTTCGGGAGTGATCTTCACAGACTGAAAAGAAGAGATAAGATCCATGTACTTGAAGTACTGCTGGCTGAGAGTCTCTCCAGCATTATGAGTGAAGTTCTCACACTGCTGCTTCAGCGAGTCCTTCTTCGAGTCATTGGAGCTTGAGTACATATGAGCAAGTGCATCAAACAATTCTTTGGCAGTCGTGCAATGCTCGAATCCCACCATGATGGAGTTCGGTATTGCAGTCATAAGAATGGCCATGGGCATTGTTGTCGATGTCCATCTTCTTTCGGTCTTCATCAGAGTAATCCTCTACAGCCTTTTCTATCATGGCACCGTTTCCACTAGGTGATGCCACCTTTGGCTTATACGGGCCATTGACAATGGATTTTCACATCTTGCTGTCTTGGTATCTGATGAAGCCTTCCATTCTCCTACTCCAAGACCTGAAGTTTTCAGGAGTAATGATGGGAGCCTTTGTCATGGTTCCCATCTCTACGTCGGACTTGTTAAGGGTCATTTGAGTGAGTGAGTTGTAGGGAGGAGTGAAAAACAAGTTGATTTGGATGGTTAGATCACGTAATCAAGAGCCTGAGAAGCTCTGATACCAATTGCAGGATCGATGTCAGTCACTAAACACTTTGTTTTCTCTCAAACTCACCTAGTACAACACTTGGATTAAGAAAGAATCAGTAAGAGTTGATCATAATATAGAAAGTAGTAAAAGAACACATGAAGTAATTTTCAAGGGACTTTTATATATTGCTTCTTAACTCAATAATACAAGACTCTTACAAGCAGTGTGGAATGAGTTACAAAGAGAAACTATATATAATACTACCTACAGCCGGATAAACTTTGATACCAGCTAGGATCCTATAACTAAAGCCTATACTACAAGACTATAGTTTAAGGTATCTTGAATAAAGTTTTATCTGAGATTTGGTAGTCAGGACATGTCCCTGACTTACCGTTTGTCACCAACTAAAGTTGGCAACTTGTACTATCATAAAAAGGTGAACAGTGAAATAAAGTATGGTCAACTGCATGGCTCTTTGAGAAAAAGTCATACAGTATCAGAGGTCTGCAGCGGAGTGTCTGAGACCATACTTGTGTCCACTGGTTCATAGCAGTGTCTTCCGAAGGTTAAATGGTTTCGGAAGAGTAAGTACTTCCGAAGCCACTTATACTTCGGAATAGGCTGCTTCTTCCAAGGCTTGGAGACTTCTTCTTTTCATCATACTTCGGAAGTGGTCTTCAGCTTATTCTTCTAAGACTTGAACTTTGGAAGTATACACTTGACTTTGGAAGTAGAGTTCTGTCTTCGGAAGTTGATCTTTCACTTTGTCTTCGGAAGAACTCTACAACCTTCGAAAGTTCCATGCTAAGCTTCGGAAGCCTTTGCATGCAGCACCAAAATTATCTAAGCGACTTAGTTTTGGTTGCATTAGCCTTCTTCTTCATCCAGCAACATATTATATGGGATTACTTTTATAAGCGTAATTGATTTAAACAACATATATAACCATTTTTAAGTATAATTTGCTTTAATGTAGTTTTTGATATATTTGAAAATACAAGATTTAGGAACCATTTTAACTATGTTTTTCGGTAATGAACCAGATTTGACCCGATCTAACCTGAATCAGAGCAAAAAATATATTGTATTGTGATAGCTAAATTACTTTTAAAAATCTCCGCCCCCATGAAAAAAATTTCTGGATTCGCCACTAATTATATCGATAAAAACAACATAACTCCAATCGACTTGGAGTTTCATATATGGTTGGTTCCTCAAAAGTTTAGTTTGTGAAAGTCATTCACAAACAATTAAATACATTACTTACATACATATCTATTGGATCAAGAAGAAGGCTGGTGCAACCGAAACCAAATCACTTAGATAATTTTGGTGCTACATGCAAAGGCTTCCGAAGCTTAGCATGGAACTTCTGAAGGTTGTAGAGTTTTTCCGAAGACAAAGTGAAAAATCAACATCCGAAGACAGAACTCTACTTTCGAAGTCAAGAGCATGCTTCCGAAGATCAAGTCTTAGAAGAACAATCAAAAGACTACTTCCGAAGTATGAAGAAAAGAAGAAGTTCCCAAGTCTTGGAAGAAGCAGCCTCTTTCGAAGTATAAGTGGTTTCGGAAGTACTTGTTCTTCCGAAGCCATTTAACCTTTGGAAGACACTGCTATGAACCAGTGGACAAAAGTATGGTCTCTGACATTCCGATGCAGACCTCTGATACTGTATGACATTTTCTCAAAGAGCCATGCAGTTGACCACACTTTATTCCACTGTTTACCTTTTATGATAGTACATGTTACCAACTTTAGTTGGTGACAAAAGGTAAGTCAGGGACATGTCCTGACTACCATATCTCAGATAAGACTTTATCCGAGATACCTTAAACTATAGTCTCGTAGTATAGGCTTTAGTTATAGGATCCCAGCTGGTATCAAAGTATATCCGGCTGTAGGTAGTATTATATATAGTTTCTCATTGTAACTCGTAAAGATAAGCTTGTAAGAGTCTTGTAATATTTGAGTTGAGAAGCAATATATGCAAGTACCTTGAAAATTACTTTATGTGTTCTTTGTTACTTACTATATTTTGATAAACTCTTATTGACTCTATCTTCATCCGAGTGTTGTTCAAGTGAGTTTGAGAGAAAAACAAAACGTTAAGTGACTTTAACCGATCCTGCAATTGGTATCAGAGCTCCTTAGGCTCTTGATTGCGTGATCTAACCATCCAAATCAACCTATTTTTCACTCCTCCCTACAACTCACTCACTCAAAATGGCCCTTAACAAATCCGAAGTAGAGATGGGAACTATGACAAAGGCTCCCATCATTACTCCTAAAAATTTCAAGTCTTGGAGCAGAAGAATAGAAGGCTTCATCAGATACCAAGATATCAAGATGTGGAACTCCATTGTCAACGGCCCGTACAAGCCAAAGGTGGCATCACCTGGTGGAAACGGTGCCATGATAGAAAAAGCTGTTGAAGACTATTCTGACAAAGACCGAAAGAAGATAGACATCGACAGCAATGCTATGACCATTCTCATGACTGCAACACCGAACTCCATCATGGTGGGGTTTGAGCATTGTAAGTCTGCAAAGGAATTGTTTGATGCTCTTGCTCAGATGTACTCAAGCTCCAACGACTCAAAGAAGGACTCACTGAAGCAGCAGTTCGAGAACTTCACTTATATTGCTGGAGAGACCCTCAGCCAGCAGTATTTCAGGTATATGGATCTTATCTCCTCTTTTTATTCTGTGAAGATCACTCTTGAACTCAGAGATCTCACGAGAAAGTTCATGAGTGCTCTTCCAAATGAGTGGACATTTTACTGTGTCTCTATCAAGAGGACAAAGAACTTGAACACTCTCACTATGACTGAACTTTACGGCATCCTTGATGGATATCGTTTAGAGATGGAAAGTAAGAAGGGCCACCAAGCAAGCCGACCTCTGAGTCTTCTGCTAGTAACGCTTTAATAGTTGCAGAAGGCTTAGCAGCCCCATAACCTCAGCATTACCTGACTTACCAGCAGCCATCCTGCTCTTCTGGACCTTACATCACTTTTCCTGAGACTCCAAGGTCTCAACAGGCTCAACACAACTTCTTTCAGGAAAGTTGTGCCTTTGTCTCAAGTAGTGGACACTCCGGTGATTTTCAATACTGTTTTGATGATCTCGAATGTTTTAATCCAGACGATGTAGAGTATGTGAACATTGTCCAACAGATGGGTCTTTTAACTTATAGAGGAAGAAGTTCTTTAAGAGAACTGGAAGGTATTTCCCTCAAAACCCAACTACCAGCAAGTTTGGGTTTGACAAGACCAAAGCAAAGTGTTACAACTGTAACCAACTCGGTCACTTTGCAAGGGAAAGCAAGGCTCCCAAGACCAATCCAGGAACCTCACAGGCCTCCACACATCCCTCAACCTCAAAGCCTACTGGAAAGTCAACTAAAACAGCTGCAATGGCTCAAGAAGTTGACTGGGGCTTCATGGTACAGGAAGTGACTCCTGCTCAAGCTCTCATGGCAGGAACAGATGATACTCAGGTATATGAACATCTCTATACTCCAGCTTGTATAGCTAAAGTTAAACTTTATCAGGATTACAATATGGAAATAAAATTTGATATTGAGTCTTTAAATATTTTAAAATCTGATTTTAAGAGAGCTAAGTCTGACTATCAAAAGAAAATTAAGGAGTTAGAGAAAACTGTCTCTTTTAAAACATGAACACACTAACTACAAGAGTCAAATCAAGGATCTGATATCCAAATTGTCTGAGGCTCGGCCAGAAAGCATGCTATCTCTGAGCAAAACTTCCAAGATATTCTTGCATCATCCTCCCACTCCAAACTCTATTATCAAAACAAAGGAGGGTTGGGAACCAATGAAATCGCTTCATCACACTCTTATGAGTCTATCAAACAACAAAGATGTGGTACTGAGGAGCAAGAGGTTCTAACTGCTGACCCTTCCTCACCAGAGTTGAAGGATGAAACAACAATAGTGGCCACCATAGGGAAGAAACAAGTAGAGTACCCATTTCCTCATGTGAAGATCAAATCCTAACCACTAAGGCCAGAAGAAGTAGAGTTAAAGCTGCTAGAAGAACTGCCAAGAAGTGGCTGAGTCTAAGCTGAAGATTGACCCAAAGCAGAAAGGTGTCTTTATCTCAGCTGGATTCCAAGTGTTAGGTACTTCTGATTCAGGAAAGGAGTGTGATACCAGCACTCCTGTCCTACCAAAGGATCAGAAGTTGAAGGGAAAGGTTGCTGATGAAGAGAAGAAGCCCAAGAAACAGAAACCTTCACAGTCCCAAAGACTAACATTACATGCATTATGTGTGGTCTGCACAACCATATGGCAAAAGATTGTTACTACAATCCTGCAACTCACATTATGCAAATAATGTTAGGAAAGGAGTCAGAGAAGGTTTCACATTTGGACCTTTTCAAACGGTTCAAGTGATGAAGAAGGGAAAGCTAGTTTCTGAAGCAAGGTTGCTTTCGGAAGAAACTGTTTCTTCCGAAGGGAAAATGGCCTTGGAAGCAAATGCTACTAAAGTTCAAAAGAACTCTACAACCTTCTGAAGTTCCATGCTAAGCTTCGGAAGCCTTTGCATGTAGCACCAACATTATCTAAGTGATTTGGTTTTGGTTGCACCGGCCTTCTTCTTGATCCAACAAACTCCCCTTAGGCTGATGCTACCAAAACCTCACTTATTTTTGCTTCTCAAAACTTTCAGCACCAAGGAGAGTAGATATTTATTTTTTTCCTTGTTCTTCCTTGATGTGGTGCTTCTCACTTATTTTTGCTTCTCAAAACTTTTAGCACCAAGGAAGTCCAGTCTGTCACCTTGGATGATGTGTACCCTCTGTTGTTGCCCTCTGAAAAGAGTTAGTTGATGGGAACTGTAATCATATTCCCATCTAACTATAGGTTCCAATTCAGGACCATCTACCATCTGTAGAAAGGCAGCGCCCTTGGTAGGAGGTCTTTCCTTGTCTTCCTCTCTTCTCAATCTCAACTCTTCTTCAATCTTCGCTTTTGTAGTTAGCTCGGCTAGATGAAGACTGCTAAGATGATTTTTGATGAGTGCAGCAGCTTTAGAGTTGGAGGGGTTGGAGAATGGCTTTTCTGCTAACTCAGCAATATCAAATCTGTTGGAGTGTAACAGAGAGGTTGCATTAAGTTTGTTGACTTCGCCATTCTCCTTTCCACAACAAAGTTGTGAGAAGTTTCATCGAACCTCCACTGGATTATTCTTTTTTTAGGCACAAGACTGCTTCGGAAGAAAAGGTGGTGAATACTGCTTCGGAAGAAAAGGTGGTGAATACTTCTTCCGAAAAGAAAGAAGCTTCGGAAGAAGGCCATGCTGCAAAAGCCTCTATAAGCTCATCCTCCAAGATCGACCAAAGGATGGACTGGAAGATCAAGGAAGATGCTGCAGCCCAAACCTCTTCTTCAAAGACATCTATTGAACCCCCATGCATATCTTTTGGTTCAATTATGTCATTATCCTTGGAAGAACCCAAGACCAACAAGGATTGGGCTTCCAATCAAAACTAACAATCTCATCTTATGTGCAGGGACATCCATATGACAAGAACAACAGTGTCTAGATTGTGGACAGTGGATGCTCCAGGCACATGACAGGGAACAGATCTCTCCTTCAACAGTTTTAACACTATGATGGAGGTCCTGTCCAATTTGGAGGTGAGGCCGGAGGATATATTTCTGGCAGAGAGAGTATATCCAACGGTAAGTTAAAAGTTAACAAAGTTAACTTTGTCAAACAGCTTGAACACAATCCGTTAAGTGTTTCTCAATTATGTGATCAAAAGCACCAGATGCTTTTCACAGAACATGAGTGTGTTATCCTCAAACCAGGGATGACCATTCTTCTAGAATTAGTGCTTCTTAGATCTCCCAGGAAAGGAGATATGTGCAAGCTGGATATGAAAAATGGTTCCCCAATGGGTGAAGTATCATGCTTTCTTTCCAAAGCTGATAGTGATGAGTTAACACTGTGGCATAAACGCATGTGTCATGTAAATTTTAAGACAATGAATAAATTGGCTAAATATAATTTTCGTACATGGTTTGCCTAAAAAGGAGTTTTTATGCAAAGATAACTGTGTTGCATGCCTGAAAGGGAAGCAACACAAGACCTCTCGTAAATCCAAATGTGTTAACTCTATCACTATTCCATTACACTTATTGCACATGGATCTGTTTGGTTCCACAAGTATAATGAGCATTGGAAGGAAATCATACTGCCTTGTGATAGTTGATGATTTTACAAGATTTACATGGGTATTCTTTTTAAGAACTAAATAAGAAACTGCTGAAACATTAATATCTTTTATTCTTAAAATAGAAAATCAAATTGATCACAAGGTTAAAATAATTAGAAGTGATCAAGGGACTGAGTTTAAGAACTTCATTCTTGATCATTCTCTAACTCAAAAGGGATTTCCAGACAATACAGTGCTCCCAGAACTCCTCAACAAAACGGAGTTGCTGAGGGGAGAACATGACACTTATTAAGGTTGCTCGAACTATGTTTGCTGATTCAAAACTACCTCTAACTTTCTGGGCAGAGACAGTTAGCATTGCATGCTATGTGCAGAACAAAGTTCTTGTAGTTAAGCCACATGGAAAAACCCCTTATGAGTTATGAAACAAGAGGTCACCGTTCATTGGCTTTCTAAGGTCCTTTGGCAGCAGGTGTACCATATTCAACACAAAAGAAAATTTAGCAAAATTTTCTGAAAAGTCGGATGATGCTATCTTTGTTGGATACTCTTCTAGCTCCAAAGCTTATAGAGTATACAACATTAAGAATCAATAATTTGAGGAGTCATCCAATATAGTTGTTTATGAGCACACTCCTTGTGTTAGGGAGAATGGCCTTGATCATATCTTTGATTTAGAATTGTTTCCAAACTATTCTCAACCATCTTGTGAGAATGTTTCAGTTGGAACAGGTGCTCAAAATGATACTGATGCTGCTGTTTATGATCAACTGTTTGAGCTACCCAGACCTCTTCCAAATTCTCCAAGAGCTGCAATAAACAAAGCTTCCACCATTCACAGATCTGACAGCTTAACTATATCAAGGAATAGTGAAGCTTCAACAAGTGAATCACTTGCTGAGCCTCAAAACTCATCAGGTGATCCACCACAACACTAAGCAGAAGGAAGTAGTATTCTGAATGAACAGGCAACTGTTAATACTACTTCACATCCAACCATTAATGATGTTTCTCATTCATTCAATTAGTCCTCATTGAATGACTTTGAAACAATAGCTGGACAGAGTGTACCAGTTCTCAAGCAGAATATGTCCAATCTAGATCTATCTCTGCAAGTGGAAGTGATTCCTCATCTTAGGATTCATAACACTCATCCAACTGAGAACATCATAGGGGATGTCTCTGAAGGTGTGAGAACAAGAGGGCAGACTCATCATGGAAATGTCTGCTTGTACTCATGCTTTTTATCCCAGATGGAACCCAAGAAGGTGGAAGATGCCTTCAAAGATAGTAGTTGGCTTGAATCGATTCAAGAGGAACTGCTTCAATTCAAGAGACAGAAGGAATGGAACCTATGTCCTATCTGGTCAAGTACCTATAGGCACTAAATGGGTTTTTAGAAACAAGAGAGATGATAGAGGCTTGATCATCAAGAACAAAGCAAAACTTGTAGTTCAAGGATACACCCAAGATGAAGGAATCGATTAGACCGATGTCTTTGCACCTGTTGCAAGACTTGAGGCAGTTAGGATCTTTATTGCTTATGCTGTATCCAAGGACTTCACTGTTTACCAGCTTGATGTCAAGTGTGCCTTTGTATATGGGGATATAGATAGGGAAGTCTATGTGTGCCAACCTCCAGGATTTGAAGACCCATAGCACCCCAACTATGTGTGCAAATTGGATAAAGCTCTATATGGGCTGCACCAAGCGCCTAGGCTGTGGTACGAGACTTTGTCTCAGTTTCTTCTAATGAATGGCTACACTAGAGGTACCATTGACAAGACTCTCTTCATCAGAAAGTCTAGAAAGGACATTTTTCTTGTTCAAGTCTACGTCGATGACATCATATTGGTTCTTCAAATGACCAAATGTGTAAGGACTTTGAAGGCATTATGAAGAAAAAGTTTGAGATGAGTTTTATAGGAAAAATGGACTTTTTCCTTGGAATTCAGGTAAAGCAAATGAAGGAAGGGTTTTTCATTAATCAATCTAGGTATGTTTCTAACATCTTAGAAAGATTTAGGATGAAAAATTGTAAGCCTGCCAAGACACCCATACCCAAAAACCACAATCTTTGTCCTGACCTTGAGGGGGAGGATACTGATCAACATCAGTATAGGGCAATTATTGGTTCTCTGATGTATCTCACAGCCAGTAGACCTGATATCATATTTGCTACCTACATCTGTGCAAGATATCAGGCTGCTCCAAAGGTGTCTCATCTAGCTGCTATTAAGAGAATCCTCATATACCTTAAAGGAGCACCCAAACTAGGTCTCTGGTATCCCAGAAACAAGATTTCAATCTCTATGGATACTCTAACAGTGACTATGGCGGCTGCAACATTGACAAGAAATCCACATAAGGAAGATGTCAATTTCTTGGTGGAAGGATCATCTCATGGCAATGCAAGAAACAATCCTGTGTCTCTACATCAACTGCTGAAGCTGAATACATCGCTGCTGCTAGTTGATGTGCTCAACTGCTATGGATTCAGAATCAGATGTTAGACTATGGATTCAACTTTATGAGTACTCCTATCCATATTGACAACAACAGTGTTATTTCCATTACTAGAAATATGGTGAAGCACTCCAAGACAAAGCATATTGACATCAGGTACCATTTCATTAGAGATATTCATGAGAAAAATCTGATTAAGCTAATCAAAGTTGACTCAAATGAACATTATGCTGACTTGTTCACCAAAGCTTTTGATGAACAAAGATTCAAGTATCTCATCACAGCTATTGGGATGATAAACATTGATTAACCTACCTCTTTTGAAAACCTTTTAATATGTAATGTCTTATGTCAATACAATTGTTACAAAAGATCTCTCTAAAATTTTCTAAGTATAAATTCCTTCCAAAGAGAAATTAACCTTCGGAAGATACTTCACGGTTCTTCCGAAGCAAAATTTCTTCAAGGATAATTTTCTTCTCGGAAGAGTTTTTAGCCTCGGAAGAAGTGATTGATTAACTATCAGATCTATTTCCAAAGCTTATAGAATCTCTCTATTCGAAAAGCAATCCTGACCTTCGGAAGCAAAGTCTTTGCTTCGGAAGTAAGAATTGCCTTCGGAAGACAAATTACATTCGAAAATGTTTTATATTCGGAAGAGAGATTTTACTGTGTAACGGAAATCTCTTGGGCTCCACACTGTAAAAAGCAAATATTTTGTTAATGATTTCGGATTATTTAACTGATTTTAACCTTACCGCCACTTTCATTTCTCCTAACCCCCATTACCGCCTTTCCACCCTCTTTTAAATAATCCCGACTACTCACTTTTATTTTCTTACTTGCAATTTTTTTTACTGCCCTAAAGATTTTCTCCACTCTAACTTTACCCAAACTCAAGTTCGTCCTCATTCACCTTTCTCAAATGGCACTCAACCCTCAGCACAACCAAGTCGCACTTCTTGATTCTTCAAGAGATGCTGACTTCTCTGAAATTATCTCCTTTCTCACCCAATCATCTTACTACACAGCCCTTACCGTTAACCCCACTATTTACTCCAATCAAATGGCCGAATTTTAGGAAAATGGTCAAGTCGAAACCCTAAATGGGATTCGTATACTAAGGTCCAACATTTGTGGACAAGAGTTGGTCATTACTGAACAACTTATCAGGGAGGATCTCGAGCTTCATGATGAAGGAGCTCCTACTGAATTCCCCAAAGAAGATTTAGACAGCGCTTATATCCTCATGGGATATGGTGGAGACGTGAGTAGGTCGACAGTCTACAAGTACAAATTCTCCTACAATGGAAGTTCCTCCTGCATGTTGTTCTCCACTGTCTGTCCAACAAATCTAGGGGTGGGATCAAATCCCGTATGAACTAGGATGCTTAGTTCATGGATTGGTGAGAGGCCTTCGCTTCAATTACTCAAGATTTGTGTTCACCAATCTGATTGGGAATCTTAAAGGGATACATTCTTAATGTATCCCCGATTCATTCAACACATAATCAACTATGAGTTGGAACAGAGTACGCTTGTCAGTGCAGTTGCTCTGACTGTCCCTCACATGAGGCCTACCATCTTCAAGACTTTGAAGAAGGTGTCCACCAACTTCACTGGAAGGTACACTTCTCTACTTCCAGGTATGATTGAGCACATAGCTCCTGGTGACATCCCTATTCACCCCACATGTGATGAACCCACACCAGTAACCACCTCCATAATGCCAACACTGCCTTCTCTACCCATCACCATTACATACCAGAGACGCCCTAAACAAACCCTTGTTCAATCTACTCTGATTGAGCAAGCACCACCTGTTCAATCCAAAAAGACTAGAGTGGAAACATGGGCTCCCACTCAGTCTGAGGTCTCACCATCCTTCTTATTCGACCTCAATTTGGGTTTTGAGTCTCCTCAGTCTCAAAACCACGAGCCCGACACCCAAACCAACAGCCCTCAGGATGAGTATTTACACTCTTCTGAGTAGCCAACAAGGGACAACCCCATCAAAGGCTCAATGCCTGTAGACATTTACCAAGGTCTCGGGTCAGTAGGCTTAACATCCCTATCCTTCACTAACGTTCTTTTTAAAACTGATGAAGAGATAACATCTCTCCACAGCAATGAATTGATCTACAACACCCTCTCCAAGATCAACAGAGCCCAGAGAGATCCCTTATCTCTATCCCCCATCAGCAACCCATAATTGAGGTGAGTCCCATTGATATGGAGGGGACTCATGCAGATTCAGCTGCCACTACAGAAGGTGCCTCAATGAACCCTATGGACAGTGGTAACATATCTTAGACTGAATCTGTGGTAACCATGCTGTTTGATGACTCTGAAAGAGACATCATTCAGCAAGAGAAACCAGGGTGCCAAGAAACCACATCTAGTGGTGAGGCTGAACATACTAGGTATGTTACCTCATCTCCTCGTGATTCTTTAAAAGAAGATGAGGGAAGCATGCAACTCCTCATAAAGACGATCTGTCTAAAGTCTCAAATCTTGAATCCTTGGTTAGGACTTTAGAAGAAAGGTCCGCCACTCAGCAACTTGAGATTGACAATCTCAAGGCTCAACTAGCTGAGAAACAAACCGAAATATATGTTAGATATTTACCTGTTCAGGTCTCATTGACTTCTTCCTCCAGCTCATCTAGCTCTCAAGATAATGCTACTTAAAAGGGGGAGAATGTTCAGAGACAAACACTTGAGGACCCACAGATTCATACTTCAACTTCAACATCTTCTACTCCTGTCATCACTTTTTCTGAGCCATCTCAAGTTGTACTTCAAATCAACCCCGCTCAGAGATCTCTACAGAATCTTCACCAAGTTTTTGTTGAGATCCTCTACTGATCAGACAAGTGCAGATGCTGCAATGATTTACTTTGGAGCTGAATAGCTTCAGAGGCTTACTGCACCTTCTACCACTATGGAAGAAGTTGGTCAACCTAAGGTCCACATGGAACCTAAGATTCATTTCGAAGGGGAAATGGGGACTGATGGCCTAGCAACTGAAACAGCGGGGACAGAATCTGCATTTCCTCAAACTTTCGAAGATGAAGTTAAAGCCTCGGAAGAACAAGCTGAATCTTCCGAAGCTAAAATGGAAGCTGCGAAAGGACTGTTCAAGATGTCCAAGAAACTGATCATCACAGATGCAATCCTAGAAATGACATCTGAGGTGAATAGTGAGGACTTTCTGAATCTACCTCTATCCCAAACACCCTCTCTGCCTTTCTCACAATCAGAATCCACTCTCCAAGAACCACCATAGTCAGGCTCTTCAAAAGATAACAAAGGGAAAAGGAAGATGACTGCGGAAGAGCTTCAAGAAGAGGAAAAGATTGAGAAGTTAAAGAAGAAAAGAAGACTACCAACTGAGAAGTTGCTAGCTGCTAGTACAAAAGCAGCTGCAGCCAACCAGGAGGTTGTTAACAACAAAAGGAAAGAAGAGATAATTGATCAGCTCATACAATTGGGAGCTGCCAATGAAGAAACACTCCTGCTACCACTAGAGGAGTTGGTGAAACTAGAAAAGGCAACCAGACTGCAACATGAGAAACAACAAGAAGCAGCCAGGTTGGCCTTAGAGAGAAAGAAGAAGAACAGAAGGAGGCTGACTTGCAGCAGAGGAGAGATAGGATAGAGTTCCTAATCTCCAGAGGCTTCAATCTTCAAGAACTCTCTCCACACAACAATGAAACAATCCTTTGGCTCTACAGCAAAGAGCAGGATCAAATGGAGAAAGAGAGAAGAAAGGCTGCAAGAGAAAAGCTAAAGGAAATGAAGAAGAAGGAGGAAGAATCAAAGGCCACTGCAACCAGGAAGCTCAGTGAGAAGGCCTGGATGAAGGACTATCTCCGGGCTCATGGCTTCTTTGGAAGACAGGTGAGTCCCATGTCAGAGAAGACACTCCAACATATTGTCAGCAAAATCAAAGCTGACATCCGCTTGGGAAAGAGAAAAAAGATGTATAGAAGGGTAAAGGGGATGACCATCACTGCAACTACTTAACCACAACCTGATCCCTCACCCTTACCTTTCACCATCAAAACTGAGCCCTTCACCCCTGAACCCACATCCTTACCCTCACCCATTTCATCACCTCAACCACCTAAACTTCCCATCCTTCAACCAAAAACACTTCCCAGAACCACTGAACCACAACCTACCCAACAACCATCCCCTCGGCCTTCTCAACATCTCTCTCTTGAGGAGTTCAATGTAATCAATACTAAGCTCACCAACTGCACAACTTTGAGCGAAGTCTTATGTGAGGAAGACTCTGTCAATATCACCTATGTTGATGGATCTTCATGTTCCCTCACAAGAGATCAATTCCTTGATTTTCCTAGAGGAATATTGGACCAGGCAACTAGACTTCTAGGCCTCAACTCAGATTCACTAAATGATGAAACAAAGAAACTTAGAAGGAAACCAGTGACTCTGCTGGATACTAAGAAAGAAGACAAGATTCCTATTCAGTCTCTTGTGCCTAGAAAAAGAATAATCCGGTGGAGGTTCGATGAAACTTCTCACAACTTTGTTGTGGAAAGGGAGAATGGCGAAGTCAACAGACTTATGCAACCTCTTTGTTACACTCCAGCAGATTTGATATTGCTGAGTTAGCAGAAAAGCCATTCTCCAACCCTTCCAACTCTAAAGCTGTTGCACTTATCAGAAATCATCTCAGCAGTCTTCATCTAGCCGAGCTAACTGCAAAAGCCAAGATTGAAGAAGAGTTAAGATTGAGAAGACAGGAAGATAAGGAAAGACCTCCTACCAAGGGCGCTGCCTTTCTACAGATGGTAGAGGGTCCCGAATTGGAACCTATATTTAGATGGGAATATGATTACAGTTCCCATCAACTAATTCTTTTCAGAGGGCAACAACAGAGGGTACACATCATCCAAGGTGACAGACTGGACTTCCTGTCTACCAAAGATTTGTACAAACTTCTCAGCGCCACATCAGGGAAGAACAAGGAAACAGATAAATATCTACTCTCCTTGGTGTTGAAAGTTTTGAGAAGCAGAAACAAGTGAGGTTTTGGTAGCATCAGCCTAGGGGGAGTTGTTGGATCAAGAAGGAGGCTGGTGCAACCAAAACCAAATCACTTAGATAATTTTGGTGCTACATGCAAAGGCTTACGAAGCTTAGCATGGAACTTCCGAAGGTTGTAGAGTTCTTCCGAAGACAAAGTGAAAGATCAACTTCCGAAGACAGAACTCTACTTCTGAAGTCAAGAGCATGCTTCCGAAGATCAAGTCTTAGAAGAACAATCAAAATACTACTTCCAAAGTATGAAGAAAAGAAGAAGTTCCCAAGTCTTGGAAGAAGCAGCCTCTTCCGAAGTATAAGTGGCTTCGGAAGTACTTGTTCTTCCGAAGCCATTTAACCTTCGGAAGACACTGCTATGAACTAGTGGACATAAGTATGGCATTTTCTCAAAGAGACATGCAGTTGACCATACTTTATTCCACTGTTTAGCTTTTATGATAGTACATGTTACCAACTTTAGTTGGTAAGAAACGGTAAGTCGGGGACATGTCCTGACTACCATATCTCAGATAAGACTTTATCCGAGATACCTTAAACTATAGTCTTGTAGTATAGGCTTTAGTTATAGGATCCCAGCTGGTATCAAAGTATATCCGGCTGTAGGTAGTATTATATATAGTTTCTCATTATAACTCGAAAAGATAAGCTTGTAAGAGTCTTGTAATATTTGAGTTGAGAAGCAATATATGCAAGTACCTTGAAAATTACTTTATGTGTTATTTATTATTTACTATATTGTGATCAATTCTTATTGACTCTATCTTCATCCGAGTGTTGTTCAAGTGAGTTTGAAAGAAAAACAAAGTGTTAAGTGATTTTAACCGATCCTGCATATCTACATGCGTATATATCTACGTACATACACACATATCTAAATCTATCTTATTACATATGTATAATCTCATGACGCCTCAAAACGTGAGTACCAAAAAAGATCCCTTTTCAAGATATTGAAAATGTCAATCTAATGTATATGATTAAGTGCATACATGCAACATGTAAAACATATTAGTATTTAAAAACATGAAAATACGGATATGAGGTCAATTGAACCATTCCCTTTGTAACTATTTCCGTTTCTTCTAAAAACAGATAAAGAAAGTGCCATATAAGTTGACAATTATAATATATTGCTATCATCTATATAAATTAAAGCAACACACTTACCATCACCAAATGAAACACTGCGTCTGAAATGAATTTCTTCAGTGGCATTACTTTCTTCTTAGTTATTCTTTTTACACTTCTCCTGATTTCTTCACAAGCTCAACCTAATGACCGACCAGGTATGATATTGATGTATATTCTATATTTTTGTAAGAATACATTTTAAAGGTCAGAAGATAACCTACCCCCCCCCCCCCCCCCCAACAACTTCAACAAACATTTTATTTTCTATTAGTACAGTTTATTGAGTGTCATGTTTTTAGAAATTGATTTTCCAGACTAATTTTGGTGTTGTGCTTCTAAAACATGTTGGGAAGTTTCATAATTTCGTGAATCTTTGATCTCCTAAAATGAAGTGTTCTCACCTGTAACCGACTCTATAAATACATAATTGTGTTTGGATGTATATTCATTCGTTTATATTATGTTTTACTCTCTACAGGACCCGTGAGAAACACAAACGGACCACCCCTTCGACAGGGGGCCACTTGGGGTGGTTGTTGGCAGTGTTGGTAAGAACATGGTCGCCGTGTGAAGACCATGGTCCATGTGGTTGGCTTGACTTATTCATGGAGATATGTGTAGGAAGACATATGATTGGATTAATTCATGTATTCACATATACTAATACAATTAAAAGATGAATTATTATCGATTGTGTTCAGATTTTTTGGTAATTATGCAAGATCGGTGTTTATATTAGTGTTTCTGTTTATATTATGTTTATGTATTTAGATAAATATTTTAACATCCACGTAAGATGTATGATTAGATCTTCTAATCACATGTAGATCTCGTCACGTTTCCATGAGTTGTAAAATCCTTTTAATAATAAAAAGAAAATTATATGGTACCAATGTCGCATGAATTAAGATGAACAGAAAATAATAATGTACAAAAGAAAAAGAAAATAGAAAATCATATTTTATTAACGAATTTATGATTATACCGCACTCTAGTTGTTTAAACAAATGTGATTGCAATTAGTATTGTATGTTCATAAGTTACCTAAATAGGGTAACGAAAAGGCATTCAGCTAATATTAACAATATGTTGAAAACTAGTATCTCTTAACGGGTGAGCGTTCAATTCATATTATGAATCAAATGATTGTGTAGTTAAAAGTAAGTTAGTGGGTGTATAAGTTTTGTGATTGAAATAAAAATGAAATATAAAACTTAAGATGGTAAACTATATTGTGTGTTTAGTGTATCTATGAAAATTTCGTATTTGTACAAACGAAAATCTTGGTTCATATACTAAACAAACTTGCTGGTTCTCGTTAAATATAAATGTCTTAATTCATTTGTACTTATAGGGAACCCACAAGTTTTGTTTATTAATTATTTTTTATGATCTCTTAGACATACATGCAGTGTGTTGAACCTCTAAAGATGAGGTCTTATATAATACTAGGCTAAAGTCCCGTGTAACACACAAGTTTAATCAAAAAAATATTATAGTGTTTAAAAATGTACGTAAGTTATAATGTTGTTAATAATATTTTGTATATCGACTTTTATGTATAATTTTTAACATAAGCTATATCTAACATTAGTAGGTTTTCTCTATTAATATTTATACATCTAAATAGTGTATAATATGAAATGAAATAAATTTGTAAATAAGAACTTTAAGTAATAAACAAATTAAATTGAAGATGAAAAACAATATTTCAAATTCATAAACATTCGAAACTTTATTTGTATACAACATTTGATATTTTGTTGGTTATTTTCCATCATTATCTAATATTAATAGTTTTAACATATACCTACTTATCTATCTACTTTTAACTCGAGATAATACAACATAGAGCTAACCATGATCCCTGTTTAAAATCAAACCAACCGGAGAGGAGTCGATTAAAAAATCCCGTAACTTTTGTTAAATTTTGAATATAAACCGAGTATTTAATGGAAAAACACAATCAAGGAATCAATTTCATGGATGATTAAAATAATAAATGATTTATACGGTATTTATTGATTAATTATCTGGAAAAAAATCAGGTATGATTTAATTTCCATAAAAAGATGTGCTCTAATTTAGGATTAAATTTTTAAATTTTCCTTAAATATTTCTTATATCAGGAATTGATTTTTAGTCAAATGAATCTAGACTAACACTAAATACAAATACATATTTAGGTGGGAATTGAAAAAATAAATACTTAAGACAATGACACGTGGCATTAAAATTATTGTTTTATTAATGAGTATAGATTGTAAGTTTTAACAACTATTTTTAGAAAACAGTTGAACTTTCCTAATTTTTGGTCAAATATATACAAAGGTTCGAGGTTGGATGTAGTGTCTAGTTCGTCTATACAGCATAAACAATTAAAGTAACCGCTTTAGGCCCTCAAATTTTAAAATTAAAACATACATGTTTAAAGATAAATAAGAAGGATAATAAAATTATCCAAGGATAACAAAATTCTTGAAGATTTATCGTGGTCAACATACGAAACGTGGTTCACCGAGATTGACTTATGAAATTTGTTCACCAAGATTAACTTATGAAATTTGTTCACCAAAAGTTCATCGAGTGTTCAATATTGACGGTTCTTTTAAGTTCATAATATTAATTCTAGATTTCCTTTTGCAATTAATCATCTGATATACAAACCATTATTGTCTAATCTTAATTCATCCTCAATTGCTTTATGTAACACCCGGTTATTTTTAAAAGACAAGATATAAAGAATGAAAGAAAGAAAAGCTATAAGGTCCAAGTGGAGGGACCAAAAGTGTCCAAAAGGACAAAACTTTGATAAAGTTGGTGTAAAGGTGGGCATGGCCGCCCACCCTCACTTCACATCAACATATCTTCGGTTTTAGAGAGAGAGAGCAGGAGAGAACTCTCGGCTTGTGGAAGAAGAAGAAGAAGTGAACGAATTCAAGGTAAAAATTCGTGGTTTTTATGTGTTTATGACGGGTTTTATCCCGGTTATGTGTTTATGTGCTTATGTGTTTGTGTATGTGCTCGGGTGTGTGTGTTTGGTGTTGTTTTAGGTGTTTGAACTCATTACAAGCGGGTTAAAAAGGAAGAAAACACTCAAGTTGCACCAGGTGAGTTCTAGACCCCGGTTTCTACTTGTTTTAAACTATCTTTGGGGCTGAAAATGTATGAAAATAGTTTTTATAAAAAGTTCATGTATGTTTACCCGTATGCATTGTGTATGTTGTATGTTGATTTTTGAATTGCTTATAGGTTATTCATGTTTAGAATAACCATGTTAAGCTTAAGAACAGATGGGTCTGATGATTGGGTTGAATACATACTAGGAACATGATATACAGAAGGTTCATACGCCTAAAAATGCCATAGAATGATTTAAGTGTAATCCATACGCCTGAACAGTAGCCCATGCGCCTGAACAGTAGCTCATGCGCCTAATATTACCTTAGAAATATTTAAGTACAACCCATGCGCCTGAACAGTGGCCCATGCGCCTAGAAATGTTAGCCGGACGACTAAGTGTAGGGCCATGCGCCCCAATAGTGCCCACGCGCCCAAGTGGCTCATGCGCCTAAGTGTCCATGCGTCCGAATTACTCATGCGTCTAAGTGCCCATGCGCCTGAATAGTTCATGCGCCTAAAGTTAAATGTTTGTGTTGGCAGATGCGCCTACATAGTGATGAAACGCCCGAACAGGGCTCATGCGCCCAAATAGTTCCCATGCGCCTAAGCACTTAGAAATTTTTACAGAATTTTCTGGGAGTCTGTGCTTTAGGGTTTTGAACGATGTTGACTAAGGGTTTATTAATGATGATGTTTCATGCATGATATGATTACTTGTGATTGTTCCTTATTATTGTTATTGCTATTATTATTATTACTTATAGTATGTGACTTTACGTGGTATGTTATTATCGTAACTTAAAGCATATCGTAATAATAAAGTGAAAGAGCAATAAAGAAAAGAAGAGGAACATTAATGAAAATGTTAACAAGTCTTGTAAGCTTACAGGAGGTACACGACCGTGTTGTCGTTAGCTCAACTGTGCTGCGGGTTAGCTACCCTATTATGCACACAGGGTCAATCAATTAAGATTGGCAGGACCTTTGCAGCGTGTCCTGGGTGATTGGGTTGGCCTTGTACATAGTACACAGAACCCTTTCGAGGGATACAGTTGACCCTTTCGAGGGATACAGTTGACCCTTTCGAGGGATACAGTTGACCCTTTCGAGGGATACAGTTGACCCTTTCGAGGGATACAGTGACCCTTTCGAGGGATACAGTTGACCCTTCGAGGGATACAGTTGACCCTTTCGAGGGATACAGTTGACCCTTTCGAGGGATATAGATGGCCCATCACCTGTTTTCCATCGCGCATATAGTTGGGGTATTGCTTATCGGTCCATACAGAAAGTGAAACATAAAGATAAAAGTTTACAGAACAGACAAGGCATACAGTAAAGAGAACGAACAATATTTGTTCATATAGTTGATGCGTGCTTGCATATACAATACAGAGTTGTATTTTACATAAAAGAGTATTTTCATATACAACATATAGAAAGTATTTTATTACTTTAAAACTAGAGTTCACTCAGCAACGCTGACTTTTATACATTTTCAGTTGGCAGGTAATTATTGCTGAGGATGACACCAGGGTGAAGCCACTCGGCAGGGAAAGACTGACATCCATTCGTATTTTATGTTGCTGTTGTTTTATAATGCAGTAAAACAATTCTTTTATAACCAGTTAAACAATAATGTATTGCTCAACAACAGTAGTTTAAATGAAATGAATGGTTTTTGATAAAGTATTTCCGCTGCTTAAGTTTGTATAATTATATTGTTTAATGTTTCAACTGCTGTGATTGACCAACTGTAAGATTTCCGGAGACGGGGCCTTACACTTTAATCTATCATTGTTCTATGTAATTTGTTGTTGTTTGTTTTGATTTTAATCTACATTTGCAATTGATTTTTCTCTAACTTTAATCAATTGTTACTTGTTTATTATTTAATATGCTTTTTTTAGTTATGATGTTTAAGTTAATTATGTTGTTTACTATAAATAAATTTGTTACAAAAATCTTTAGGAATAATATATAGGTGAGGATATCAAAATTTTGTTTCGCTTTAAATCTCAAAACTACTAGTGTCAACATTGATAAGATTGTTTAGTGTTTAAATAGGTAACTAAGTGTGTAGTTATAACTAAAGGTCTAAAGCAATCAAATTATTATAAAACGGTGTTAGATGTGATCATGAAAATGACATAATTTGATTAGACTTCACCTAATCGAATTCCTGTGACTGATTCCTCTTGAAATTTCCTTCCAAAATATTTAAACATCTATATATTTTTCACCAATTTCAAATCTGACCTGTGAAGGTTATTCACAAATTAAATGGGTATTATGCACGCATCCATATATATATATATATACACACACACATGTAAAATAAATTCTTGTATGTGTTTGACTGTTTATACGTACACATTACTATGTTTTTCTGCATGTATGATCTCATGATGCCTCAAACGTGAGTGTCAAGAAAAATCCTTTTTCAAGATGTTGAAACTGTCAACCTAGTGATGTATCTGATTAGGTTGATCATACAATCATACATGCAAGATATAAAAATGTTATTAGGTTTGAAAAGTTTAACATTTAAATACACTATAAGTTAGTCAAATTCAATCCTTGTTTTCTTCTTTTTTTATAAAAGAAACAGTGACATGTAAGTTGACAATAATATTATCCTCTATAATCTTTGTAAATGAAAGTAACACACCAAGACCAGAACACGGTTTCTGCAAATGAAATTAGTAGTGTTAAGGTGTTCTTTTTAACTTCATCATCATTACTTCACACGCAAGCTTGTAACCTTCAAACCTTTTCATAGCGACAATTAACGACCCACTATGACCATTAATGACTTAATGCATATTCTATTATTTTGTCATAATATCTTTTCAGGTGTGATGATAGGTGAAATTAACGCACTGCAGTAGGGGTGTTAAAAATTCTAAAGCTCCATTTCGACAACATGTATTTTAATATTAATGTATATTATTCATATCAGTTAAACATTAATAAAAACAATAAGATTTGTGTTCAAACATAAAAAAACAAGCAAGCCTTATAAATTACTTTATAATTTTATATAATATTATATTTAAAGTTTTTAATGAAAAAAATAAACCATAAAATCAACTTTAACAACTTGTATGTTTATGTTTCAATAACTTATACATTATGACGAATAACTTGTATATGAATAATATTTACAACGAAATGTACATAAAATTAATTCAAAATAATGCATTTAATATTCTACAAAATATCATTTAAGAAAAAGATTATTTCTCTATTGTATTGATTGAAAACCACAAACAACGGTCTACAAACATCTAGTCTAATTAATTAATTATAACTTGTATCCTCCTCGAACTCTAACAGATCATAATAAATCATATTAATTATAAAATAATTAAACTCTAAAGGGTGTTGGTTAACTGAAATTAGAATTATAATTGAAATTTGAATTAAAATTCAAAAAAATTGTATTAGTAATTCAATATTTTTCAAATGATTTGATATTTATCACCTGTTGCAAACCGTCACCTTCTTGATAACCACCTATCATTCTCGCTACATATCACCAACTGCCACCAACTATTGACCGCGACAACCAACCGCGCTCGTTGCCGAAAACTGACCGTTACCCCGCTTCTGCCACCAACCGATAACGGTCGTTGTCAAGACATAGTTCGGCAACAGCGGTCGGCGACAGTCGACGGTTAGGAGTGGCGGTGCTCGGTGACAATCAACAGTTGGGGTGGCGGCGGTCGGCGACAACCAACAATTAGGATGGCGGCGGTCGGCGGACGGAGCAAACATTGGGCGATGGTGGTCAAAGTCGGGGTTGTACGGCGGCAACGAGCTGATGGCAACGGGCGATAGTCGACGGTCAGCGGTGACAATCGTGTGCGTCGGTGGCGGGCAGCGGTGGTTGGCGGTAAGTGTAGGCGGGGGGCGGCAGTGGTCGTGGTCCGTAATGCCGGTTCATTCGCTCTTCATTCAACTGATTCACAATAAGGAACATTAAATTTTCTTTTGATATATATATATATATATATATATATATATATATATATATATATTATATATATTATATATATATATATATATATATATATATATATATATATAATATATATATATATATATATATATAATTATTTATATTTTGTATGAAATGAAGTTTGAAATTATAAATGTCTTTATTTATTCATAATAAAATTCACATATATCAATTATCTCATGTATATATGATGATGTTGATATGTATATAAATTATCGTCTTTCTATTTGTTGTACTTGTTATGTACATAAAATTTCGGAAATGAACTAGTATTAAGCTCCCGCGTTGGGCGGGAGGCATAAAGCCATATCAAATAACATTAATTGCACACTACTGTCATTGACTACCAACACCAAAAAAACCATAAGACCGGAAAAAATAAATTGAATGAAAAGTAGATGAAAAATCGTTAAACCACACACACGTTACGACATGTTAATTCGTAAAATTTAGACCGAGACGTAAAACGAAAATTTTGTAAAATATAAAAAATATAGGGGAACAAAGTTGAAAGTAAAAAATTATTGAGCATAAATTGTAAAAGATGTAAAAGTATTGGGTTAGAATAAAAAAGTTAAAGATTAAAAAAATAAAAACAAATTGAATACAACCCATGAAGCATTAAGTACAATTTACAATGCATAGAAAACTTGCTAATTAGTATATATATAATAATCATAAGAAAAAAAGTAGAAAAATACTAGGAAATAACATATATTTTTAACAAACTAGCATGTATAATCTATACAACAACAGGGGCAGAACTATGCCTTAGTGAACGGGGTCAAGTGACCCTACTGATTTTTGAACTCGTAGTGTAACCTATAATACCAAATTTTTTAGTGAACCTATAGTTTTACAGAAAGTTAACCCATTAATATATTAAAGTTCAAAACATAGCACAAAGAGAAACACTAGCTTACTTGTACGTGTGTGTCTTTACGAACTTAAGGTCGTAGGTTCGAAACCTGCAAGCTACAGCTTGCAGCAGCCTCCTTTTTTCCTTCTTGTACATGTAAATTTACTAAATTAACATTAAAGTTCAAAACATAACACAAAGAGAATCACTAGCTTGAGGTCGCAGGTTCGAAACCGGCAACAGACCCTTTTTTTCCTTTTTATATATGTAAATTTACTAAATTAACCTTATTTTAATAACAAAACCTTAGCCCCCATTATTTTTCCCCACCCCATTTGACCTGTAGGCTGCAGCTTGCCCCTTCCATCATCGCTGGTTCTGCCCCTTCGATCGTTGCTGGCTTGTTGCTCGTGGACTCGTGGAGTCCTCGTCTGTTGTTGCTCGGTTGCTCGAGTGCTCGACTGCTGCCGCTAGCCGCCCCTAGCCGCCCCCATCTTTAACTTCATGGTTCACCATTGATTTTTGAAAAGGTTAGTTTTCAATGAAGAATGTGAAGACAGATTTGCGTAATCGCATGAGGATAACCCTATTAAAAAAAACGAAAGACTTAAAAAAATAATAACCCTATTAAAAAAATTTATGGTTTCACACAGGTATGCCTGGTAGTATACATGTACTGATAAATCCAATTTGCCTAGAAAGTCACTAATGATTTCATTCCTTTTTTTCATCTTCAAAATCTATACTTCGCTCCTCATGGTTTGTAGTTATTAATCTGACAATTATTGAACTTTTACAAATCTCATACTTTTGCATTCGGATAATTTAGCATTTGACATCTCTAGGCAATATTTGAAATATCATTGCTTTTGTTGTATAAATCTGCTTTTTTAAATTACCGCTTTTGTTAAACCGACTATTTTCTGAAATACTATAAGTATTTTTGTATTCCTTCACTCTTTCTTAATTTGTATATTTCATTATATAGGAATGGTTCATATAAAATAGATTTCAAACAAGTTTTTATTAATATACTTAATACAAATGAATATAAATAAATAATTACAAATCTTTTTTACAATGATAAAGTTACAGAAATAGATGAACAGAAATATAAAAACTGAAGATCGTGTTTAACACGGGGCCTTTAAAACAAATTCCGAGTCTCCCAGGATAACTGGTTTTGTTTCCTAGGGTACAACAGCCGAAACAGTTTGTACTGCTGAGATTGATCTAGAACCCGAACTTGTTTGTAGAAGAGAAACTAGAGAGATTGAGAATGATTAGAGAACCTGTTTTGTTGTAGGTTTCGAGTTGTGTTGGTGTGTCTTTCTTCTGAGGCACCCTCAATTTTTATAGTGGAATTCGGACCGTAATAGCCACCAGATCATCACTCAGTCATTCATCCGAAATTTGCACATTTAATTTGCCATTAACAATTGTCGGTTTCGGTCAATGTGTAACGGAAACTGTTACGAGTCATAACTCTGAGCGCGCACCAAGGTCAGTCGCACCTAACCAGACCTCGAACCAACCTTCAAAAATACTAAGGCGGCTCTCAAGCGGATCATGGTTAAGTGAAAAGTGTGCCATCAAAGCGCCACATTGTGCCCACATGCCCACATCGCGCACGGGCGTGTGCGAGTGCGAGTTAAGGTTGCTTCACACCCTTCGCGAATCCATTTAATGTGAAAACTTAGAAATTAATATAGACAAAAAGTTATAAAATATAAACCATTTTATATTCTTTCTTTCCTCCAATGTGAGACAACTTCTCACACTATTACTTCCTAATGTCATTAAACACACTGATTTTCATTCAACAAATTAATTTATTTACTTAATATTAATAACCATATTAATATTATCAATAAATTTCTCACAAACCCCCACATGAATGGAAATGAATTCTCCAAAAAGTTCAGTAGTCAAGTGTTATAGGATAGGTAGGTTTTTCCTTCGAACCTTCCTTTGTGATGCTTAGTCTTCTAGTGGTGTGTAGACACGATGTCTTTAACAGACCTTGTTTTATGTAGATGACAATATACATTCACACAACACTCTTCCTGGTTTGATCAACCCCTCATTATCATGTCCGTTAATAGTCATGGAACACTTTCCTGGTTGTACGAGAGCCCTACGATTTGCGCCTTCCCATAAATCCATTCGAAGCGACCCCACTTCTCTCTAACATAGGTGATTCCAAGAATCATTAAAAGTATAATGGTTATATTGATTCCCACAATCATCGAACCTGAATGTGCTTAACCTTCCATTGGTCACCGGTTCGGGGTACTCCCCAAAGTGAATGGAATAGGAAGTTCGTCACTCCCTTTAAGTTTTAGGGTACTCCCCTATAGTGACTTCGTTGGTCATACGATTAAGTTGTCCTATTGAACTTAGATCTTGGGATCTCCAGTCAATTAGGTTAGGTTTCCCTCATATTCTCCTTTTCCGTGGGCTTTAGTCCCATTCCTCTTGACAACTTATAAACTAATCTATGCTTAAGCCTTTTGTTAACGAGTCTACAATGTTATCTTTTGACTTAACATGGTCAATCTTGATAACACCTGTTGATATTAGTTGTCGTATTGTGTTATGTCTATGCCTGATGTGCCTTGATTTGCCATTTACATTGAGCTTTTGGCTCTACCAATTGCCGACTCACTATCATAATGTATGCAAATAGTCGATAATGGCTTTGGCCATCTTGGAATGTATTCCACAATTTGACGTAGCCATTCAGCCTCTTCTTCGGCTTTATCCAAAGCGATAAATTCCACTTCCATTATGGATCTAGCTATTACCATTTGCTTGGATGATCTCCAAGATATTGTTGCTCCACCAAGTAAGAACACATACCCACTTGCTGATTTGGAATCTTTTATATCCGATATCCAATTTGCATCAGCGTACCCTTCAATCACTACTGGATGACGGGTATAATGCAATCCATAGTCTCTTGTATATCTTATGTATCTAAGCACCCTCGTTATACTCTTCCAATGTTCTGAGCTTCATTTACTAGTATATCTGCTTAGCCTACTCATCGCGTATGCTAAGTCGGGTCTAGTACATGTCATTAGATACATTAGACTACCAATGATTCTTGAATACTCTAACTGAACAACACACTAGCCTCTATTTTTCTTTAGATGTTGGGTGGTATCATCCGGAGAACGTACTACACACGTGTCTCCCGAGTTGATGTTTTCAAGAATCTTATCCACTGTAACATCTCATACTTTTCGTTAAATTAAAAGTTAACGTCATTATTCTTGTAAGGACCATTGTTGCCTAAAATGAAACTCATGGGTTACCTATGCTTATTGCTTAATTTGCCTTTTAATCCTTTAACTTGAAAGATTATAATGATAATTATTATATAATAAATAATAATAATATAATAATAATAATAATAATAATAATAATAGTAATAATAATGCTACTAATAATAATAATACTAATAATAATATTAGTAATAATAATAAAATTATAAATAATATCAATTTATTAGAGTTATTAAATTTAAAAATTATTTAAAACTTAAATTAAGAAAGTTAAGGGGGTTGATTTGTCAATTTAATAAACTTTAAATGGAAGTTTAAACATGAAATAATATAATTTCAAAGTTTAGGGGCCATTTGTGTAAATAACCAAAACTTCAACTGTTTCTCTTTCTCTCTCCCCGCAAATCCGGCGGCCGCCGCGACCACCTCTGGCCGAAGTTCAGCGAGCCCCGAAACCGCATAAACCCTTCAAATTTCGAACCTCAAACGATTCTAATCGTCTCTAGAACACGTTTTGAACTTGAAATATTTCTTATTATGACTTGTTGATTTTCTTATTTGATACTTATGCTTGTAATGTTACATTTGAAACTTATGATTATTATATTTGGATTAATAATAGCGTTATGTGGCTGTGAATGATCTCAACCCTCACATCTCGATGTTTCCATGGTTGGGGTGTGACCGATTGGTATCAGAGCCATAACTATAGGGATTTAGGTTAGTAGAAATGGTGACCTAGACTATAGCGTATGCATGAACCTTATAGAATTATATTTGTATCTTGTAAAGCGTATGGTTTGTATGCTATATGTGCAATTTTATGCCTTAGCATAGGATTGCTTAAACATTGTTACCTGTCTCCCTAAATTTACCTTTGACTCTATGATTCTCCCCGAACATGAAGTTTCTTAATCTTATTCTCGATGACACATGGGATCGTATACCTATTGTTTATGACTTGAATCTTTAGACTTTATGTCTAATCTACACAAATCTCATCAAGGTTTTGATTTCATGAACCTAAGAAATATTATGTGACGCATAGACACCTGTATTCTGGATTTCCTTGCAAAAGGCCTTCGGGCTAAGATAAGCATTTCGTATAAATCCTACGGGACTTGTTATGCTTACCTGGGGATTTCTGGGATGAGTGATAAACCATGGTCGATATACACAAGTTTCTAAGGCAAATGGGTCAATTCACCCTGACGTGTCAACGTTTCCAAATGATAATGCATTACCAAATGGAATCATTCTATGTACTTTACAACTCTTAGCTTATTCTTGTTCAAATTACTATCCTTTGTTATCCTCATTCCCGTGTCTTTGGAGTTCGAGCCTATGCTAAATAAACCACGTGTTAGTCTAGAAAGACCCTTTACGGTCGAAGTCGCCAATGGAAAATCGATCGTTGTTGACCTCATAATACGTGATTGTACTTTGAGCCTTAACGAACACGAGTTCTTCATGGACCTTATTCTTATGCAACTGGGAAGTTTTGATGTTATTATCGGCATGGATTGGTTAGCTAAGCAACACACAGAAATTCTATGCTTCGAGAAGTGTATTCGAATTCCTTTACCGTCAGGTGATACTTTGAAGGTCTTTGGGGAGATATAATTCCAAGGACTCAAACTTATGTCTTGCATCAAGGTCTGAAAGTGCTTAAGTAAAAACTACCTAGTTTTCATGGCGTATGTAGTTAATACGAAAGCCAAGGGTAAGGAACTGAAAGACATTCCTGTTGTGCGAGAATTTCCCGAGGTTTTTCCCGAGGATCTTAAGGGATTACCTCCCGTGCGAGAGGTTGAATTCAAGATTGACTTGATCCCTGGTATGAACCCTGTGGCTAAATCACCTTATTGCCTTACACTGTCTAAAATGCAAGAACTAGCTAGTCAACTGCAAGAGTTGACCGATAAGGGGTTCATTCGTTCTAGTTCATCACCGTGGAGTGCACCTATGCTGTTCGTGAAGAAGAAAGATGGTTCATTTCGTATGTGCATTGACTATTGAGAACTCAGCAAACTTACCATCAAAGTCGATACCCTCTTCCTAGAATCGATGATCTGTTCGATAAACTTCAAGGAGCAACTCAATTCTCAAAGATTGATCTATGTTCTGGGTATCATCAGTTACGTGTTCATGATGACGACATTCCAAAGACCGCTTTTCGTACTCGATATGGACATTACAAGTTCATGGTTAATCCTTTTGGCTTGACCAATGCACCTGCCGTGTTCATGGATCTCATGA
Source organism: Flaveria trinervia (assembly GCA_025506515.1). Classification (NCBI taxonomy): domain Eukaryota; kingdom Viridiplantae; phylum Streptophyta; class Magnoliopsida; order Asterales; family Asteraceae; genus Flaveria; species Flaveria trinervia. The sequence goes on along the minus strand of CM046456.1, from coordinate 66,446,020 downwards.
ATCGAGTACGTAATCCGTATTTGGATAAGTTTGTGATCATGTTTATTGATGACATTCTTATTTATTCCAAGACGAAAATTGATCATGTGACACACTTGCGACAAGTTCTCGAACTTTTAAAGAAGGAGCAATTATACGTAAAGTTTTCCAAGTGTGAGTTCTGGTTAGAAGAAGTTCAATTCTTAGGGCATATGATGAAATGTCGAGATATAAGAGTTAAGATCGTTCACAGCCACATAACGCTATTATTAAATCCAAAAGTAATAATCATAAGTTTCAATAGTAACATTACAAGCATAAGTATCAAATAAGAAAATCAACAATGCATAATAAGAAATAATTCAAGTTCATTCATTTATTTAACTAGGTCCATTCCTAGGTGTGAATAAGCTTTAAAGGTAGCAATCAAACTTGCGCGTTTCCTGAAACATGTTAAAAATAAAGGGTCAACATAATGTTGGTGAGATTTCTATAGTTTTCAATACATAAGTATATAAAGGATGGCAATTCATGTCATAAGTTAGAGAACCAAGTAACTAGGGATGTAAGACAGATGTACAATCAAACCTTGACAGTTTTACAAGTCTCAACATTTACAAGTTTATACGATTAGCTAAGTGTACTTAGATTAACCAAGCAGGCTTGTCAGGCCCATAGATCTATGACGTCGCCAGGCTAGCAATAGTTAATGACTGTACATATAATCGTCAATACATGGTAATTACAAAGATCAACTAACCACAACATATAAGTGAATTGCCATAAGTTTACAAGAATCAAACGTTTTACAAGTGTAACGGTTATAAGGTAACATGTTTCACCCCAAAGTGTGAAAATATGAAAAAGGGGTATAGAAATACTCACATGATCAATAAGTATATAATTGAAGATTAAATTGAATAATAAATATTGTTTCAACGTAGTCTTTCACAATGCACCTAAAATGTATATATATGATTACAAAATTGTAGTTAAGTAATAAGTCTTATGGATTAACGAAGACTAGGGTTTAATGTGGTATTAGGGATTGTCAAATAATTATGTTTAACAAATGAAACCGTTTATATTTATTAGTATCAAAGAACATTATTATATCTTATATAGAGTTTTATGTAAAAATTATAACACTTATAATTATTTCCTAAAGGTTGAATAGAGTCTAATAAATATAATCATAACAATAATTTTTACGTTTGAAATAATCATATTTGTGGAACAAAGTTTTGGTTAAAGTATAGTTTTTTTATATTATAAAAACAAATTATTTAATAATAAATTTTTTTTGAATATTTGTAAAGAAAAAAAAGGTACAAAAAGTATTTTTTTTAAAAATCAATTTACAGAAAATAACTAAAAGTATTTTTAAAATTATCAGATTTTATAAAATGGTTTTTTATAATTTAATAGAAATATAAAATTAAGGTTGAAGGCTAAAAACACCTTAAACAAAACATGGGGTCCCCCGGATTCGTACCGGGGACCTCAGGTTTATGGGGCCCGCATCTTACCAGCTGCTCTAAGACCTCAGCCGCATTTAAAAACCGGTTTTAAAAACTTATAAACACAATCCCAATGCATTTCCCCCAAATCAAGAACCCTAAATTCGATCGATTCCAAATTAAACCATAAAACGATGTTGTTAATCGAATTAACCATGGTGCTTTTACTCCCCATGCTTAAACGAACGTATACATGTGTTTAATTACCTGGATTCGTGTAGATTTGATAGAGAACGAGCACAAGAACAGGTCGCGGTTTGTCTAGAAAGACCCTTTACAGTCAAAGTCGTCGATGGAAAATCGATCGTCGTTGACTTCGTAATACGCGATTGTACTTTGAGCCTTAACGAACACGAGTTCTTCATCGACCTTATTCTTATGCAACTGGGAAGTTTTGATGTTATTATCGGCATGGATTGGTTAGCTAAGCAACACGCGGAAATTCTATGCTTCGAGAAGTGTATTCGAATTCCTTTATCGTCGGGTGATACTTTGAAGGTCTTTGGGGAGAAATCATTCCAAGGACTCAAACATATGTCTTGCATCAAGGCCCGAAAGTGCTTAAGTAAAACCTACCTAGTTTTCATGGCGTATGTAGTTAATACGAAAGCCAAGGGTAAGGAACTGAAAGACATTCCTGTTGTGCGAGAATTTCCCGAGGTTTTTCCCGAGGATCTTAAGGGATTACCTCCCGTGCGAGAGGTTGAATTCAAGATTGACTTGATCCTTGGTCCGAACCCTATGGCTAAATCACCTTATTGCCTTGCACTGTCTGAAATGCAAGAACTAGCTAGTCAACTGCAGGAATTGACCGACAAGGGGTTCATTCGTTCTAGTTCATCACCGTGGGGTGCACCAGTGCTGTTCGTGAAGAAGAAAGATGATTCATTTTGTATGTGCATCGACTGTCGAGAACTGAACAAGCTTACCATCAAAATCTGATACCCTCTTTCTCGAGTTAATGATCTCTTCGATCAACTTCAAGGAGCAACTCAATTCTCAAAGATCGATCTACGTTCTGGGTATCATCAGTTACGTGTTCACGATGACGACATTCCAAAGACCGCTTTTTGTACTTGATATGGACATTACGAGTTCATGGTTATGCCTTTTGGCTTGACCAATGCACCTGCCATGTTCATGGATCTCATGAATCGAGTACGTAAATCGTATTTGGATAAGTTTGTGATCGTGTTCATTGATGACATTCTGTAAGGCCCCGTTCCCGGGACGCTTACAGCTGGCCAATCATCACACATAAAACATATATTTTCAGCATCTTACATAAAAACGTTGCAGCGGAAACATTTAAACAAACATTCCATTTCATTATAAAAGCTTTTGCAAAATAATACATCGTTAACACACTACAAAATACTTATTGCATTACATGACAAAAGCATTATAAAAATGGATGCCATCCAAAAGAGCTGAGTAGCCGCCTCGTGCCATCCTCAGCAACCATTACTTGCCAAATCGAAACACATAAAACTAACGTTGCTGAGTGAGTTCTAGTTTTATAATTAAAACATACTTTTCTTTCGTTTAAACCAAACTCTTTACTTTCATGCGATCATACATCATACGTACACATAGATAATATCATTATTATCTTCATCGTTCATCCATTAACTTTCATTCGTTCATCATTACATCTTTTCTTTCCGTCAAAACCATGAACTTTACCCTTCCGTCATGCATAAAGCTGGTACTGGGCCGAAGCCTATCATAGACCTTCCATCATGGTGTACAACACCCTGGCCGTAGTACCAAAGGGAAAATTCAGGTGTACCATTGTCATACGCTATACCCTTCCGTCATGCATAAAGCTGGTACTGGGCCGAAGCCTATAACAGACCTTCCATCATGGTGTACAACACCCTGGCCGCAGTACCGAAGGTAAGCAACAATGGTTCCATACAAATGGTCAATCACAAAGAAAGACCCCGATGTGCATCCTTCTGGGGTAGCGAACCCACACACCGTTGGGCTAACACCCTATAATGGGGCGTGTCCCGACATACAGGGCTTGTAAGACTTTCATTACTTTCATCATTCATTAATGCATGCATTCATCATGTTCCTCTTTTCATTATCTTCCACTTTATGTTATATAATAGTTTCATTACTTTCATCATTCATTATGGCATGCATTCATCATGTTCCTCTTTTCATTATCTTCCACTTTACGTTACATAATACTTTTATTTCATTAACATTAATCGTAAAGCCAAGGGAAAATAATCATGCAATAAAAGGAACATCATCATACACAGTCATCATCATCATACAAGGCAACATCATACATACATAACATACATCATGCATAATCATACAACATCATACGTCATCATCATCATCAATGCCCAACATAACCTTTATGGCCTCAACAGTCATCTTACATGAACTTATGGGAACCTTCCACATCAAATCTTACATCTGCATTTTCCCCCGAAAGTCATTCAATAAACTACGTTTTCCTCGGGTACACAAGCCCTACTTGGGCATATGGGCACCCTTCGGTCGCATGGCCTCCATTTGACTGAACATCATGCGAATGGACCTAATACGGATGAACACCTATGCGAATGGACCAATGCGGATGGAACCTAGGCGTATGGACCTCAGTCGCATGACTCCCCATGCGAATGACCCTCAGTCGCACGACTGGCATGCGTATGACCCTCTGTCGCACGACTAGCATGTGTATGAACCTCAGTCGCCTTCCTTTCAGCCGTATGGCCTCCAGTCACATGCCATTCGGTCGCATAGCCCTAACTGATGCAGAATGCAGTTCATCCCAAACCCAATCTGCCATTTTCGACCTTCAAGCTCTTCCAAACCTCATCTAAGCCCAAATCAATCATCCTAAACCTTAGGAAAGCATACCACAACACCATTCAAGCACACACAAGCCCGAAATCAAACACCACTCGCATCACTCATAAACACATACACACGAGTCAAAAACACACATTTCAAAAACGGGTTTTAACTATGTGTTCCAGCCCCAAATCAGTTGAAAACGTGTAAAATAGGGGTCCTAGAACTCACACAAACAATACCGACCAGTAGAGCTTCGATTCAACCCGCTACACTTCAACTTCCATGCTCGAATCCACATGAACCAAGCTTTTCTCCCTTTTTCTCCTCTCCCCTCTTTGGCTGAGTTTTTTTCCAAGTGTGGGGAGGGTGTGGGCTGCCGTCCCCTCTTATTCCTCTACTCACTCAATCTTTCTCCCGTTTTAGCAAGTTTGGTCCCCCGACTTTGGACTTATTTCTTTTTCTTCTTTCGTCGGTTTCAAAGAAAATATCCGGGTGTTACAAGCCACCCCCCATATATAGGTTTCATCCCCGAAACCTGTTATTCCTTGAACAAACGTGGGTAATGATGCCTCATTTCTTCCTCAGTCTCCCACGTTGACTCGGATCCTTTCCTGTGCTTCCACTGTACACGCACAAGAGGAACCACTTTATTCCTCAGCCTCTTCTCTTTTCGATCGATGATTGCCACTGGTTGCTCCACATAATTGAGCCGTTTGTCTACTTCGATATCCTCCAGTGGAACAATCATATCTTCATCTGCCAAGGACTTCCTTAGATGAGATACGTGGAATGTCGGGTGAATTCCACTTAACTCATCTAGTAACTCCAATCTATAGGCCACCTCTCCTACTTGAGCAATGATTCGGAAAGGGCCTATGTACCTCAGGCTCAACTTGCCCCACTTTTGGAAATGAATGATACCCTTCCAAGGTGAGACCTTCAACATAACTCGGTCACCCACCTGGAACTCCATCGGTCTGTGTCGTTTATCAGCATACGACTTCTGTCTATCTTTGGCTTCCTTCATGAAGGCCTTGATCCTTTCAAGCTTCTCAGTCATAGCCTCAATCACCTCGACGCTCCCTAACTCTTTCTGACCAATGTCACCCCAACACACGGGTGTTCGGCATCTCCTACCGTATAGCATCTCGTAAGGGGGCATACCAGTGCTGGCGTGATAGCTGTTGTTATATGAGAACTCTGCTAACGGTAGGTGGTCATCCCAACTTCCTCCAAAATTGATAACACATGCCCAAATAATGTCCTCCAATGTTTGAATGGTCCTCTCTGACTGGCCATCAGTCTGGGGATGATAAGCCATGCTAATGTGTAACCTTGTCTCCATAGCGTCGTGGAATTTCTTCCTGAATTTGGATGTAAAACGGGTGTCGCGATTAGACACAATAGACACCGGTACACCGTGACGAGTTACAATCTCCTTAATGAAAAGATCCACCAACCTCACAGATGAATATGTCTCGCGGATCGGTGGGAAGTGAGCACTCTTCGTCAAACGGTCAACAATTACCCATATAACATCATACCTTTCGGGGTACGCGGCAGCTTCGTAATGAAATCCATGGTGATGTGCTCCCATTCCCATTCAGGTATATCCAAAGGTTGAATCTTTCCATATGGCTTTTGATGCTTGGCCTTCACTTGTAAGCAAGTAAGGCACTTACTCATATACTCCACCACATCGCGCTTCATACCCGGCCACCAATAGTCTTTCTTCATATCTTGGTACATTTTTGTTGCACCTGGATGAATAGAGTATCGATTTTTGTGAACTTCATCCATGATCTTCATACGTAGATCCTCAAAATGAGGAATCCACATTCGTCAAAACCGGGTTCTAACACCAAGTGTATTTTCACCCAACTCCGTGACCATACCTCTCATTTTTTCAGAGTTAAGATGATCTTCTTTCAATGTCTCATCTTGGAACTCTTTGACTTGCTTCATCACATCCGAGGTCATGATCAACTGATATGCTTTCACTCGAATCGGCTCGGGCCTCTCTTTTCGGCTAAGGGCGTCTGCTACCACATTGGCTTTGCCTGGATGGTAGTGGATCTCACAATCGTAATCCTTTATAAGCTCCAACCATCGTCTCTGTCTCATGTTCAGGTCCTTCTGCTCAAAGAAGTACTTCAAGCTCTTGTGGTCAGTGAATATGATGCACTTTGTTCCATACAGATTGTGCCTCCAAATCTTTAGTGCAAAGACCACGGCTACTAGATCCAAGTCATGAGTAGGGTAGTTGACCTCATGAACCTTCAACTGTCGGGATGCATAGGCTATAACCTTCCCTCTCTGCATTAACACACACCCAACCCCGAATAGGAAGCATCAGAATAAACCACCAGATCTTCACTTCTATCGGGTAATGACAGAACATGAGCTTGAGTCAACCTCGCCTTCAATTCTTCAAACGCCTTCTCTTGAGCTTGACCCCATACAAACTTCACATCCTTTCGGGTCAGCGTGGTTAGTGGAGAAGCGATCTTAGAAAAGTCTTGGATAAATCTTTTGTAGTAGCCCGCCAGACCCAAGAAACTACGAATCCCGGATGGTGTCTTTGGAGACTTCCATTGCATCACCACCTCCACTTTTGCCGGGTCCACCATAATCCCATCAGGATTCACCACATGACCCAAGAACTGAACCTCGCGCAACCAAAACGTGCACTTAGAGAACTTGGCGTACAACTTCTCATTTCTCAACATCTCCAAAACCTCCCGAATGTGGCCGGCATACTCAATCTCGCTCTTCGAATAAATCAGGATATCATCAATAAACACAATTACTGATTTATCCAACATAGGCCGACACACATGGTTCATCAGATCCATAAAAGCAGCTGGCGCATTGGTTAAACCAAAAGACATGACAAGAAACTCGTAGTGACCATAACGCGTGCGAAAAGCTGTTTTAGGGATGTCCTGCTCCTTCACCTTCAACTGATGGTAGCCTGATCGAAGGTCTATCCTTGAAAACTAACTGGCACCTTGAAGCTGATCGAACAAATCATCTATTCTCGATAAGGGTTATCGTGTAACACCCGGTTATTCAAAAAAACAAAGACAAGGAATGAAGAATAAAAGAAAGAAAAGCAATAAAGCCCAAGTGGAGGTACTAAAAGTGTCCAAAAGGACAAAATCTTTGAAAAGTTGGTGTAAAGGTGGGCATGGCCGCCCACCCTCTTTTCACATCACATTTCACTTCGGTTTTAGAGAGAGAGAGAGCAGAAACACTCTCATTTGAAGAAGAAGAAGAAGAAGAGAATTGAATTCAAGGTAAGAATTTGGAGTTTTAAGTGTTCATGTTGGGTTTTTGCCTCGGTTGCATGCTTATGTGCTTATTTGTGTTTGTGTATGTGCTTGGGTGTGTGTGTTTGGTGGGGTTTTTAGGTGTTTGAACTCAGTTGCAAAAGGGTTAGAAGGAAGATACACCCAAGTTGCACCAGGTGAGTTCTAGACCCCGGTTTTACTTATTTTAAACTCCCTTTGGGGCTGAAAATGTATTAAAATGATTTTTACAATGTTTATGTATGTATACCTGTATGTATTATGCATGTTGGATGTTGGTTCTTAGATTCTTATAGGTTGTTCATGTTTAGAATAGCCATGTTAAGCTTAGAACAGATGGGTTTGATGATTGGGTTTGAAAACATACTAGAAACATGTTATATATAAGGTTCATGCGCCTAGATAAGGCTCATGCGCCTGGGAATGCCTTAGAAGAATTTAAGTGTAACCCATGCGCCTGAACAGTAGTCCATGCGCCTAGAAATATTAGTCTGATGATTAAGTGTAGGCCCATGCGCCCCAATAGTGCCCATGCGCCCAAATGGCCTATGCGCCTAAGTGTCCATGCGTCCGAATGACCCATGCGCCTAAGTGTTCATACGCCCGAATAGTGCCCATGTGCCTGAATTGTTCATGCGCTTGAATTGTTCATGCACCTAAGAGTTAAAGCAGTTAAGTGTTGATTGATGCGCCTACATAGTAATGAAATGCCCAAACAGGGCTCATGCGCCCAAATAGTGTCTAAGCGCCCAACACTTAGAATTTATTATAGAATTCTTGGGAGTTTGTGCTCTTAGGGTTTTGACCGAGGTTTGGCTAGGGCTTATTAATGATGAGTTTCATGCATGATTATGATTGTTCCTTATTATATTATTATTATTATTGCTATTATTATTACTTATAGTGTGTGACTTTACGTGGTATGTTTATTATCGTAACGTAAAGTATATTGTAATAATAAAGAGAAAGAGCAATAAAGAAGAGAAGAGGAACATTAATAAAATGTTAATAAGTCTTGCAAGCTTACTGGAGGTACACGACCGTGTTGTCGTTAGCTCAATTGTGCTTCGGGTTAGCTATCCTATTATGCACACAGGGCCAGTCAATTGAGATTGGCGGGACCTTTGGAGCTTACCCTAGGTGATGGGTCGGCCTTGTATGCAGTAAGTAGAACCCTCTTGAGGGATATAGATGGCCCATCACCAGTTCTCCATCGCGTATACAGTTTAGGGTATTGGTCATTGGTCCATACCAAAATTGAAAGATAAAGATAAAAGATTATAAAACATACAAGGCATACAGTAAAGAGAACGAACAATATCTGTTCATAGTGTTAATGCGTGCTCACATACAAAGTAAAGAGTTGTATTTCACAGAAAGAGTATTTTCATATACAGCATACATAAAGTATTTTATTACTTTTAAGACTAGAACTCACTCAGCAACGCTAACTTTTATACATTTTCAGTTGGCAGGTAATTATTGCTGAGGATGGCACGAGGGTGAAGCCACTCGGCAGGGAAAGATTGACATCCATTCGTATTTTATGTTGCTGTTGTTTTGTAATGCAGTAAAACAATTCTTTTGTAATCAGTTAAACGATGATGTATTGCTCAACAATAGTGTTTTAAATGAAATGAATGGTTTTTGATAAATTATTTCCGCTGCTTAAGTTTGTATGATTATGATGTTTAATGTTTTAACTGTTGTGATTGACCAACTGTGAGGTCTCCGGGAACGGGGCCTTACATATCTGTTCTTCACCGTCAACTTGTTCAGCTCACGGTAGTCAATACACATCCTCATACTACTGTCTTTCTTATTCACAAATAGGACCGAAGCACCCCAATAAGAGATACTCGGTCTAATGAACCCCTTATCAAGCAGCTCTTGCAACTCCTCCATCAATTCTTTCATCTCCGTCAGAGCCAACCGATACGCTGCCTTAGCAACAGGTTGGGCACCCGGTATCAGATCAATTTGAAACTCAATCTCTCGGTCCGGTGGCACTCCTGATAAGCCTTCTGGGAACACGTCTGGAAAGTCACACACAACCGGTACTTCAGACAGTTGTGGTGTTGGTGTGTCCACATCCTTTACATAAGCCAAGTAGGAGTTACATCCACGCCTCATACACTTTCCCGCCACCGCCATTGAGATTACATTCGGGATCGTTGTGACCCGATCCCCATAAATCACTACCGAACTCCCGTCAGGCGCTGTCAAACAAATCATCTTCTTGCGACACACAATGTTCGCCTCGAATTCCGCTAACCAATCCATCCCAAGAACCAAATCTAAACCACCTAAGGTCATGACTAATGGTCTAACAGGAAACTTATAACCTTCTAGTTCCACATTACAGTCTTCTATCATTTCAGAAATCTGGTAGACTTACCTATGGCAGTTTCCACATCAAAGGGCGCATCAACATGTCTACTACTAACAGGCAGCTTAGCACAGAGAGCAGCAGAAATAAAACTTTTACTGGCACCCGAATCAAATAGCACAGAAGCCAAAGTTTGGTTTACTAGAAATATACCGGACACAACATCAAGGTCCGTCCTAGCTTCCTCCTGTGTCATAGTGAATGCCCTGGCACTCGCCCTTGGTCCTCTACTTCCCGTCTTCTTTACCCCAGAACCCTCAGCCCTCGGCTTCTTACAGTCCCTACTTATGTGGCCCTCCTCGCCACAGTTAAAACACCGGACCATTTGACAGTCCTTTGCTATGTGCCACACCTTCCCACATTTGAAGCACAAGTTCGACCCCAGCCTGCACTCCCCACTATGCTCTTTTCCACACCTACCATACTTCTTCAAACCCACACCCGATGCAACCACACAGCGATTGTCCACCCGTGCGTTCTTGTTATCCGTTGAGACATCACCCCGACCAAACCTCTTCCCGTTCCAGTTCCTATCACCACCACCCTTCTTGCTACCTTCAGCCACCACCACCACGGCTCTCTCATCATACAATCTTCCTGCCAAATCCACTACCGACCTAAACATGCTCGGTCGCGCAGCGATCATGTGTATGTGAATATCCGCTAGCAAGCCCTGAATGTATCTTTCAATCTTTCATGACAAAGGCGTCACTTGATCCGGCACCAGATGTGTCATTTCGTTGAACTTGGTGGTGTACTACTGATATGTCATCGTTCCCGCCTCCAGCTACAAGAACTCTCTCTCAACCTTATCCATCTCCCTATGAGGACAAAACTCCTCAATCACCAGCTTCTTCAGTTTGCACCATCTCATCCTCCTAATTGCCCGACTACCCTCGGCTTGGACTATATTTTCCCACCAACACAGAGCCGAGTCCACAAAAGAGTGGGCAGCAAACTTTACTTGTTGATCCTCCCGACACTCGCTGATATTCAATACAACTTCCATTTCTCTCACCCACCGATGAGCAACAGCAGCAGTGCTGTTACCATCAAAAGTAGGGGGCTTGCATCATTAAAACACCCTATAATTACAGCCTCGTGTCACCTCCTGCACGAGCTCATCTTCCTCCTCCTCTTCGTCATTGGAGAGGACCGTTTCAGTCTCGGGCTATCTCCTTTCGCCCGTAGGTCTACTTCTTTCCTTCCTCTCCCCCTCCTGTACAGCTTTGATAACTTCGGTCACTACAGATGGTAAGATCGTTTGCATGACCTGATGGACTTCCTCAACAATAGCCTCCTTTACTGAGGCTCTCAAGTTGGCGCTCTCATCACCACCCTCCGGATGAGGGGTCTCGGGTTCTTCATGAACCACCTTTTCCACTCTGTGTCTTCCCCTCTTGGGTCGCAGTTCAGCACCACGACCTCCACCACGTGAAGCTTTCGAAGTTCTACCACCAGCCATTCACACACACACCGAAAGATTCAAACATCAACATGGTCATTCAAGGGAATAGCTTAGTTTATGTCAAGTATAGTAAGTCCCTAGTTACAGTGGCCAGTTGTGATAAGCCAATTACTTTACTCTTCATACCCCAAGCATTACCTATCCTGACTACATTAGTATCTAAATCTACAAACAACACATAACCACATAACATGCGCACATAATACCGGTTAACATTATGAAAACACCTGATGGCACGCAGCTACTCAGATTGGCATCCATTCCCTTTTCGTCCCATTCTCAGTTTAAGTTCAGGTTTATTTTGAAAATTTATCCATTTCACTTAAACTTTGGCTCTGATACCAACTTGTAAGGCCCTGTTCCCATGACGCTTACAGCTGGTCAATCATCGCACATAAAACATATATTTTCAGCATCTTACTTAAAAACGTTGCACTGGAAACATTTAAACAAACATTCCATTTCATTATAAAAGCTTTTTCAAAATAATATATCATTAACACACTACAAAATACTTATTGCATTACATCACAAAAGCATTATAAAAATGGATGCCATCCAAAAGAGCTGAGTAGCCGCCTCGTGCCATCCTCAGCAACCATTTCCTGCCAACTGGAAACACATAAAAGTCAACATTGCTAAGTGAGTTCTAGTTTTATAATTAAAACATACTTTTCTTTCGTTAAAACCGTACTTTACTTTCATGCAATCATACATCATATGTACACATAGATAATATCATTATTATCTTCATCGTTCATCCATTAACTTTCATTCATTCATTATTACATCTTTTCTCTCCGTCAAAACCATGAACTTTACCCTTCCATAATGCATAAAGCTGGTACTGGGCCAAAGCCTGTAATAGACCTTCCATCATGGGTACAACACCCTGGCCGTAGTACCGAAGGTAAGCAACAATGGTTCCATACAAATGGTCAATCACAAAGAAAGACCCCGATATGCATCCTTCTGGGGTAGCGAACCCACATGCGTTGGGCTAACACCCTATAATGGGGCATGTCCCGATATACAAGGCTTGCAAGACTTTCATTACTTTTGTCATTCATTAATGCATGCATTCGTCATGTTCCTCTTTTCAATATCTTCCACTTTACATTATATAATACTTTCATTACTTTCATCATTCAATAATGCATACATTCATCATGTTCCTCTTTTCATTATCTTCCACTTTACATTACATAATACTTTCATTTCATTAACATTCATCGTAAAGCCAAGGGAAAATAATCATGTAATAAAAGGAACATCATCATACACAGTCATCATCATCATCATACACAGTCATCATCATCATCATACAGGGCAACATCATACATACATAACATACATCATGCATAATCATACAACATTATACGTCATCATCATCATCAATGCTCAACATAACCTCTATGGCCTCAACAGTCATCTTACATGAACTTACGAGAACCTTCCACGTCAAATCTTACATATGCACTTTTCCCCGAAAGTCAGTCAATAAACTACGTTTTCCTCGGGTACACAAGCCCTACTTGGGCGTATGGGCACCCTTCAATCGCATGGCCTCCAGGTGTCTGAACATCATGCGAATGGACCTAATACAGATGAACACCTATGCGAATGGACCAATGCAGATGGAACCTAGGCGTATGGACCTCAGTCGCATGACTCCCCATGCGAATGACCCTTAGTCGCACGACTGGCATGCGTATGACCCTCTGTCGCACAACTGGCATGCGTATGAACCTCAGTCACCTTCCTTTCGGCCGTATGGCCTCCAGTTTCATGTCGTTCGGTCACATAGCCTAACAGATGTAGAATGCAGTTTATCCCGAACCCAATCTACCATTTTTGACCTCCAAGCTCTTCCAAACCTTATCTAAGCCAAAATCAAGCATCCTAAACCTTAGGAAAGCATACCACAACACCATTCAAGCACACACAAGCCCGAAATCAAACACCACTCGCATCACAAACAAACACATACACACGGGTCAAACACACACATTACAAAAATGGGTTTTCACTATGTTTTCCAGCCCCAAATCAGTTGAAAACATGTAAAAGAGGGGTCCTAGAACTCACACAAACAACACCGGCCAGTAGAGCTTCAATTCAACCCGCTACACTTCAACTTCCATGCTCGAATCCACACGAACCAAGCTTTTCTCCCCTTTTCTCCTTCTCTCCCCTCTTTGGCTGAGTTTTTTTGCAAGTGTGGGGAGGGTGTGGGCTGCCCTCCCCTCTTATTCCTCTACTCATCCAATCTTTCTCCCGTTTTGGCAAGTTTGGTCCCCCGACTTTGGACTTATTTCTTTTTTCTTCTTTCGTCAGCTTCAAAGAAAATATCTGGGTGTTACACATTCTTATTTATTCCAAGACGAAAATTGATCATGAGACGCACTTGCGACAAGTTATCGAACTTTTGAAGAAGGAGCAATTATACGCCAAGTTTTCCAAGTATGAGTTCTGGTTAGAAGAAGTTCAATTCTTAGGGCAAGTGGTTAGTAGCCCAAGAATTCATATTGTTCCTGCTAAAATAGAAGCCGTGAAGAATTGGTGGGTTCCCATAACCCCACCCGAGGTTCGTTCTTTTCTGGGTTTAGCGGGATACTACCGTAGGTTCATAGCGAAATTTTAAAAAATTGCTAAACCACTATCGACGCTAACTCAAAAGAATCGACTTTTTGAATGGGGACCTGAGCAAGAAGAGGCTTTCGAGATATTGAAACGCAAGTTGTGTAACGCTCCTATACTCACACTCCCCGATGGAAATGACAACTTTTCCGTGTGCTGTGATGCCTCTAATCAAGGTCTTGGTTGTGTTCTCATGCAACGAGGCAAAGTCATAGCATACGCGTCGAGGCCATTGAAGGTTCATGAAGTGAACTACACAACTCATGATCTTGAACTTGGTGTTGTGGTTTTCGCTTTGAAGATTTAGCGACATTATCTTTATGGGATGCAATGCATAGTTTACACTGATCATAAGAGTCTCCAACACATTTTCAACCAAAAGGATCTCAACATGAGACAAAGACATTGGATTGAGTTGATTAGTGACTACGACTGTGACATTCGCTACCATCCTGGAAAGGCGAATGTTGTAGCCGACGCGCTGAGTCGCAAGGTCCACAACAAGACTGTCTCGCTTCAAGAAATCCGAGATCGAAGGCAATGGTTTGGTACGCTAGGGGAATTTGATACCGAGATTCATGTGGATGTTAATGAGGCTACTATCATGCCTCAAAACATAAGGATTGACAGTGATCTCAGATTATGCATTCGCGAGGCTCAACAAGTGGCGTTAACCGACGTAGGGAAAGATGAAGATTTGATGTCTAACGTTCGGTCACAACTTAAGACAAAACCGAATGGCATGTGGTACTTCTTGAATCGACTTTGGATCCCGAATCGTGATAACCTTCGACACTTCATTATGAATGAAGCTCATCAAACCTGATACTCCATTCATCATGACTCCGATAAAATATACATGGAATTACGAGGTCAATATTGGTGGTCTGGAATGAAGAAAGATATCGTGTCTTATGTTTTCAAGTGTCTCACATGTGCAAGGGTCAAAGCCGAGCACCAACGACCAAGTGATTTACTTGAACAACCCGAAATCCCTATGTGGAAATGGGAACATATATCAATGGATTTCATAACCAAGTTATCTCGTACTCCTCGTGGTCATGATAGTATATGGGTGATTGTTGACCGTTGGACCAAAACGCCATATTTCATACCATACGAGACACATACAAAGTTCCAAGACTGGCTCGTATCTACATTGACGAAATTGTGAGTCGTCATGGCGTGCTGTCGCACATCATATCCTACCGAGACGCTCGTTTCACTTCGTATTTTTGTTGTCTATGCAAGAACTCGTGGGTACTCAATTGGATTTAAGTACGGCTTACCATCCTCAAACGGATGGTTAAACCAAACGAACAATTCAAACCCTCGAGGATTTGCTACGACTTTGTGTCCTTGACTTTGGTGGTGACTTGGATACGCATTTACCGCTTGCGGAACTTTGGTATAATAATAGTTATCACTCAAGTATTAAGATGGCATCGTTCGAAGCACTCTATGGTCGTAAATGCCGTTCACCGATATGTTGGACCGGATTGGTGAAAACTTCATCATTGGTCCTAAGCTTATACAAGAAACGACCGATAAAGTCTCCATAATCCACAAGAACCTTGAAATGGCAAGAAGTCGACAAAAGAGTTATGCCGATAAGCACCGTAAGCCGTTGGAGTTCCAAGTTGGCAACATGGTTCTTCTTAAGGTTTCACGTGGAAAGGTGTCGTTCGCTTTGGAAAGAAGGGGAAACTGGCTTCAAGATTTGTAGGACCTTTCAAAATCCTGAAAATGATTGGGAAAGTGGCTTATAGACTGGAACTACCTTCCGACCTTAGTGGAGTTCATCCTGTGTTCCATGTCTCGAATTTGAGGAAGTGTTTGCCGACGACAGTCTACATGTTCCACTAGAAGACATTCAGATCGACGAGTCATTGCACTTTGTTGAGAAACCTATTGAAATTATGGATCGCATTATGAAGAAGACTAGAACCACAACCACTCTAATTGTCAAGGTTCGTTGGGAGAATAAGTGTGGAGCTGAGTTCACTTGGGAGCGTGGGGACCACATGAAGGCAAAATACCCGCATTTGTTCACTTAGTTTATTCTTATTTTCGGGAGGAAATTCTTTTACGTTGGGGAGACTGTAACATCTCGTACTTTTTGTTAAATTAAAAGTTAACGTCGTTATTCTTGTAAGGACCGTTGTTGCCTAAAATAAAACTCATGGGTTACCTATGCTTATTGCTTTAATTTGCCTTTTAATCCTTTAACTTGAAAGATAATAATGATAATTATTATATATAATAAATAATAATAATAATAATAATAATAATAATAATATAGTAATAATAATTATAACTAACTAATAGTATAAATAATAATAATAATATTAGTAATAATAATAATAAAATTGTAAATAATATCAATTTATTAGAGTTATTAATTTAAAAATTATTTAAAACTTATATTAAGAAAGTTAAGGGGGTTGAATTGTCAATTTAATAAACTTTAAATGGAAGTTTAAACATGAAATAATAGAATTTCAAAGTTGAGGAGCCATTTGTGTAATTAACCAAAACTTCAATTGTTTCTCTTTCTCTCTCCCCGCAAATCCGACAGCCGCCGCGGCCATCTCCGGCCAAAGTCCAGCGAGCCCCAAAACCGCATAAACCCTTCAAATTTCGAACCTCAAACGATTCCAATCGTCTCCAGAACACGTCTCGAACTTGAAATATTTCTTATTATGACTTGCTGATTTTCTTATTTGAGACGTATGCTTGTAATGTTACATTTGGAACTTATGATATTATATTTGGATTTAATAATAGCGTTATGTGGCTGTGAACGATCTTAACCCTCACATCTCGATGTTTCCGCCGTCATGGTTGGGGTGTGACATCCACATAATAAGCACGACTTAATACAAGACCATCTTGGATTCGAATATTTTTTACTCCTAAAATTACATCCAATAAACCCATGCCTTTCATATCAAATCTTTCTTTCAACATGTCCTTAGTGGATCTTATTATTTTATCATTACTCCCAATGATGAGCATATCATCTACATAAAACCATAAAATTACATAACCTCCCAGTGTATCTTTCAGATATACACATTTGTCACACTCATTTATAATGAAACCGTTGTCAATCATGACACGATCAAACTTTTGGTGCCATTGTTTTGGAGCTTGCTTTAAGCCATATAACGACTTGACTAGTTTACATACTTTACCCTCTTGACCATAGGCAGAGAAACCCTCAGGTTGCTCCATGTAAATCTCTTCTTCTAAATCGCCATATAGAAATGCTGTTTTGACATCCATTTGATGTACTTCCAAATTTCTTAATGCCGCAATACCAAGAACCATTCTTATGGTGGTTATGCGAGTCACAGGTGAGTAAGTTTCAAACTAGTCTAGACCTTCCTTTTGTCTAAAACCTTTGACTACTAACCTTTCTTTGTATTTATCAATACTTCCATCGGCTTTAATCTTCTTTTTGAATCCAATGATATCCAAGTGGTTTACAACCAGGAGGAACATCTACTAGCTCCCAAGTATGGTTGTGAAGGATTAAATCAATTTCATTCTTGATTTCCTTTTTCCATTGAGGTCCTTTCGAAGAGGATACCGCTTCACGGTAGGTATTAGGCTCACCCTCAACCATATAACTTATGAAGTCTGGACCAAAGTATTTCTCAACCCATGCCCTTTTACTTCGTCTAATTTCTCCCTCTTTAACCTCGGGTCGTTCATGTTGACTATCATGAACTATGTCATCATTTGTGTTGATGAACTTGCACCTCCATCATCAAACCGAGATGATGAAGATGCATGTGATTATCCTCGCATTTGAAAGATATTTTCAAAATATGAAGCATTCCTCAGCCTTATCTCCATGATTGTGTTCTTTTGTACATCGGGATTCTTGGACTCATGTACAAGAAATCGATGTGCAGATTTATTTTGAGCATATCCAATGAATACAAACAAAAGTTTTGGGTCCTAATTTTTGAGCTTTAGGCGGTGGTACAATCACTTTAGCTAGGCACCCCTACACTTTGAGAAAATTATATGATGGTTTTCTACCCATCCATGACTCATAAGGGGTTATATCCCTTTTCTTTGGTGGTATTTTATTTAAAAGATAATTGGCCGAGAGGATAGCTTCCCCCCACATATCATGGCTCATCCCAGAGCTTATCAACATGGAAGTCATTCTCTTTTAAAGTACGGTTTTTTTCTTTCCACAATGTCATTTGATTATGGTGTGTAAGGTGTCGTACATTCATGTATTATACCACTTTTTACACATAAATCAACGAACGGTGCAACATATTCACCACCTCTATCACTTTGCACAACTTTAATTTTCTTGTTTAGTTGATTCTCAACTTTGTTTTTATACAAGATCAATTTGTTGATTGCCATATCCTTACTTTTACATAGCAATATCTAGTGCAATCGTCAATAAAAGTGATGAAATATTTGTTGTCACCTCTTGTTGGTTGTGCTTTTAAATTACATATGTTGGTGTGAATTAAACCAAGGGTTTGGGTTATTCTTTCAACCTGTTAAATGATGATCTTGCCAGTTTTGCTTCAACGCATGTTTCACATTCAGAGTTAGCGTCAATATGGAATGTATGACACCCTACACATATCACACATCGGCCATGGATAGGAGAGATTCCTGGTTCATAAGGAATGTCTGGCTTCTAACATCAAAAACAGGTTTTGGGGCGTATTGGCTGTGGATGAGAGGAGAACTCCAAAGTTAAGCGTGCTTAGTGGGAGCAGTCTCGGGATGGGTGACATCCTTCGTAAGTTTTCACTCGGGCCACAAAAAGCAAACCCGTGAGCTCCTCGTGGGTAAAACAGACAATATTGTTGGTGTGATGTAACACCCGGTTATTTATTTATTTTGAAGTCGACGAAGGAAGAAAAAGAAATAAAGTCCAAAGTCGAGGGACCAAACTCGCCAACGAGAGAAAGTTGGGTAAGTGGGGGTATATAAAGGGAGAAGGCAGCCATTACCCTCTCCCCACACCCACATTTTCAACCAAAGAAAGAGGAGAAGAGAGAAAGAAGAGAAAAAAGGAGAAAAGTTGGTTTGGGTTGGTTCGAGTGATCCAAAATCATTGAGAAGCGGGTCAAATTGAAGCTCTTCTCGTTGTGGTCATTTGTGTAAGTTCTAGGACCCCTCCTTTAAACGTTTTTGAATGATTTGGGGCTGGAACACATTTGAAAATCGGGTTTTTGAGTGTGTGCATGTTTGACCCGTTTGTGTATGTGTATGTGTGTGTATGATGTATTTGAGCCTTGTTTGTGAGCTTGTGTGTGCTTGAATGGTGTTGTGATATGCATCCCTCAGGTATAGGATGGTTGATTTGGGCTTAGAATGAGTTTGGATGAGCTTGGAGGTCGAAAATGGCAGATTGGGTTCGGGATGAACCACATTCTACATCAACTAGGGTTAGGCGACCGAATGAAGGCCATACGGCCGAATGAGGTGCGATTAGGGTCCATTCGCATGATTGAGAGTTCATTCGCACGATTGGGGCTAGTCGCATAGGGAGTCATGCGATTGAGGGTCCAATCGCATAAGTGCTCATCAACATTAGTTCCATCCGCATTAAGTCCATTCGTATGATTGGGTGTTCATTTGCATGAGTGTTCATCCTCATTAGTTCATTCGGATGATGTTTAGTCACACAGAGGCCATGCGACTGAAGGGTGTCCATATGCCCGAATAGGGCTGTTGCACCCGAGGAGAAGATTAGTTTAACTTCTGACTTTCGGGGGAAAGTGCAGATGTAAGTTTGGACGTAAAGGTTCCCGTATGTTCATGTAAGATGACTGTTGAGGCCTTAGAGAGCATGTTGGGCATGATATGATGTTGCATGATTATGCATGTTATGTATGTATGATGTTGCCCTGTATGATGCTGATGACTATGTATGTTATGTTCCTTATCATGATGTATGTTATCTTTCCTGTGGCTTTACGTGTCATGTTAATGAATGAAATGAAGTATTATGTAACGTAAAGCGAAAGATAAAGAAAAGAGGAACATGAAGTAAGAGTGCATGCATTAATGAACGATGAAGTAATGAAAGTCTTGCAAGCACTGTATGTCGGGACACGCCATTAAGGTGTTAGCCCAACGGTGTGCGGGTTCGCTACCCCGGGAGGATGCACATCGGGGTCTTTCTTTGTGATTGACCATACGTATGAACCATTGTTGTGTGCCTTAGGTACTGTGACCATTTGATGCCGAGCACCACCGATGAAGGTCTTTTATAGGCTTAGGTCCAGTACCACGAGAAAGAAGGGCATAGCATATGACAATGGTATACCTAAACTTTACCTTAGGTATTGTGACCATTTGGTGCCGAGAACCACCGATGAAGGTCTTTTATAGGCTTAGCTCCAGTACCACGAGAATGAAATATAAAGTTTATGGTGATGACAAAAGGAAAAGATGTAATGATGAACGAACGAATGAAAGTAAGATGAATAAATGAACAGAAGTTAATGAACGATGAAGATAATGATTATTATCTATGTGTACGTATGATGTATGATCGCATAAAAGAAAAAAACGATTTTAACGAAAGAAAAGTATGTTTTATTTAATAAAACTAGAACTCACTCAGCAACGCTGACTTTGATGTGTTTCCAGTTGGCAGGTAATGATTGCTGAGGATGGCATAAGGTGGCTACTCAGCTCTTTTGGGATGGCATCCATTTATACAACGCTTTTGTGATGTAATGAAACAATGTATTTTGTAACTGATTAACGATGTATTATTTTCAAAAGCTACTATATTGAAATGAAATGTCATTTTTAAATGTTCCGCTGTGATGCTTTATGAAATACAATGTAATTATATGTTTTATGTACGATGAGGATCCAGCCGTAAGCATCCCGGGAACGGGGCCTTACAAGTTGGTATCAGAGCTCAAATATAAGTGAAATGGGTAAATTTTCAAAATAAACCTTAACTTAAACTGAGAATGGGACGGAAAGGGAAGGGATGCCAATCTGAGTAGCTGCGTGCCATCAGGTATTTTCATAAAGTTAACCGGTATTATGTGCGCATGTGCTGTGTTATGTGTTGTTTGTAGATTTATATATTGATATAGTCAGGATTGGTAATGCTCCAGGTGTGAAGAGTAAAGTAAGTGGCTAATCACAACTGGCTACTGTAATTAGGGACTTACTATACTTGACATAAACTGAGCTGTTCCCTTGAATGACAGTGTTGGTGTTTGAATCTTTCAGTGTGCGTGTGAATGGTCGGTGGTAGATCTTCGAAAGCCTCTCGTGGTGGAGGTCATGGTGCTGAACCGCAACCCAAGAGAGGGAGACGCAGAGTTGAGAAGGTGGTTCATGAAGAACCAAAGACCCCTCATCCGGAGGGTGGCGATGAGAGCGCCAATTTGAGAGCCTCAGTAAAGGAGGCTGTTGTTGAAGAAGTTCAGCAAGTCATGCAGATGATCTTACCGTCTGTAGTGACTGAAGTTATCAAGGCTGTACGAGAAGGGGAAAGAAAGGAGAGAAACAAGTCCTCAGGAGGACGGGAACAATCGGAGCCAGAAACGGTTCCCTCTAATGATGAGGAAGAGGAAGAAGAAGAGCCTGTGCAGGAGGCGGCACGAGGCTGTAACTACGGGGCGTTTATGAGATGCAAGCCCCCAACTTTTGATAGAAACGGCACTGCTGCTGCTGCTCACTAGTGGTGAGGGAAATGGAGGCTGTTCTTGATTTCAGCGAGTGCCAGGAGGACCAGAAGGTGAAGTTCGCTACCCAATCTTTTGTGGACTCGGCTCTGTGCTGGTGGGAAAATATAGTCCAAGACGAGGGTAGCATGGCCATTGGGAGAATGATATGGTCTGAACTGTAGAAATTAGTGATTGAGGAGTTCTGTCCTCATAGAGAAATGGATAAGGTTGAGAGAGAATTCCTGCAGCTGGAAGCGGGAACGATGACACACCAACAGTATACCACCAAATTCAACGAGATGGTACGTCTGGTGCCGGATCAGGAGACACCTATGTCTCGAAAGATCAAGAGGTATATTCAGGGTTTGCCAGCAGATATTTGCAGGCACATGATCGCTTCCCGGTCGAGCACGTTTAGGTCGGCGGTTGATTTGGCAGGGAAACTGTATGATGAGAGGACGGTGGTGGTGATTGAAGGTGGAAAGAAGAGCGGTGGTGATTGAAACGGGTAGGGGAAGAGGTTTGGTCGGGTTAATACCTCGACGGGTAATAAGAAGGCACGAGTGGATGACCACCGTGTGGTCACATCAAGTGCGGGGTCGAAGAGGTGTGCCAAGTGTGGAGGGGAGCATAGTGGGGAGTGCAGGATTGGGTCGAACTTGCGCTTCAAATGTGGGAAGGTAGGGCACATGGCAAAGGACTGTCGTATGGTCCGGTGCTATTACTGTGGTGAAGAGGGTCACATGAGTAGGGATTGTAAGAAGCCGAGGGCTGAGAGTTCGGGGGCGAAGAAGACGGGAGGTCAAGGACTGAGGGCGAGCGGCAGGGCATTCACTATGACATTGGAGGAAGCTAGGACGGATGGTGATGTTGTGCCCAGTACGTTTCTAGTGAACCAAACTTTAGCTTCTGTGTTATTTAATTCGGGTGCCAGTAAAAGTTTTATTTCTGCTTCTTTCTATGCTAAGCTGGCTGTTAGTAGTAGACGTGTTGATGCACCCTTCGATGTAGAAACTGCCATAGGTAAGTCTACTAGGATTTCGGAGATGATAGAGAACTGTGATGTGGAACTTGAGGGTCATAAATTTCCTGTTAGACCGTTCATGATGACCTTAGGTGGTTTCGATTTGGTTCTTGGGATGGATTGGTTGGCGGACTCCGAGGCGAACATTATGTGTCGCAAGAAGACGATTCGTTTGACAGCACCTGACGGTAGTTCAGTGACGGTTTATGGTGATCGGGTTACTACGATTCCGAAGGTGATATCGATGGCGGTGGCGGGAAGGTGTATGAGGCGTGGACGTAGTGCCTACTTGGCCTATGTAAAGGATGTAGATACGCCAACACCACAACTATCCGATGTACTGGTTATGTGTGACTTTTCGGACATGTTCCCAGAAGATTTATTAGGAGTGCCACCCGACCGAGAGATCGAGTTTCAGATTGATCTGATACCGGGTGCCCAACCTGTTGCCAAGGCACCGTATCGGTTGGCTCCGAAGGAGATGAAAGAGTTGATGGAGCAGTTGCAAGAGCTGCTTGATAAGGGGTTCATTCGACCGAGTATCTCTCATTGGGGTGCTCCGGTCTTATTTGTGAAGAAGAAAGACGGTAGTATGAGGATGTGCATTGACTACCGTGAGTTGAACAAGTTGATAGTGAAGAACCGATACCCCTTACCGAGGATAGATGATTTGTTCGATCAGCTTCAAGGTGCCAGTTGGTTCTCAAGAATAGATCTTTGATCGAGCTACCATCAGTTGAAGGTGAAGGAACATGATATCCCTAAAACAGCTTTTCGCAGGCGCTATGGTCACTACGAGTTTCTTGTAATGTCTTTCAGTTTGACCAATGCGCCATCTGCTTTTATGGATCTAATGAACCATGTGTGTCGGCCTATGTTGGATAAATTAGTGATTGTGTTTATTGATGATATCCTGATTTATTCGAAGAGCGAGAATGAGCATGCCGGCCACATTCGGGAGGTTCTGGAAACATTGAGAAAGGAGAAGTTATACGTTAAGTTCTCTAAGTGCGCGTTCTGTTTGCGCGAAGTTCAATTCTTGGGTCATGTGGTTAATCCCGATGAGATTATGGTGGACCCGGCTAAGGTGGAGGCAGTGATGCAATGGAAGTCTCCTAAGACGCCATCCGAGATTCGTAGCTTCTTAGGTTTGACGGGCTACTATAGGAGGTTTATCCAAGACTTCTCTAAGATTGCTTCTCCACTGACTAAGTTGACCCGGAAGGATGTGAAGTTTGTATGGGGTCAAGCTCAAGAGAAGGCACTCGAAGAATTGAAGGCAAGATTGACTCAAGCTCCTGTTCTGTCATTACCTGATGGAAGCGAAGATCTGGTGGTTTATTCTGATGCTTCCTATTCGGGGTTGGGTTGTGTATTAATGCAAAGAGGGAAGGTTATAACTTATGCATCCCGACAGTTGAAGGTTCATGAGGTCAATTATCCTACTCATGACTTGGAGCTAGTAGCCGTGGTCTTTGCACTAAAGATTTGGAAGCACCATCTCTACGGGACGAAGTGCACCATATTCACTGACCACAAAAATTTGAAGTAATTCTTTGAGTAGAAGGACCAGAACATGAGGCAGAGAAGGTGGTTGGAGCTCATAAAAGATTATGATTGCGAGATCCATTACCATCCGGGCAAGGCTAACGTGGTGGCTGATACCCTTAGTCGGAAAGAGAGGCCCGAGCTGATTCGGGTTAAAGTATATCAGCTGATCATGACCTCTGATGTGATGAAGCAAGTCAAAGAGTTTCAAGATGAGGCACTGAAAGAAGATCATCTTAACTCTGAGAGGATGAGAGGTTTGGTTGGGGAATTGAGTGAAAACACACTTGGTGTTAAAACCCGATTTGGACGGGTGTGGATTCCTCGTTTTGGGGATCCACGGGTGAAGACTTTGGATGAAGCTCACAAGACTCGATACTCCATTCATCCAGGGGCCACAAAGATGTATCAAGACATGAAGAAGGATTATTAGTGGTCGGGTATGAAACGTGACATAGTGGAGTATGTGAGTAAATGCCTTACTTGTCTACAGGTGAAGGCCGAGCATCAGAAGCCGTATGGAAAGATCCAACCTTTGGATATGCCGGAATGGAAGTGGGAGCACATCACCATGGATTTTATTACGAAGTTTCCGCGTACCCCGAAAGGGTATGATGCTATATGGGTGATTGTTGACCGCTTGACAAAGAGTGCTCACTTCCTACCGATCCGTGAGACATATTCATCTGAGAGGTTGGTGGATCTTTTTATCAAGGAAATTGTAACTTGTCATGGTGTGCCGTTGTCTATTGTGTCTGATCGCGACACCCGGTTTACATCCAAATTCTGGAAGAAATTCTACGACGCCATGGGGATGAGGTTACATATTAGCACGACTTATCATCCCCAAACTGATGGTCAGTCAGAAAGGACCATTCGGACACTGGAGGACATGCTTCGGGCATGTGTGATTGAATTTGGGGGAAGTTGGGATGACCACCTACCGTTAGTTGAATTTTCATACAACAACAGTTATCATACCAACATTGGGTATGCCACCTTATGAGATGTTATATGGTAGGAGATGCAGAACGCCCATCTGTTGGGGTGATATTGGTCAAAAGGAACTAGGGGGCATCAAGGTAATCGAGGCTACGACTGAGAAGCTTGAGAAGATCAAAGCCTTCATGAAGGCAGCCAAAGATAGACAAAAGTCGTATGCTGATAAACGATGCAAACCGATCGAGTTCCAGGTGGGTGACAAGGCTATGTTGAAGGTCTCACCTTGGAAGGGTATCATTCGTTTCCGAAAGCGGGGCAAGTTGAGCCCAAGATACATAGACCCTTTTTGAATCGTTGATCGAGTAGGAGAGGTGGCCAATAGACTGGAGTTACCGGATGAGCTAAGTTGAATTCACCCTACATTCCACGTATCTCACCTAAGGAAGTGCTTGGCAGACGAAGATATCATTGTTCCATTGGAAGATATCGAAGTAAATGAACGGCTCAATTATGTGGAGCAACCAGTGGCAATCATCGATCGAAAAGAGAAAAGACTGAGAAATAAAGTGGTTCCTATTGTGCGTGTACAGTGGAAGCACAGCAAGGGGTCCGAGTCAACGTGGGAGACCGAGGAAGAAATGAGACAACATTACCCACGTTTGTTCCAGGAATAACAGGTTTCAAGGACGAAACCTATTTAAGAAGGGTGGACTTGTAACACCCGGTTATTTATTTATTTTGAAGCGACGAAGGAAGAAAAAGAAATAAAGTCCAAAGTCGAGGGACCAAACTCGCCAACAAGAGAAAGTTGGGTAAGTGGGGGTATATAAGGGAGAGGGCAACCATTACCCTCACCCCACACTCATATTTTCAGCTAAAGAAAGAAGAGAAGAGAGAAAGAAGAGAAAAGAGAGAAAAGTTGGTTCGGGTTGGTCCGAGTGAGCATCGTTGAGAAGCGGGTCAAATCGAAGCTCTTCTCGTTGTGGTCGTTTGTGTGAGTTCTAGGACCTCTCCTTTAAATGTTTTTGAATGATTGGGGCTAGACACATCTGAAGATTGGGTTTTTGAGTGTGTGCATGTTTGACCCGTTTGTGTTTGTGCATGTGTGTGTATGATGCATTTGAGCCTTGTTTGTGAGCTTATGTGTGCTTTATTGGTGTTGTGGTATGCATCCCTAAGGTTTAGGATGGTTGATTTGGCTTAGAATGAGTTTGGATGAGCTTGGAGGTCGAAAATGGCAGATTGGGTTTGGGATGAACCGCATTCTGCATCAGCTAGGGCTAGGCGACCGAATGAAGGCCATACGGCCGAATGAGGTGCGATTAGGGTCCATTCGCATGATTGAGAGTTCATTCGCACGATTGGGCCAGTCGCATGGGGAGTCATGCGATTGAGGGTCCAGTCGCATAAGTGCTCATCCGCATTAGTTCCATCCGCATTAAGTCCATTCGTACGATTGGGTGTTCATTCGTATGAGTGTTCATCCACATTAGTTCATTCGCATGATTTTCAGTCGCACGGAGGCCATGCGACTAAAGGGTTTCCATACGCCCGAATAGGGCTATTGCACCCAAGGAGAAGCGTAGTTTAACTTCTGACTTTCGGGGGAAATTGCAGATGTAAGTTTGGACGTAAAGGTTCCCGTAAATTCATGTAAGATGACTGTTGAGTCCTTAGAGAGCATGTTGCGCATGATGATGATGTTGCATGATTATGCATGTTATGTATATATGATGTTGCCTTGTATGATGCTGATGACTGTGTATGTTATGTTCCTTATCATGATGTATGTTTATCTTTCCTGTGGCTTTAGGTGTCATATTAATGAATGAAATGAAGTACTATGTAACGTAAAGCGAAAGATAAAGAAAAGAGGAACATGAAGTAAGAATGCATGCATTAATGAATGATAAAGTAATGAAAGTCTTGCAAGCACTGTATGTCGGGACACGCCATTAAGGTGTTAGCCCAACGGTGTGCGGGTTCGCTAACCCGGGAGGATGCACATCGGGGTCTTTCTTTGTGATTGACCATACGTATGAACCATTGTTGTGTGCCTTAGGTATTGTGACCATTTGGTTCCAAGCACTACCGATGAAGGTCTTTTATAAGCTTAGGTCCAGTACCATGAGAATAAAGGGCATAGCATATGACAATGGTATACCTGAACTTTACCTTAGGTACTGTGACCAATTGGTGCTAAGAACCCCCAATGAATGCCTTTTATAGGCTTAGGTCCAGTACCACGAGAATGAAAGGTAAGTTCATGGTGACGACGAAAGGAAAAGATGTAATGATGAACGAACGAATGAAAGTAAGATGAATGAATGAACGGAAGTTAATGAACCATGAAGATAATGATTATTATCTAAGTGTACGTATGATGTATGATTGCATGAAAGAAAAAAAATGGTTTTAACGAAAGAAAAGTATGTTTTATTTTATAAAACTAGAACTCACTCAGCAACGCTGACTTTGATGTATTTCCAGTTGGCAGGTAATGATTGCTGAGGATGGCACGAGGTGGCTACTCAGCTCTTTTGGGATTGCATCCATTTATATAACGCTTTTGTGATGTAATGCAACAATGTATTTTGTAACTGATTAACGATGTATTATTTTTCAAAAGCTACTATATTGAAATGAAATGTCATTTTTAAATGTTCTGCTGAGATGCTTTATGAAATGCAATGTAATTATATGCGATGAGGATACAGCTATAAGCATCCCGGGTACGGGGCCTTAAATGTGAGGGGCTAGGTGTTACAGAATGTAGGTATTCATTTTAAATTTATTAAATGATGAATAGAGTTATAATTTACATGTCCTAGTCTACCATGCCAAACATTTGAAGACTTAAGCATATACATAGAAGTAGTAGTGTTATTCATTTCACTTTTAACATCGATTACATTCATCTTAAACATACTATTGAAGGCATAACCCTTTCCTAAATACATTCCATGTTTAGTAAGGACAAACTTTTCCAACTCAAACACTAAACGAAAACCAAACTTATTAAGCGATCATCCCGAAACAAGATTCTTGCGAAACTTTGAGGCATACAAGGTGTTACTCAAGGTGAGTTCCTTCCCGGAAGTCCTCTTCAAGATCATATTTCCTTCACATTTGATGTCAGTCGTAGCTTTATTACCCATATAAAGTCTTTCATCACCCTTAACCTCTTTAAAAGTGCTAAAGAGGGTCTTGTCACTACACATGACGGGTAGCTCCTGTATCATTTAACCATCCATGTGGATTGTCTCCCACGAGGTTGACTTCTTCCACCATTTCCAATAGCTTGGTGATCATTGCCACTAACAGTTCACCGTATTCATCCACCATAAGCACACGCTCACGCTTTGGTTGCTTGCATTGATTAGCATGATGCCCCGTCTCATTGCAATTGTAGCAAATCTTGGAAAGAAGGAGGTGAAGGTTTCTTTTTCACAACTCCTTTCTTTGGTCCAAGGTTCACCTTTGGTTTCCCAATTGGCTTTTTCCCTTTACCTTTATAACTCTTTCATGATTGCCCATGTTCAACCATATTTGCCTTTGCCATCGTTTCAACACGGGTGCCTTTTTGAGTCACATCGTTGTCTTCTTCAATTCAAAGACGAACAATAAGTTCATCCATACTCATCTCCTTTTGTTAGAGATTAAGATAATTCTTAAACTCTATCCAACTTGGATGCAACTTTTTAATCATGGATGCAACTTGGAACATGTTATTAAGAGGCATCCCTTCAGCATGAATTTCAGGAAATATAAATTGTAACTCTTGAATTTGGCTAATTACAGTCTTGTCATCATCCATTTTAAAATTCAAGAACCGAGCCATAATGAATTTCTTGCTATCGGCATCCTCGGTTTTATACCTCTTGTTTAAAGACTCCCATAGTTCTTTAGCAGTCTTTATGTTGCAATACACGTTATACAATGAATCATAAAGACCATTCAATATGTAATTATGACAGAGAAATTTCGAATGTTTCCAAGCATCAATGGCACTCAAAGCTTGAGCATCATCCACTTCTTTAGGTAAAAGAGCAGTTTTCTCCAAGAATTGTGTTAAGTTCAAGGTTGTCAAGTAGAAGAACGTCTTCTATTTCCATCTTTTAAAATGTACACGCATAAACTTTTCGGTTTTTCGGCGTGGTTTGCCACAATGGTCGCTCGCATAGTGATTGCATCTAAAGGGGCTGGTAAATAAGAACTCATAGCACTAAAAGACATGTTGTTTGTTCTTTTGACAAATACAATTTAAGTTAGAACAAATTTCAACAAATTGAAATAACTACTAAATTTTAATAAAACGTTTCAAATTATTTTTACAATTCTATAAGAATTCAACGAGAGATGTTTTAAGTTCAACTTTGAAGATCACTCGTGAGTGAGAAAGCGAAAATAGTTAAAACATAAAATAATTTGGAAAAAATTGAAATTATTTTTAGAATTCTATAAAACTCAACAAAAGATGTTCTAAGCCCAACTTTAAAGATCACCCGTGAATAAGAAAACAAAAATAGTTAAAAAATAAACCTTTTTAAAACACAGATTAATACATAAAAGGTGTTTTTAAATTTTGTTTTAAGTTTGTAGGAATCATTCATATAAAACAAAACTCAAACAATTTTTTATTAATATACTCAATACAAATGAATATAAATAAACGATTACAAATCTCTTTACAATGATAATATTACAGAAATAGATGAACAGAAATGTAAAAGTTGAGGATCGTCTTCAAAGCAGGAACCTTATAACAAATTCCGAGCCTCCCAGGAGAACTCATTTTGTTTCCCAGGGTACAATAGGCAAAGCAGTTTGTACTGCCGAGATTGATCTAAAACTCGAACTTGTTATGTAGAAGAGAAACGAGAGAGATTGAGGATGATTAGAGAACCTGTTTTGCTGCAGGTTTCGAGTTGTGTTGGTGTGTCTTTCTTCTCATACACACTCAGTATTTATAGTGGAATTCGAACCGTAATAGCCATCCAGCCATCACTCAGTCATTAATCCGAATCATAACTGCTCATTTAATTCGCCATTAACAATTGCCGGTTTTGATCAACGTGTAACGGAAACTGTTACGAGTCACAGCTCCGAGCGCGCACCAAGGTCAGTCGCACCTGACCAGACCCTCAAACCAACCTTCAAATATGCTAAGGCGGCTCTCAAGCGGCTCGCGGTGTGCAAAGTGCAAAGTGTAAAGTGCGTCATCAAAGCGCCACATTGTGCCCACATGCCCACCCTGCACGCGCGCATGTGCGAGTGCGAGTTAAGGTCACGAATCCACTTTGTGTGAAACCTTAGGAAATAATATAGACAAAAGGTTATATAATATAAACCATTTTATATTAGTTCTTTCCTCCAACGTGAGACAACTTTCCACACTATTATTCTAATGTCATTTAACACATTAATTTTCATTCAACATATTAATTTTCATTCAACACATTAATTTTCATTCAACACATTAGTTCACATTCACATATTAATTTTCATTCAACACACTAATTTTCATTCAAGACGCTAATTTTCATTCAACATATTAATTTATTGACTAAATATTAATAACCACATTAATATTATCAATAATTTCCAACACATTATTCTTTTCTTGTGTTCATTCTTTCCTTCTTCTTTTATTACTCATTCTTTCATATGGATTTAAATATTAAATCCCGACTTACTTTGTTTGATGTTGTTCTTGATTATAGGATGCTATTGCTCTCGTCTACTTGTAATATTAAATAGCAGTTAATTAATTCAATTTATAATCTGATTTCTTGAAATCCGTATGTTATAATTTTAGTTTCATCCTTCCTAGGTCCTTGTTCTTCATTCTTGGCTTTGTTAACGGTTTTGCAATATGCAAATTTTAATAAGCATTTCATAGTCCTTTGGGATCTTTCTCTAATAGAATCAACATTGGATTCAATAATGATTCTGGATCGTGAATTCTATGGTTACATACATATTACAATAAAAAAATTTCTTCAACGTATTTTTATTTTATTCTAAAACTTTTTATTTACAAATTCTAATCTTCATACCTTCTAAATTTCATCAAGTTTTGAGTCTGGAATCTACATGTTGAAATAAAAATTGCCTAGTACATAACTGTAACTACTTCTTTATCACATAACAAGACTATAGAGTTGATTAGATTCTTCTTGGATAAATCTTCCTGCTTCGATTTCAATCTTATCATTTTCTTCAATTACAAACGTGCGTTGAGTGCTTCAATATATAAAAATGGTTTACATTTCCAATCTAGCGATTTTCAAATTTGATCATTGATATTTCTATTTAATCAGCCTCTTATTCTATTTCAATTTTAATCGTAGATTGTTTTTTCAGCCTTCGTTGATTTTTCTAAATGCTTCCAGATTTGTGATTGTCTTCTACTTTCTTTTTATCATAATTTTTCCAAAAAGTTTAAGCTCTAATATTAATTGTTAGTATTGAATAAGCTAATTAGAAGATAAGCTAAACAAAGAATTATATAAAATATGTTATTGATTAATATGAAGAGTTTAATACGCATACAATGTATATACATTCTTGATTCAACACCCTGTACATTGTTGTATCAACACACTATACATTCTTGTATCCACGCCCTATACATCCTTGAGGGGACAATTCGTTTCATCTAATCAACATCACTTAGACAGCTTAAAAACATACGTTTCGTTTAACTTTTCTACATATATACATAATTGACCCACAATGTTGTAACTTAAAACGATAATTAGACAGTTAATGCTTATAAAATAAACTTAGATTAACTTGGTTATTATTAGCTATTTTTATTATCCGGTTGTTTATTTCATAATTTATCATTTGGTTATCGTTAGCTCTTTAGAAGTTCTCTAAATCTAGAATTGCTGTTGATTGATGTTTAGTTTTGCAAGTTATTGAGTTGTCTAGACTCTCTCCTTGTGAACCATTCCAAAAGTTCAACGATATAACAATGTTAAGTAGAGATGTAAGGAACTAGCCTTTATGAATTATAATATCAAGTGAAAAGCAAACACTCAAATCATACGAGAAATAAAAGGATGCGAGAACTCAAAGATGATGGATAAAGATATCATCGCGCAAAAACTTGAAGTTGTCGCACGAGAACTTAATGTTCTTCCATGAGAACATGATCTGGATGTATTTCGTCATGTGTGTGTTATTTGTAAAAGTGCTTTAAGTGTGAGGGAGGAGAGGGTAGTGTGATTGGGCGTTCGGGGAGAGCTCACCTCGGGTGGATCGAGTTTTAAAAATGTAAACTACTTTGGTATTGTAATCATTTGATTAATAATATCGGATTCAGTTTGTTTAAAGTTGATATCACACACACATCCATTTTAATTTAGTTATCAAGTGCAACAATATGTGAAATCGATCGTAAAGAGGTTTTTAGATGTGGTAGCAGAGCAAGGTATTGCTCTTGATACATGGATTTTTATTTAATGATCATCTAAGATGTTAAAGATGGAGTGTTGGTACAAACAGATAAAATCACGGTACAAATGATTGGATGAATCATTCAATATCACAAACACACTCACAATATAAACATTTGATGAAGATGAATAGACCAAAAGTATCCAAAAGTAGAAATATTAAAGCCAATATAATGAATAGAACAAAGCTCAATAATATTTCAATGTAATTCCAGCTTACAAAATGCACTTGCAACAAGGATCAGACGAATTAGGGTTTTGCCAAGTTACTTCAATAAAAAAAACAAATTCTATATATAGAGTTGATAGTATTGTTGACAATGCTGTCAGCGAAACTATCATGTCCAAGCCTAGTTTCGTCAGCTTGAGAAACACAGTTTCGTGAGGTGAAATATACAGCTGACTATGAGCGAAACTATAGTTTCGCTAATAGTTTTGCTAGGCAGCAAAAGTCAAATAACTAATATAGTTACAAAAGTAATCTAACATTTAACCTATTACAATTAAACATAAACAAAAACTAATCTAAGGTGAGTCCAACCTAATCTTGATCTTCAATACTCCTCTAGGTTGGACCTCACCGACCGGATCATCTTCGTTTCGCACACCAGCTCATAAATCTTCTCTAGCCTTTGATTTGCCTTCAGCTTCGGCTCCTACTATACTCACCTCTTCACCATGTGCACTAACTATTTCAATTTGTCTAGTTAAATCCTGTACATCCATCCTCACCTCGTTCGCCTCACAAATCCTTTCAGCCAACTCTTTAACCTTCGCTCTAACCCCTCTAGCTTTATTGGCAACCTCCATAAACAGGTTTGCCTCTTTCCTCGTTTTTGCCCCTGCCCTAGCTTTAATGTGGTTTTCACATAACACCACCAGATCCTAATCACTAAACGAAAATACTTCCATTGGATCAAAAATTTTCAGTTCGGCTCCATCCTTTATCCAAATCACTGCCACCCCCGAGTTATTATCATAAAACCAGTTTTCAACCTTCTCAAGCTTTTGGGGAAGGGGAACAGGTAGTCTTACTCTACTCACAGTCTTTTAGGGCTTAACCCTTAGTACAATTCGCCCCTTACCTGTGTCCTAATCCTTGTCCTTATTGGACCTCCTTCTCTCTGCCTTCATATATCCAAAGGACTTAAAGTTTTCGTTTCGTCCTTGTTTAATCTCCTCCTCAGCATTTTGGCTCGCTCACTGAGATGGAATATATCAAGGGGATCTCAGCCAATCTCTTTAGATCCCACTTTGGCAAGGTTTCAAATGACTTTTTTTATGTAGACTAACTTTAGTAACCCGTGTATTACAAGGGTTAGACAATAAAAAAATTCACTTATAAATATATGTTCTTATTCGTATTACTTTTATAAATGATTGAATAAGAATGAAAAATGAACATGTTATTCCTAAACAATTAATGTTAAAAATTAATTGTAAACTATATTTAAAATAACATTAACAATTTTAATGCATCTCTACTTTTAACTCTTAATAATGTGACGTCTACTTTTAACTCTTGATAATTTACCGTAATGAAACAACCAACTTTATTTCATCATTCATTGCTTACATCCATGACAGGTAGCCACCAGGTTGAAAATTATACCTCATCTTGAAAAAAGAAAAATATAAATAAATCAGCGTAATTGTTAAATGAAACAAAATATTAAAAATAGCAAAACAAAATTACTTTAACCGTAACAAAAACCAAGTGTAACATGATAATTTCCATCAGGATATGAAATACAGAAACGATTCTCTTCAATAAGCACATTCAACAAAATATTACAATTGCTTGTCATACCAAAGACATGCAATAAGAGTATAAGAATGTTGTTCTACGTCACATCATTCGTTGAGATATTGGATTAAAAGACTGTCTTTTGAAGATTTAAAATCTTTCATGTACTAATTACAATACCTCATATATTTGAATGTTCAAAAAGAGTACGTTTGAATATTTTGAAAGCTTAATGTAATCATGCAAAATTAGCTATACTACACTTTTTTAATGTTTATATTATATATGTTAATGTTTATTAAAATTAATATATGAAAACACAACATAAATCGTAAAAACCCAAACTACAGCTATATGTTTATACTTCCATATAAAATTCTATATAACTTAAAAACATAGGTATGATTATAGATAAAATTAAGTTCGGTTTTGCTCTCTAAAGTTTGACAAAAATAACTATTTTCCTTCAAAATATTAATAATTATCAATTTACCTTCAAAAGTTTCATAGTTGTTTTACTTTAGTTCAAAAGTTTCATCAATGTCTCAATTTGAATTCAAAATAATGAAACTTTTGGATTGAAATTGAAACAACTTATAAAACTTTTGAAGGTAAACTAAATTTATTAATGTTTTGAAGGAAAATAATTATTTTTATCAAACTTTAGAAAGCAAAATTAAAATTAACTCTTATAGATAAATGTGATGACCAATGCCTAAAATTACAACTAAGAAAATCAGAAACTTAACAGAAGACCGGTCGATGTAGAAATTCTTGAAAGGACCTAAAGAAGCTTCTAAAGATCTAAAGTCCTGACATGTGAATTCAAGAAGTAAACGGGAAAGCATACATGTGAAAAGACAATAGGCACCAAAAGATTGCTAATAGAGCACTACAACAAGTTATCAAATTGTTAGCTGCTAAAAAAATCACAAAGCACTAAAGCAGATTGCTAACAAAGAACTAATTCGTTGTTACTTATTGCATAATATAGCCTTTGTATCCAACATTAAAAAGCAGATTAGTCAACTCAAGTCTTATTGAAAGGCGAAAACATGGCTTGGCAGAAGCAGAAGCTGGCTCTTTACTAATGTTTATATGGTTTTGGAGTCTGTACATCACAATTAAATCTTAAGAGTTGTTTGATCGAGCTGCCAAAGTGATTTATGTAGAGGATTCAACAAAGATAGATCCATTATCTTTGAACTCAGATAGTACACATGACAGATTGAATGGTAATATAAAAGTTTTGATTCTTTAATTCAGTGGCTATCTTTTGTGTCTCTTAGATTAAGCCATGTCCACATATGAGCATCATTATAGTTGCCAATAGCTTGCATGATTGTTTGAACGTGTTTGTAAGGATCTGAAGAATTGAATTTTTAGCATACGCAGGTGTAACTATACCTCCATGTATCTGCATTAAACTCCATGTACTACTGAAAGCCCACAAAAGCAGCATAAATTGAATAAATAGATTGTAGGCGAATGTTTAATTTTTGATTCATGTATGCAAGCACTAAATATCACTTTGAAGATCATACGAATAGTCCTCTACCCATTTATCATTCATGACCTAACAAACCCTCTGACTAATCTGTAAGAATCAGATAATATTATGTTCAAGACTACAAAAAAAGAGTTAACTATAAACAACAAATCACCTATGCAATCTGAAGTTACAATCACAAAATTGGCATATAGTTCGACAAACCCATATCAAAACTAAAAACGCCAAATATAATTTCATCTCTAGACAAAAATTAAATAATTTTGAACTATAGCAAAAACGTTGTAAAGATGAGAAACATACAATGATGGATTGAAGGTCTTGTTGAAAAACCAACTGCTTATATTAGGGTAGGATTCTAAATTATGAATGTAATTATAAATAATGAAAACATATTGAAACTTGCAAAAGGTAGAGAACTTAGAGAGAAGTTGGATATGTAAACCTGAAAACGCAAGTCCACAAACCACACCTGCGTGCAAACCATCCCATCCATATAAATCACCGCCATAGCAGGGAAAAAGCATTAAATAACAAACATCAGATAACGCGAAAGAAGAAAAAATTACCGAATCATGGTGAAGCAAATGAAGAACTAGAGGCGATAGGGAAAAAAGCTTCGGAAGGCAGAGATATCGGTTGGATGAAGGAAAAGGATTAGGGTTTCTGATCGTTAGAGAAGGGGAGCCTATGTGATGGATCGGGTTTTAGATCCATAATTAGATCCATGTGTGTCTAAAGTGGACATCTCGTTTGGGTGGGAAAAGGGAGAATTGAGTGCATAGAAACATGCCAAGTGGCAATTCCAATTACTCTTTTATTAGTGTAGAGGGATATGATATCCTTCCACCTCTTCTTTTGATCATGAACATTTTCACCCCGAGTTGTACTTCCAGCTTATGATCTTCTTATCCTACTTGACCCTTTTATATTTTGAAAAAAGTGGGGTGAGCTCTTCAGTCTCTTTTTCCTTCACAAACTAATCTCCTTTTCGAGCTCAAACACATCACTATCAGAAAAGCCATTTTTGGCCACATAGGTCAGGGGTCGTTCATCAAGTTTGTAGTATTCGGGCTCAGAATCATAATCTACCAACTGTTCATCATCCTCTTCCTCATCAATCAGGCTCCTCCCAGTCGTCTTCTTAACACCCTCAACAGTCGTCTCTCTCACCACCTCCTCAACTCCAAAGTCTGTATCAACATTTAACCCCAAATCTATGAATCCCGCTTCAATCACCTCCTCCTCATGTTCTCCATCCTCTTTTCTAATAGTCTCATGTTCAGCCTCAACATCATCTCTCACATCTGAATCTCTTGTAGTCTCATCTACTACACCACTTGTGCCCTCTCCTGCCTTGGATGAGTTACCCATATTTAGGAATGGGTACCTTGACATATCATTAAGATAATTTAACTCAGATTGAGTTAGCTGATTAGATAGGACAGCAACAACCTTAAGCTCGTTCACCTTTGTGTAGCACCCGAATATTTATTATTTTGAAGCCGGTGAAGAAAGAAAAGAAAATAAAGTCCAAAAGTCGAGGGACCAAACTCTCCAACAAAAGAAAGTCGGGTGAGGGGGAGTATATAAGGGAGAGGGCAGCCCTTACCCTCTCCCCCACACTCACAAATCAGCCAAAGAAAGGGGAGAAGAGAGAAAGAAGAGAAAAAGAGGAGAAGTGCCGGTTCGGGTCGCCAAAAATCGTCGTGAAGCAAGCCAAATCGAAGCCCTTAACGTTGTGTGAGTTCTAGAACCCCACTTTTATTTGTTTTCAAACAATTTTGGGGCTGGAAAACATCTAAAATCGGGTTTTTGGGTATGTGTATGTTGACCCGTTTGTGTATGTGTATGTGTATGTGTATGTATGATGCGTTTGTGGCTTGAGTGTGAGCTTGTGTGTGCTTGAATGGTGTTATGGTATGCATTCCTAAGGTTTAGGATGGTCTATTTGGGCTTAAAATGGGTTTAGATGAGTTTGGAGGCCGAAAACCCTCGGCTGCAGTCGGGATGAACTGCATTCTACATCAGTTAGGGCTAGGCGACCGACTGGAGGCCGAATGGAGGCCATACGGCCGATTAGGGTGCGATTGGGGTCCATTCGCACGATTTAATGTCCATTCGCACGACTGGGAGTCCAATCGCATGGGGAGTCATGCGACTGAAGGTCCAGTCGCATAAGTGCTCTTCCGCTTAATCCCATTCGCATGAGGTCCATCCGCATTGTCCATTCGCACGACTGGATGTTCATTCGCCTAAATGTTCATCCGCTTGAGTTCAATCGCATAATGTTCAGTCGCATGGAGGCCATGCGACTGAAGGGCGTCCATACGCCCGAATAGGGCTGTTGTACCCGAGGAAGGTATAGATTGACTTCTGACTTTCGAGGGAAAGTGCAGATGTAAGTTTTGACGTAAAGGTCCCCATAAGAGCATGTAAAATGACGCTTGAGGCCTTAGAAAGCATGTTGGGCATGATGATGATGATGATGTTGCAAGTTTATGCACGTTATGTATGTATGGTGTTGCCTGTATGATTATGATGACTGTGTGTGTTAATGTTCCTTAGTATGATGTATGATATCTTTCCTATGGCTTTACTATTATGAGGAATGAACGAAGTATTATGTAACGTAAAGTGAAAGATAATGAAAGAGGAACACGATGTTGAATGCATGCATTAATGAACGAATGAAACGTCTTGCACGCATCGGATAACGGTCCTTCTTTGTGATTGACCCTTAATGTAGAACCTCTACCGCTCACCCCTAGTACTGTGGCATACGTTTAGCTGTTCATTTATTGACTTCGGCCCAGTAGCTAAGACTGATGGTTACTCCTAGTACCGTGGCATACGTTTAGCTGTTCATTTATTGACTTCGGCCCGGTAGCTACGACTAACCAGGGTGTAGCACATGGTATTGGTACGGATGATGTCCGATGCGCAAGTAAAGTCATAAAGAACGAATGAACGAATGAATGAATGAAGAAGATAATAATGATATTATCTATGTGTACATACGATGTGTGATCATGTAAAAGTAACGAATGGTTTTATATGAAAGTAAAGTATGTTTTGTAATAAAACTAGAACTCACTCAGCAACACTGACTTTTTATATGTTTTCCAGTTGGCAGGTAATGTTTGCTGAGGATGGCACACTGTGAAGCTACTCAGCTCTTTTGGGATGGCATTCTTTCGATTATTGGTTTTGCATTGTAATGCGAACAAGCTATTTTGAAATGAATGTTGTATTAACTTGCAAAAGCTTTTACATGGAAATGAAAGATTGTTTTAGTTTTCCGCTACGATTTATGAAATACAAATGCAATTATACGTTTTATGTGCGATGAGAACCCAGCTGTGAGCGTCCCGGGAACGGGGCCTTACACTTTGTCACCAACCTCTTAATCCAATTTTGCTGATCAACCAACATCTTCGACATCCCTTCCAACATATCATTCTTCCTCTTCTCCCTCAACTCTTGATTTGTCAATTTCATCTTTATCATGCTCAACTTATTAGCCAGTGATGAGTTGAGGTTCTTGATAACATCCTCATCCAAGTTTCCCCTCTCTACTCTTCTTTGGGGCTTAGTAAATTATTGATGCTTGTGATTTGTTCTCATTTTAGTCTCACCCTGACTTGCCTTTTTCTTTGATCGTTTCTCTCTTTTACACCTGCTTTACCTTATATATCTCATCTTCAAAGTCATAGTCTTTTTCTTTAGCATATCTCTTCCTCTTCATCACAGACTCAACCTGCTTTTCTCTTGTCTCATCTGCATGTTTATTCTCAGCCTCTATCACCCACCTGATGTAGTTCCACCTTTCGGCTGGATACATAATCTCTTACAAATGCGTGATCTTCCGGCTAAAATCATGCCTGATGGTAGAGCAATTAGCAAATATCATGTTGTTCATCTGAACCAGTCTCTTTATCTCTCCATGTCTAGGCACATTTGGTATCAAATCATATATCAGCATCTGGAGGAACATTGGGTATAGCAATCACTTATCCTTCTTTAGTGTCATAACATTCTCGGCCATGCAATAAAAAATAAGCTTAGGTATGTTGGCTTTCTTCCCTCAATAAAACTAATTATAGCCTTGGCCCAATCCAAGTTAGCCCATCCGATCCACCCTTTTGGTTATCCAAGCACATGATAGAAATATGGGCAATATATCTCCACTCCTTGGACAAAAAATATTTCTTGATTTCTTTTCGTGTCCCAAAAGGAGGGCCCTCATATCCTATACTCTTGAAGGTCGTGAAAACCTCCTGAGAAGTTAACTCCACCTCATCCCCATAATCTTTTTGTAGTCTTAGCACCTGAGCAATGACCTTCACAATGATGGAGATATCATTCTCCAAAAATCTAGCTACAATCCTTTGAGGATTAGCTCTCGTGTCATACTCAGCAGATCTCCAAAAATCTCTTATATGAAGATCATATATAGTTGGAGAGTAAGAGATAGCATAAGTTATAGGATATCCATATAGCCAACGATACAGTCGTGAAAGCCCGCAGCCTTAGGATTCATGTCATCAAGTATGGCGGTTATGTTGTTTCACTCGTCAAAGTAGATGAAACATATTAGAAAGATGTAAATAATAAAGAATATCAATAAAAAGAATAAAATTAAAGAAACAATAATTAAATTCGTTGGTCGAAACTATAGTTTCATTGGCCAAAATAGTAGTTTCGGCAAACGAAAGTGCAATTTCAACAGAAAGTCACAAGTAGTTTCCGCCGGCCGAAGAATTAGTTTCGACAAGCCGAAACTATAATTTCGGCTATGCGAAACTGAGTTTTATCAAGCGAAATTATTAACTTCGCTCGGACAGCATAACTTCACAGTTTTAGCTGAAAACCTTTGAACTTTCGTTTAATTTTGAAGAAGCATCTGTACTTTCACAGTAAGAACTGCAAAGGTACCGCAAAATCAAGATCAATAGATCCATTAAACATTAATTAAACCTAGAATAAACTATCAGCGAAGGTTCGAAACACACACCTAAGGTTCAAATGATCATCAATCACAC
Source organism: Flaveria trinervia (assembly GCA_025506515.1). Taxonomy (NCBI): domain Eukaryota; kingdom Viridiplantae; phylum Streptophyta; class Magnoliopsida; order Asterales; family Asteraceae; genus Flaveria; species Flaveria trinervia. The sequence goes on along the minus strand of CM046456.1, from coordinate 66,404,914 downwards.
AAAACTCATACTAAAAATCTGAATCGCAAATAAGGTTTATTTTTAGGGCTCCGGAACTCTAACCATGCGATGGTGCAAAAATAAACAATTAATTCCGCATTACCTCATATATAACACTTAGTTTCGTAGACAGCAGAACAAAAGTTTCACCCGATACATATTTTAATCAGAATGGTCTTGAGATGAGCGAAAGTACTGGCGAAGTTGTGCGAAACTACCAGGGAATCTATAGTTTTGTTGGGACCATAAAACCTATCCTAAAAAAATATATTTCTTTTTAATAATTGAATAGTTAGAAAAGTATTAAGATAAAGACAAAAATAAAAGAAGCAAAAATGAAAAATGCCCCATAAGACCTAACATAATTTTACAAAATTGAGAGAAAATAAAGAGACGTAAGTAAAGTAAAATAAAAGAATATAGAGATACGATAAACTGAAGAGATCTTCTAGAAAATCAAAGTTTGGCGGGATTGATGACATACTTGTCCTTTTAAACCCACGCTTTCTTCTTTTTCAACAAGTGAACTGCAACTTCTATTTCATGTTTTTGTTTCGTTTAAAGAAAACTTATATGACGCAGTCCCCACAGACATTTGACAAAGAAACTCATCTAGTCCTCATGTTATTTTTGAACAAATGACAAACTCTGCTTGATTATTTAAAGGTAAACTCAATAAGGATTTTTTGGAAAGAAGCATAGACCTTATAAATCTCAAATGATGAGAGCTTCACGTCTATACTTACGTATAACAAAGGAAATGATCAATTGAACTTGACAGATGAGAGCTTCAGGTCTATACTCACGTATAATAAAGAAGATCATCATAACGTGCTAATGAGAGCTTCAGGTCTATACTTATGTATAACAGAGGAGATCATCACTCCAGGTCAATATTCTCATATAGTAGAGGAGATAAGCACGTAATATTATACAACAAGGAGCTTCTTTGAAACTGAGTAATTTGCAAGTACCACTTTAGATAAAGTGATGAGGGAGAAAACAGAGTTTTCAAAATAATACATCAAAGAAGAAACATCACGTTCTTAATCTATTTTGGATAGGGACTTGAAAGTTTGTGATGGCCAAGAATGTCAAGGGGATCATCCAAGTCAATAAGTTTCTTATCCTATTAATTTACCCACAAGATTACTGTCTACTTCGCATTCTGACTGAGCCTATCATGCACATCCCAACACAAAACTATTGACCTTCTTCATATCTTCAGGTTGCAAACAATTTTGTAATTTGAATAATGTTGCAAAAACGACAAGATAAACATTTGTTATTATATCATTCTCCCTAGAAATGTCTATAAATCTGTAAGATTTGAGCAATTTCTAAGTAACATAATATATATATATATATATGTATATATATATGTATATATGTATATATATATATATGTATATGTATATATGTATATATATATTTATATATATGTATATATATATATTATTTAAGTAAAATAATGAAGTACTATGGCGCTTAAAGTAAAACAAAAATAGAGAGAGAAAACAATAAAAGGAATATGTACAATAAATACATAAGACAATTAAGAAAATGAGTTTTAAAACGATATCAATCATAACATGGAGATCAGTTCATAAAAATGAGGTTTATCGAATGTTTTAGTAAAAATATCAGCCTTTTGATTTTTAGTGTTAATAGGAATAATATCAATAAAACCCTTCTCTTGAGCATCATGGATTGCATGAATCCTTGTCTCGATGTGCATGGTACAAGAATGGTGAATTTGATTCTTTGCGATTCCAATGGCTGCTTCATTATCACAGAATAATGGAGTACGGAGAAAGTTGATTTCATAGTCAATCATCTGATGTTGTATCTACAGTACTTTAAGATAACAAAATATTCATTTAATGGCCTTCTGATGAAACTCCTTAGGGGCAGATGGTATCGAGCACAATATCCTACAACAAAGGTGATATCGGGACGACTTACTATTAGATACATTAGGGAACCGATCATGGATCTGTACAGGTGAGGATCAACAGGTTTCCCGTTCTCGTCTAGAGTGAGGCATATTTGAGCTGTGAATGGAGTTAATTCAAAGAAAGCGTTATCCATATTGAATTTCTTTAGAATCTCTTTGATATACTTCTCTTGATGAATAAGAATTCCTTTTGGCTTTTGTTCGACTTGCAGCCCAAGGAAAAAACACATCTCCACCATCATACTCATTTCAAAATGACTTTATATACCCTCCTCAAATTCCCGACACAACTTTGGATTGGTGGAGCCAAAAATAATGTCATCAACATAGACTTGCACGATAAGCATCTCACCATCCATCTCTTTCTTAAATAAAGTCATATCGATGGTGCCACAAGACAAACCATTGCTCTGAAGATACTGTGTTAGAGTCCCGTACCAGATGTGAAGAGCTTGATGTAGACCATAGAGAGATTTATAAAGCTTGTATACTTTGTCAGGAAAATCTGGATCCTTAAACCCTGATTGTTGACACACATACATCTCTTCATCAATGTCTCTATAGAGAAAGGCACATTTGGCATCCATCTGATAGACTTTGAATTCCTTGTTTGTGGCATGAGCCAGAAAAATCCTGATTGCTTCAAGATGTGCTACAGAAGCAAAGACTTCCTTGTAATCAATCCCTTCTTCTTGAGTAAATCCTTGAATCACCAACCTTAACTTGTTCCTTACCACAATACCATGATCATCGGGTTTGTTCTTGAATACCCATTTCGTGCCTATAGGGCATTTTTGTCGTGGAAGATCAACCAACATCCACACCTTGAGTTTCCTAAAGTGTTGTAGCTTCAATTGCATCGACTCCGTGGAAGCTCAACCAACATCCACACCTTGAGTTTCCTAAAGTGTTGTAGCTTCAATTGCATCGACTCGACCCAACATGGATCCTAAAGAGCTACAGAAACATTCTTTGGAACGATTTGGGATATAAAACAAGAGAATAAGTACAAGTTTATCAAACCAGATTGACTCTGCTTGCTAACACCATTAGTGATTGATATAATTATGTTATCATGGGGGTGGTCTTTCAAGGTTTTAAAATCAGTGGTTTTGGGTAGTGGATTGAATGGAGGTGGGCTAATGGATTGAGGTTGTGTAGATGATGGAGAAGAAGATGATTAAGTAGGTTTAATTGGTGAGGATAATTAAAAAGCTTGAGATGAATTAGAGGTTGGTGTCAAAGGAAGAGATGTTGAAACCAGTGGGGGTGGAATGTCAAATGATGATGAAGAAGATGGAATGTCAAATGATGATGAAGAAGATGGAATGTCAACTGGTGTTGCATTGTCTGATAATGAATTAGTAGGAGCTTGAGGAATAGGATGGACATAAGGTAATGGATCTGGAGTAATAATGTTTGATTGGACATTGGAGAAGGACGTATCATCATCAAAAACTGGAAAATTAAAGGAGTTGAAAATAGTATTTGAGTCAAAGAACCATGCGGGTTCTGATCAGACATCTGAGGAATTAGATTCCTGACAATCAACATAGAATGACTCTTGCACAATTCATGTTCTCTTGTTATACACCCGATAAGATTTCTAAGAGGATGAATAGCCAACGAAGTAACACTCGTTTGACACAGCATCAAATTTTATCTTTTGTGCCTGGGTGTTTTGTAAGATACACGAGCATCTGAATGGATGAAAGAATTCAATCAATGGCTTCTTTTTATGAAACAGTTCATAAGGAGTCTTCATTTTATCTTTTACAATCAACACCCAATTAAGAACATAGGAAGCATAATTTACCGCCTCAACCAAGAAAGATGATTGGTAAAGCGGACTCGATCAACATAGTACGAGCAGCTTCTATAAGGGTACGATTCTTTCTTTTAGTAACACCGTTTTGCTGAGGTGTTTTGGCGGCACTGAATTGTCTCAAAATTCCTTTGCTTGCACAAAAGGAATCAAATATGTGATTTCTAAACTTAGTACTATTGTCACTTCAAATAGTCTTTACCTTCCTCTTACTTATCACTTCAATTGAAAGAATTAACTTCTGTAGCTCTTTGGTAGCTTCTCCTTTATAGGCTAGAAATCTCACCCATGAATGCCTTGAGAAGTCATCTGTAACAACAAGGCAAAAAGATTTCTTAAAAATGGATTTAACGCTGATTGGGCCAAACAAATCAGTATGTAACAACACGAGGGGATTAGAAATGCTATTTTCAATTTTTGATTTATGAGGTTTCTTATGTTGTTTTCTTTTGGCACATGCCATGCATTTCTTAACAACAGAAAAGTCTTTTAATGATAATCCCCTAACAAGATTTTTTAAACTAATTTTTTAATATTTTTGGAATTAACATGGCCTAATTTATGGTGCCACAAGAAGTATTCAAAAGTAGAAGCTTTAGATAGTAGGCAGGTGACACTACATAATGATTCTTTAGATCCCATGTCAAAAAGATATGTATCATTCTTTCTCGGGGCTCACATGAGCACCATCTCCTCAGGAATATCAATCGGATTTTAGAAATAGACATTCATTGGACATGAACAGAATTAGGATGTCTTTATCACAGATTTGAGAGACACTTGCGAACTCTAGCACAAAATTGACAGAAGCTAACAGTTTCGCTAAAAGAACTGTAATTTTGCTGGATGATTCTGAAAAAGTTTTTCAACACAAAATCAATCCAAAATCACTCAAATCTCAATGAACTTGACATCTGATGATTACCAAGGCTTTCCAACCAAAAACTAACCAATTTCAATCAAATTTCATATCAAATACACTTAAATTTGATCCAGAATTGATGAACTAGTGATATTGTACTCAACCAACCAAAAATCCCAAACAATCAAGAGCACAATGGCTAATACCATTTTGTTGGTCCAAACTGATCGAATCACAATATAAATGATTGAATGAATCATTTAATATCACAAACCACACTCACCATATAAATATTTGATAAAGATGAATAGATCAAAAGTATTCAAAAGTAGACAAATCAAAGCTAATACAATGAATAGAACAAAGGTCAATAATATTTCAATGTAATTCCATCTTACAAAATGCACTTGCAACAAGGATCAGTCGAATTAGAGTTTTGCCAAGTTACTACAATGAAAGAAACAAATTCTATATATAGAATTGATATTTTCGCTGATAGTTTTGCTATCAGCGAAACTATCATGCCCAAGCGTAGTTTAGCTCGGTTGAGAAACACAGTTTTGTCGGGTGAAACAGGCAGTTGACTATGTGGGAAACTATAGTTTCGATCATAGTTTTGCTAGGCAGCAAAACTTAAATAAATAATATAGTTATAAAAGTAATTTAATATTTAACCTATTACAATTAAACATCTACAAAAATTAATCTAAGGTGAGTCCAACCTGATCTTGATCTTCATGGATAGGTTGAAGATCTAAAGGTTTAGATCGATTTTGGACCAAGGTAGTCATAGGGAGAACTTGCCCTCAAGTTCTTTAAGTGGTTTTGAAGGAGAAGAAGGTGAAACCAAGGGTGAACACATATGAAATCGGCTTTGTTACATCATTACACTTGGTATCCATGAATTTTAATAGTGAAAAACAAAGAATTGATACTGTACCCGTGATCCAAACTCATAAAAGTTGATTTTTGTTATAGGTTTTGCATGAATAATTGGATCATGTGAAAACTTTGCAAAAATAACTGTATTTTGCGAGAACATTTTCATTAGAGAACTTTTCATGAGAACATTTTTCATGCGAGAACTATCATACGAGAACTTTCATGTGAAAATTTCTTGAGATTTCATAAAAAAATTTCCATGAGAAAACTTCTCATTCAAAATCTTCGTAGCAGTTACTGTCATTTGCGAAATGTTTCTCATGCAAAAATTTCAACATTTGAATACTTCATCATCCGTAAAAAAAACTATGACTGATTTCAATTTTTGCAAAAAACTTTGTAAAATGCGAGAACATTATCTAGATGCAAAAACTTGTTAGTATTTGAAGGTTTTCGAATAACTGTTTCTGATTAAATCTGAAAGATGCTGGATGATTTGAAGTTTGGTACTTAAACAAGAGTTATTGTGATGTTTAATCAAGTTCAAGTATTATATCTACAACATTTTATTCGAGTCGTTTGTGAATTGAAACTTGACAATGTAATCTTATCTTATCAATCTTACCGATAGAGACAATGATCGAACAGTTTAATTAAATGAAGAATCAAGATTATTTGTTATTGTTGCTCTAAAAAGATAGGCTTATTACATCTTACATAAGGGGGAGAATACTTTAGATGATCTAGTTCGTCATCATAGAACCTTGTCATCAGATTGAAGAAGCGGGTTCTTCAAACATCTAAAATGGATGAAATGGGTTCTTCAAACATCTAGAGGGTTGTGTGATAGGCCACCTCGGGGAGCTCACCTCTGGCAGATCAAGCTTCAACAACGTAAACTCCTTTGGTATTATAATCATTGGACAAATAATATTCGATTGAGTTTGTATAAAGTTCGTTGATATCACACACACGTACATCCATTTTAATTTGATTATCAAGTACAACAATATGTGGAATCGATCGTGATGAGGTTTTTACAAGAGAGGATCGTGATGAGGTTTTTACAAGAGAGTTTTTTTAAGAAAAGTTAGTTGTTTTAGGAGTGTTAAGTGATTTCTAGGTGTTTTTAAAAACAATTTTTGTTTCTAGGATCTTTGCTAGTTGATATATCAAAGGTAGTTGATATATCAAAGGTAGTTGTTTCTAGGTGTTTTTGAAAACAATTTTTGTTAAGTGATTTCTAGGTGTTTTTGAAAATAACAGGAGCTTTTGATAAGCTTGACAGAAGTGCATGTGTCTCATCATTTCATTTTCTTAGCTAAAACCATTACTTTACGACCAACCCTAGTTTCCTCTCTTTGTCTAATCACTTTTTCATGCTTATGTTGCATCTTAAAACCCTTTTTGTTGCATAAAAAATCTTCCTAATTGCATTTCTATCACACCTTTCAAAAACCTGCTAATACAAAAACTCATGTTGCATATACAAAGTAAAATGCAAGTCTATTCCCCTAAAGGTGAGTTATTGGTTAAAATGGAAGATTTAACAGTCCTATTTTCCTTCTACATCATAACCTATATTGATATCATGGTCTTCATGAAATTTCTATCCAATAGAACAAGCTTTTATTGATTGGTTAGAAGTTCACGAGTTACTACCTCATCTTCGTTAGTTTAGATAGCAGAGGTCCCTTTTTTGTTGACATATGATTGTTAAGATACTAGATGTCAAGTTTTTTTGGGTGACCGTTATTCAGATTTGTGAAGGCGCTTTATTTTTACAATTGTTTGTTGAGATGATGTAAGCTCACACACTTTTATTCAACACATTAAAAGCTTATGTTATTCTTTTCCACATCATTCCTTTCCGCTAGCTCAACTAGCAGAGATCCACAAAACGAAAATGGATTTCAAAAACACCTAGAAATCACTTAGCTCATCGAAGACCATGCACTTTAAGAGAAAAAGAAAACCTATTAAGTAGATGTCTAGTGATGACTAAAGCAATCAAATTATCGTAACCATGAAATCAACCAACTCGAATAGACTTTAAGTTTGAACTATTCTTCTTGTTGGTTCCTCATGAGAATTTGGTTTGTAAAGATCATTATAAACTCAAACATACTTGCATGCATACATACATTTGTGCACACTTAGATACATGTATAATTAAAGGGGTAACTCAATAAAATAATAACCATATTTTTAAATGTATTTTAGTTAGGTAACTCAAGTTTAAAAAGAGTTCCAACTAGATCACTCAGCTTTTATGTTTTATTTAAATTATAAGTTTTAACTTATTTTTAGCCTATTTTTTAGTTTCAATCTAAAAAATATTTTTGTTCTTATTTTTTGATGCTGATACAAAATGATAGCACGAATTTTAGATATTTTTTTAACATAATTAATATACTTTTTATTTATAATATAATTTCATATATTAAGAATTACTAACCCATGTCTTTTACTCGACACTTTCTTGACATAAGACAATTTTGATAATGACTTGATTAGATGGTTTAGTAGTTCAATTTAGAAAAAAAAATGCATGAGTGACTAGATTGTAATACTTTGGAAACTTGATTATCATTTTATGACATTTTCCCCATAATTAAAACATACATGTGTGCATCATACCTATATAAACGTATACACGTATATATATACACACACATATATTAATGTTTGTATATACATATTTGAAGGTCAGTATGGGTTGGGGGGACCCCACCCATTATTTTTTTCATGAGTTGTGTTAATTTTTGACTCGATAGAATAAATCTATACCTATTAGTAAAGTAATATCTTTAGTGACATGTATCATTTGCTTAGACCTCAATTATTTTTATTTCCTGCCAAATAATATTATTTAAAAAGAGTCAACTACAAATGTTAATACAATTATAAAACCATTTGATTAATATGTCGAATTAAAAATAGAAAGTTTTCTAAAACTTATTTTTGTTTTTAATTCATTTAGGCTTAATTTTAAATGCATTATAATTTTGTTTCAATTTCACACAAAAGTAGGCACATTTGTTTATTTATTCTAATTAACAATATGTATTTTTTGAAAATTTTTTTAGTAGCTTAAAAATGTAATAAAAACTAATTTTAACAAAAAATGCATTCTTTTAAAATTGTTTTATATAAATGTCACGATGAAACAATAAAAAAGTTGGGAGAAACGAGTTACGTCATCTCGTGAGCCACTCGAGACTGACTCGCTAAAAACTCTAATTTAGCTGAGCTTAAACAAACTTAAACTCCTTTACGACTTATGTAACACCCGATTATTTTAAAAAGACAAGACGTGAAGAATAAATAAAAGAAAAGCAATAAAGTCCAAGTGGAGGGACTAAAAGTGTCCAAAAAGGACAAATCTTTCAAAAGTTAGTGTAAAGGTGGGCATGGCCACGCACCCTCATTTCACATCACCATTTTCTTTCGGATTGAGAGAGAGAGAGCAGAGGAACTCTCGGTTGAAGATAAGAGAAAGAAAAGGAATCGAATTCAAGGTAAGAATTTGTGGTTTTTTAAGTGTTTATGATGGGTTTTATCCCGGTTATATGCTTATGTGCTTATGTGTTTGTGTATGTGCTCGGGTGTGTGTGTTTGGTGTTGTTTTTAGGTGTTTGAACTCAGTTGCAAAGGGTTAGAAAGGAAGAAACACCCAAGTTGCACCAGGTGAGTTCTAGACCCCAGTTTTTACTTGTTTTAAACTATCTTGGGGCTGAAAATGTATTAAAACGATTTTCAAAGCTTATGTATATTTACCCGTATGTATTGTGCATGTTAGATGTTAATTCTTGAATGCTTATAGGTTATTCATGTTTAGAATAGCCATGTTAAGCTTAGAACAGATGGGTTGATGATTGGGTTTGAAAACATACTAGAAACATGTTACACAGGAGGTCCATGCGCCTAGATAAGGCTCATGCGCCCGAAAATGCATTAGAAAGATTTAAGTGTAATTCATGCGCCTGAACAGTAGCCCATGTGCCTAAGATTACCTTTGAAATGTTTGAGTACAGCCCATGCGCTTGAACAGTGGTCCATCCGCCTAGAAATATTAGTCGGACGACTAAGTGTAGGGCCATGCGCCCCAATAGTGCCCATGCGCCCAAGAGGCCTATGCGCCTAAGTGTCCACGTGTCCGAATGACCATGCGCCTAAGTGTTCATAAGCCCGAATAGTGCCCATGCGCCTGAATAGTTCATGCGCCTAAGTGATAAAATGATTAAGTGTTGGTTGATGTGCCTACATAGTGATGAAACTCCCAAACAGGGCTCATGCGCCTAAATAGTGCCAAAGCGCCTAAGCACTTAGAAATTTTTACAGAATTTTCTCAGAGTCTGTGCTTTTAGGGTTTTGACCGAGGGTGACTGGGGCTTATTTATGATGATGTTTCATGCATGGTTATGATTGTTCCTTATTATTATTATTGCTAATATTATTATTACTTATAGTATGTGACGTTACGTGGTATGTTTATTATTGTAACGTAAAGTATATCGTAATAATAAAGAGAAAGAGCAATAAAGAAAAGAAGAGGAACATTAATAAAAATGTTAACAAGTCTTGCAAGCTTACAGGAGGTACACGACCATGTTGTTGTTAGCTCAACTATGCTGCGGGTTAGCTAACCTATTATGCACACAGGGCCAATCAATTGAGATTGGCAGGACCTTTGTAACGTGTCCTGGGTGATTGGGTTGGCCTTGTACACAGTACACAGAACCCTTTTGAGGGATACAGTTGACCCTTTCGAGGGATATATTGACCTTTTTGAGGGATATAGTTGACCCTTTCGAGGGATATAGATGGCCCATCACCCGTTTTCCATCGCCCATACAGTTGGGGTATTGCTCATTGGTTCATACAGAAAGTGAAAGATAAAGATAAAAGCTTACAGAACAGACAAGGCATACAGTAAAGAGAACGAACAGTATTTGTTCATATAGTTAATGCGTGCTCGCATATACAGTACAGAGTTGTATTTTACAGAAAAGAGTATTTTCATATACAACATGTAGAAAATATTTTATTACTTTAAAACTAGAACTCACTCAGCAACGCTGACTTTTATACATTTTCAGTTGGCAGGTAATCATTGCTGAGGATGGCACGAGGGTGAAGCTACTCGACAGGGAAAGACTGACACCCATTCGTATTCTATGTTGTTGTTGTTTTGTAATGCGTTAAAACAATTCTTTTGTAAACAGTAAATGACGATGTATTGCTTAACAATAGTGTTTTAAATGAAATGAATAGTTTTTGATAAATCATTTCCGCTTCTTAAGTTTGTATAATTATAATGTGTAGTGTTTTAACTGCTGTGATTGACCAACTGTGAGGTGCCGGGAATGGGGCCTTACAAGTTGGTATCAGAGCCAAAACTTAAGAGAATTGGGTTGAATAAACTTTTAAAAACCTAAACCTAAACTGAAAATGGGACAAATGGAGGGATGTCAGCCCGAGTAGCTACGTGCCATCAAGTATGTCTTTTGTTAATGTTAACCGGTATTATGTGCGCATGCTGTTTGATTATGTGCTCTTAGTCGATTTAGATACTGACTAAGTTAGAATAAGAGATGCTTGGGGTATGAAGAGTAAATTAAATGGCTAATCACAACTGGCTACTGTAATTAGGGACTTACAATACTTGACATAAACTGAGTGTTACCTTGAGTGATCACGTTAGTGTTTGAATCTTATAGTGTGCTTTTAGAGGATGGCTGGTGGTAGATCTTCGAAAGCCTCTCGTGGTGGAGGTCACGGTGCTGCTCCGCGACCCAAGAGAGGGAGACCCAGAGTTGAGAAAGTGGTTCATGAAGAACCAGAGAACCCTCATCCGGAGGGTGGCGACGAGAGCGCTAATCTGAGAGCCTCAGTAAAGGAGATTTTGGTGGAAGAGGTTCATCAGGTCATGCAGACGATTCTACCGTCTGTGGTGACTGAAGTGATCAAGGCAGTAAGGGAAGGGGAAAGAAAGGAAAGAAATAGGTTCTCGGGAGGATGGGAACAACCAGAGCCGGAAACGGTTCTCTTTGATGATGAGGAGGAAGAAGAAGAGCCGGCGCCGGAGGCGACCCGAGGCTGTAACTATAGGGCGTTTACTTTTGATGGAAACAGCACTGCTGTAGTTGCTCACTGATGGGTGAGGGAAATGGAGGCTGTCCTTGATATCAGTGAGTGCCGTGAAGATCAGAAGGTGAAATTCGCTACCCACTCTTTTGTGGACTCGGCTCTGTGCTGGTGGGACAACATTATCTAAGCCGAGGCTAGCAGGGCCATTGGGAGAATGAGATGGCCTGAATTGAAGAAGTTACTGATTGAGGAATTCTGTCCTCATAGGGAGATGGACAAGGTAGAAAGAGACTTCCTGCAGTTGGAGGTGGGAACAATGACACACCAGCAGTACACCACTAAATTTAATGAAATGGTGCGGCTGGTGCCCGATCAAGTGACACCACTGTCACGAAAGATTAAGAGATACATCCAGGGGCTGCCGACGGATATCCGTAGGCATATGATCGCCGCCCGGCCGAGCACTTTTAGGTCGGCGGTTGATTTGGCTGGCAGATTATATGACGAGCGCGAGGTGGTAGCGGCTGAGGTGAATAAGAAGGGTGGTGGTGACTGGAACTGGAATGGGAAACGGCTTGGACGTGGTGGAGCCGCCCCAAACAATAAGGTGGCAAAGGTGGGTGACCGACGTGTGGTCACATCTGGTGTAGGGATGAAGAAGTGTGGCAAATGTGGAAGGGATCATACTGGTGAGTGCAAGATGGGAATGAACGTATGCTTCAGGTGTGGCCAGCCTGGCCACATCGCTAGAGACTGTAAGAAGCCGAGGGCGGAGAGCTCGGGAGCAGAGAAGAAGAAGTCGGAGGAAGGAGGGCAGAAGGCAGGTGCTAGAGCTTACACCATGACCCGGGAGGAAGCTAGAGCTGATCCTGATGTTGTGTCAGGTATGTTTCTAGTAAACCAAACTTGTGCCTCTGTATTGTTTGATTCCGGTGCTAGCAGGAGTTTTATTTCCACTACTTTCTATGCTAAGTTGCATGTTAGTACTAGAAAGGTCAGTGCACCATTCGATGTAGAAACTGCTATTGGTAAGTCCACTAGAATTACTGATGTGATAGAGGATTGTGCCATAGAACTAGAAGGTCATAGGTTTGCTACTAGGTTACACGTGATACCCCTAGGTGGATTTGATGTAGTACTAGGGATGGATTGTTTAGCAACCTATGAAGCAAACATCGTGTGTCACAAGAAGTTGATTCGATTAGTTGCGTCCGATGGGAGTTTGGTTACGATTTATGGAGATCGCGTTACTACGATCCCGAAGATGATTTCGATGGCGGTGGCGGGGAAGTGCATAAGACGTGGATGTAGTGCCTACTTGGCCTACGTAAAAGATGTGGATGCGTCAGTACCGCAACTATCCGAAGTACCAGTGGTGTGTGACTTTCCGGACGTATTCCCGGAAGACTTACCCGGTGTGCCACTAGATTGCAAGATTGAGTTCCGAATTAATTTGATACCCGGTGCTCAACCCGTTCCAAAGCACCATATCGGTTAGCTCCGACAAAAATAAAAGAACTGATGGAGCAGTTGCAAGAGCTGCTCAATAAGTGGTTCATTAGACCGAGCATCTCTCCCTGGGGTGCTCCGGTCCTGTTTGTGAAGAAGAAAGACGGTAGCATGAGGATGTGCATCGACTACCGTGAGCTGAACAAGCTAACAGTGAAGAACCGATACCCCTTACCGAGGATTGATGATTTGTTTGATCAACTCCAAGGTGCCAGTTGGTTTTCAAGGATAGATCTTCGATCTGGTTACCATCAGCTGAAGGTGAAGGAGCAGGATATCCCTAAGACAACTTTTTGCATGCGCTACGGTCACTATGAATTCCTTGTTATGTCATTTGGTCTGACCAATGCGCCAACTGCCTTTATGGATTTGATGAATCGAGTGTGCCGGCCGATTTTGGATAGATCAATGATTTTGTTCATTGATGATATTTTGATCTACTCGAAGAGCGAAGAAGAGCATGACGGTCACATTCGGGAGGTGTTAGAGACCTTAAGAAGGGAGAAGTTGTATGCCAAGTTCTCTAAGTGCGCGTTCTGGTTACACGAAGTTCAATTCTTAGATCACGTGATAAATCCCGAGGGGATTATGGTAGACCCTGCTAAGGTGGAGGCTGTGATGCAATGGAAGTCTCCAAAGACGCCATCTGAGATTCGTAGTTTCTTGGGGTTGGCGGGGTATTATCGAAGGTTCATTCAGGACTTTTCCAAGATCGCTTCTTCACTGACCAAGTTGACCCGAAAGGATGTAAAGTTTATATGGGGTCAAGCCCAAGAACAGGCGTTCGAGGAGTTAAAGGTGAGGTTGACTCAAGCTCCTGTCTTGTCATTACCCGAAGGAAGCAAGGATTTGGTGGTATATTCAGATGCTTCTTACTCGGGGTTGGGGTGTGTTTTAATGCAGAGAGGGAAGGTTATAGCCTATGCATCCTGACAGTTGAAAGTTCATGAGGTCAACTACCTTACACATGACTTGGAGCTAGCAGTTGTGGTCTTTGCACTAAAGATTTGGAGGCACTATCTGTACGGGACGAAGTGCACCATTTTCACTGACCACAAGAGCTTGAAGTACTTCTTTGAGCAGAAGGATCTGAACATGAGGCAGAGACGATAGTTGGAGCTTATAAAGGATTATGATTGCGAGATCCATTACCATCCGGGCAAAGCCAACGTGGTGGTTGATGCTCTTAGCCGAAAGGAGAGGCCCGAGCCAATCCGGGTGAAAGCATATCAACTGATCATGACCTCTGATGTAATAAAGCAAGTCAAGAAGTTTCAAGATAAGGCATTAAAAGAAGATCATCTAAACTCTAACAGAATGAGAGGTCTGGTTGGGGAATTGGGTGAAAACACAATTGGTGTTACGGGTGTGGATTCCTCGTTTCGGGGATCTACGTGTGAGGATTTTGGATAAAGCTCACAAGACTCGATACTCCATTCATCCTAGTGCCACAAAGACGTATCATGATATGAAGAAAGATTATTGGTGGTCGGGTATGAAGACGTGGTGGAGTATGTAAGTGCCTTACTTGTTTGCAAGTGAAGGCCGAACATTAGAAGCCGTATGGGAAGATCCAACCTTTGGATATACCGGAATGGAAGTGGGAGCACATCACCATGGATTTCATTACGAAGCTTCCACGTACTCCAAAAGGGCACGATGCTATATAGGTGATTGTTGACCGTTTGACGAAGAGTGCCCACTTCCTACCGATCCGCGAGACATATTCATCCGAGAGGTTGGCTGACCTGTTCATCAAGGAGATTGTAACTCGTCATGGTGTGTCGGTGTCCATTGTGTCTGATCATGACACCCGATTTACATCTAAATTCTGGAAGAAATTCCACGATGCTATGGGGACGAGGTTACATATTAGCACGACTTATCATCCCCAAATTGATGGTCAGTCAAAAAGGACCATTCAGACACCGGAAGACATGCTTCGGGAATGTGTGATTGATTTTGGGGGAAGTTGGGATGACCACTTACCGTTAGCTGAATTCTCATACAACAATAGCCATCATGCCAGCATTGGCATGCCAACATATGAGATGCTATACGGTAGGAGATGCAGAACACCCGTTTGTTGGGGTGATATTGGTCAAAAGGAATTGGGGAGCGTCGAGGTCATTGAGGCTACGACTGAGAAGCTTGAGAAGATTAAAGCCTTCATGAAGGCAGCCAAAGATAGACAGAAGTCGTATGTCGATAAACAACACAGACCGATCAAGTTCTAGGTTGGTGACCGGGTGATGTTGAAGGTCTCACCTTGGAAGGGTATTATCCGATTCAGCAAGCAGGGTAAGTTGAGCCCAAGATATATAGGCCCTTTCCGAATCATTGCTCGAGTAGGAGAGGTGGCCTATAGGTTGGAATTACCGGATGAGTTAAGTGGGATTCACCCGACATTCCATGTATCTCATCTGAGAAAGTGTTTAGCTAATGAAGACATGATTGTTCCACTGGAGGATATCGAAGTAGACGAAAGGCTCAATTATGTGGAGCAACCAGTGGCAATCATCGATCATAAAGAGAAGAGGCTGAGAAGTAAAGTGGTTCCTCTTGTGCGTCTACAGTGGAAGCAAAGGAAGGGATCCGAGTCTACATGGGAGACCGAGGAGGAGATGAGGCAACATTATCCTCATCTGTTCGAGGAATAACAGGTTTCGAGGATGAAACTTATATAAGGGGGTGGACTTGTATCACCCGGTTATTTTAAAAAGACAAGACGTGAAGAATAAATGAAAGAAAAGCAATAAAGTCCAAGTGGAGGGACTAAAAGTGTCCAAAAAGGACAAATTTTTCAAAAGTTGGTGTAAAGGTGGGCATGGCCGCCCACTCTTGTCACACCCTCAAAATCCACGTGCGGAGTTTTACCGCGAGGCGTGTGAACAAACCAGGATCACAGTCAATAGTTACTCAGAACGACTCTATATGCCATAATTAAAATAAAATCAACCAAAGTATTAATTTAAACTGTGCGGAAGCATTTTTAAAAATACCCAAAGAAATAAAAAATGTATACTATGGAAAAATATGCGCCAACCCAAAAGAGTAAACATTCACCATTAAAACAATAAAGATGTCTTGAAGACCGAGTCTTAGAATGCAAGTGAAACCATGTAGTGCTCCTAATAGCAAGCAAGTTAATGACCTAGGAATAGCATACTAAAATGTCAACACAATGGTTGGTGAGTTCAAGAGTGATATTCAAACATAAGCAGTTTAATAACAGAGATATAAAAGTGGTGCATTGCAATAGATAGCTAGTCCATTAACAATAAATATTAACTCATAGTGATTTCGCAATTGAAGCTGACTGTGTTACGTTGTTGCCTCCTGTCACGACTTAACAGGTCGTGACAATGATCAATAGGACAAATTGCACCCTGTTGACCTCGAGTCACACAGGTGGGGCTTGTCAGACCCAGTAGTACTACCTAAATTTCCCCGCTATTCAATATTAACAATTCGAAAGTGTGAGGACTTTTCCATGATTTTAGCACTATATTAATATTATACACAACTTGAATATATAAAGCGTTTGTGATTTACCAATATGCTATCTCCCACAAAAGAGATTAAATAAAGAGTGGGACATGAACTCACCTGATATGCGTGATAGACACTTAGAGTTTTACTTGACAGATAGAATGTACAAACAACCTTTAGAGGTTACCTATATCATATAAGTACATGAGTACGTGTAAACAAAGAACGTGTGAAACTCTAAGTACATTACAACCAAGGACTCAAGGTTTCAGAAAAACAGACACGTTTGACCCAGTTGACCCGTTTGACACGTTGGTGACTTTATGTGTTGTAAACCATTCAAGCAATCATACACATATATCATACATGGTTAACATTCAAATGGATCATAAGTATGCTATATTATCCAGGTGTATCACTTAGATCATCATACAACCAAGTATCATACAAGTCATCGAATCTAGAACATTAACATGTCCACTTGTTATAACACAACTAACATGCCACACAAAGATCAAATCACGCACCACATGCCATGTGAAGCCACTCACGGCTTCACATCCTAAACCCTGCCAATCCTACCAAGTAGGGGCCTATGATTCGCACGCATGTATGATGATCACATTCACATTCATTAACCATGTTCCTTGCATTCAACATACACCACAACAATGTCTTAACTACTAACCAACATCAACATCATACATGATCATCAAAGTCCAAACATCACCCATGATTATCCAAGCATCCCATACAACTAATTTAACATGTTCTATCACATTAGAATTCATCCATGAACATACTAACATGCTCCTAACATCCCAAACATGTTCAAACTATCCTCCTTCAAACTTTGTGCAAATAAAGTTTCCCTTTTGGGAAAGTACATTCCAACATCTATCAAACACTCAATGTATTCATGAATTCATTACAATTATACCATCTCAAGCTCATACCAACATCTAGACATGATTAACAATACCTAATCATCATAATCTATTAATCATTATGAACAAAAGTTTCCACTTTTGGCAAGATATGAACAACAACATTCATTCTAAGATTTCTAGCATTCATATCAACAATCTAACATCTAATCATCATCATGAACACATCAAAAACATTAATCCATCACTAGTTCATCATGTCATGAAAATAAAGTTACTATTATTAGTAACCTATGAACACCAACTTCAATTCATCAATTTCTTGCAAGATCAATGTATCCTAACATTCATACAACCTACTAATCATCATACATTCATCAAACAATCATCAACTTTACATAATCACACTCTTTTCGAATTAGGGTTTGCCTAAAATCAAAGTTCATGATCAATCCATTAAAAACATACAATTCATGCATAATCAACGTTAAACAACATGTATTCAATCCAACTAACATATTAACATCATCAAACAACATCAAATTCGACCCCATGAGCACCCATAAGCGAATTAGGGTTCGGCCCTAACAAGAACTCCATCAAAACTTGTAAAATCTAACCTTTAAACGTGTGTTAACTTGCAATTGATGATTCTTACGTGTTGTAATCCTTGAAATCGATCAATTTCAGTGATTTCTTGCTTGTTCTTGGTCGAAATCGCAAAGAGGAAGGGAGTTGAGTGATGGTTGCGGCCGATTTGGGGTGGGGGCTAGGGTTTGGGGTGTTTTGTTTAATTTTAATTTCCATATTTACCTTTTAAGCCTTTATAATTTGTATTTTATCAAAACTAGACTTTAAACTCTTTGTAAAGTGCTTTTAACTTAATAATATAAAGATATAAACTAGTGATAATCATTATATATTTTATCTCTATAAAAACACAAGACATATGAATAAATAGACACGTTTCCGCGTTACGCGATTAATTTCCTAATTAACATTTAAAACATGCAAACACATAAACATAATACCATAATCACATAATCAATTAGATTATCATTAATTTAACATTACTAATTATTATTAGGTCACCAACGTTAAACGACAACTAGTGTGTGCTTACGACACGTGTATGCAAGACTTAACGAAACTAACGGAGTTTGATAACGGAAATTTACCGGATGTCACAACCCTCATTTCACATCACCATTTTCTTTCAGATTGAGAGAGAGAGAGAGCAGAGGAACTCTTGGTTGAAGATAAGAGGAAGAAAAGGAATTGAATTTAAGGTAAGAATTCGTGGTTTTTAAGTGTTTATAACGGGTTTTATCCCGGTTATATGCTTATGTGCTTATGTGTTTGTGTATGTGCTCGGGTGTGTGTGTTTGGTGTTGTTTTTAGGTGTTTGAACTCAGTTGCAAAGGGTTAGAAAGGAAGAAACACCCAAGTTGCACCAGGTGATTTCTAGACCTTCGGTTTTTACTTGTTTTAAACTATCTTTAGGGCTGAAAATGTATTAAAATGATTTTCAAAGCTTATGTATATTTACCCGTATGTATTGTGCATGTTGGATGTTAATTCTTGAATGCTTATAGGTTATTCATGTTTAGAATATCCATGTTAAGCTTAGAACAGATGGGTTGATGATTGGGTTTGAAAACATACTAGAAACATGTTACACAGGAGGTCCATGCGCCTAGATAAGGCTCATGCGCCCGAAAATGCCTTAGAAAGATTTAAGTGTAATCCATGCGTCTGAACAGTAGCTCATGTGCCTAAGATTACCTTAGAAATGTTTAAGTACAGCCCATGTGCCTGAACAGTGGTCCATGCGCCTAGAAATATTAGTCGGACGACTAAGTGTAGGGCCATGCGCCCTAATAGTGCCCATGCGCCCAAGAGGCCCATGCACCTAAGTGTCCATGTGTCCGAATGACCCATGCGCCTAAGTGTTCATACGCCCGAATAGTGCCCATGCGCCTGAATAGTTCACGCGCCTAAGTGATAAAATGATTAAGTGTTGGCTGATGCGCCTACATAGTGATGAAACGCCCAAACAGGGCTCATGCGCCCAAATAGTGCCAAAGCGCCTAAGCACTTAGAAATTTTTACAGAATTTTCTAGGAGTCTGTGCTTTTAGGGTTTTGACCGAGGGTGACTGGGGCTTATTGATGATGATGTTTCTTGCATGGCTATGATTGTTCTTTATTATTATTATTGCTAATATTATTATTACTTATAGTATGTGACTTTGCGTGGTATGTTTATTATCGTAACGTAAAGTATATCGTAATAATAAAAAGAAAGAGAAATAAAGAAAAGAAGAGGAACATTAATAAAAATGTTAACAAGTCTTGCAAGCTTACAGGAGTACACGACCATGTTGTCGTTAGCTCAACTGTGCTGCGGGTTAGCTACCCTATTATGCACACAGGGCCAATCAATTGAGATTGGCAGGACCTTTGTAGCGTGCCCTAGGTGATTGGGTTGGCCTTGTACACAGTACACAGAACCCTTTTGAGGGATACAGTTGACCCTTTCGAGGGATATAGTTGACCCTTTCATGGGATATCGTTGACCCTTTCGAGGGATATAGATGGCCCATCACCCGTTTTCCGTTGCGCATACAGTTGGGGTATTGCTCATTGGTCCATACAGAAAGTTAAAGATAAAGATAAAAGTTTACAGAACAGACAATGCATATAGTAAAGAGAACGAACATCATGTGTTCATATAGTTAATGCGTGCTCGTATATACAGTACAGAGTTGTATTGTACAGAAAAGAGTATTTTCATATACAACATATAGAAAATATTTTATTACTTTAAAACTAGAACTCACTCAGCAACGCTGACTTTTATACATTTTCAGTTGGCAGGTAATCATTGCTGAGGGTGGCACGAGGGTGAAGCTACTCGGCAGGAAAAGACTGACACCCATTCGTATTCTATGTTGCTGTTGTTTTGTAATGCGTTAAAATAATTCTTTTCTAAACAGTAAATGACGATGTATTGCTTAACAACAGTGTTTTAGATGAAATGAATGGTTTTTGATAAATTATTTATGCTGCTTAAGTTTGTGTAATTATAATGTGTAGTGTTTTAACTGCTGTGATTGACCAACTGTGAGGTGCCCGGGAACGGGGCCTTACAACTTATTTAATAAATGGTTTTGAGCCCGAGCTTCATTTGTCGAGATCGAGCCGACTCTAGACGAAACTAGCGTTATATGTATGTGATATTTATTTTATCTTTTATGTATATACTTATATAAATGATTATTACTGCATATAAATTTATGTTTAAAACAATTATATAATATATATTGTTATTTTAAGAAAATTACATAAACCATTTAATTTCATGAAAAGATCTTTTGTATATAAGAACAAGTATTTTATAAAGAAACGTTAAAAAACACTGATAAAAGTGTATCTATATTTTTGTATAGAAAACTTTATTAAAAATGTTTTAAGAAAAAATCTTCATAAAAAGAACTATAAAATATTTTTTATTATAATGATAGATGTTAAATTAGTTTTTATTATATTAAAACTTAATCCTTTTAATGTTACTTAAATAACATTATTAAAAACATAAATACTTTTATCCAATCATATTATAAATAAGAAAAAATAACTTTTCACTAAAAACCATTTTGGTAAATATTTTTAAAAATACTAATTTTGTTAAATTGTTTTTCTACCAACCCAACTTTGAAAGAATTCATTACAAAGAGCATTTGTAATGGTTTCAAAATAAAACGCTAAAATAGATTATAAGTTATAGTTGATGGTTTTGTCCACCCAAAAACAAATTGACTTTATTCCTACCAAACAAGTAATATAATAAGTTTTAATAGGTTGAATTACACTAAAATTATGAATTAAACGTGTTGGATTCTTGCTTATTCAAACAAGCAATTAAACGTTATCTAATTCACTCGTTCAGTGCATATAAGAAGAAACCCATACGCGTCTTTTATTCCAAAACGATTTTAAATATTTCATCAAATCAATGGTCTCAAATAATCAATTCATGGTTTCGATTTCCCTAAATCATAAATATCGATTTTCATATGGAAATATGAACCATTTCGTATCCCTTTCAATTTACAAGCATATGATGGTTTCGATTTACCCCAAATCACATTATGTTTCAAATTCAACTCACTAATCCTTTTATGCCTTTATTGATCTATTTAATATCATTCACATCTCAAGTTTTAAATCACAACAACTCTTTTATAAAGTTTCAATTCAATGCTCATATATACAAATCTCGATTGCAACTGTAGAAGTCATTTGTACGATTCAAGGATTTTGATTTTGATTTCAACATAAACTTTAGTATTTTTGTTTTTTATATTAATTTGACTTATTTATGTTTTTGTCTATGAAAACTTGAAACTTTGATTTTGTTTTATTTTATGTAAGCATGATATTAATTTGTATTTTTGGTCAATAAAAATCAAAAAATTACATAAATGGTCCTTGTGGTTTAATAAATGGCATGTTTGGTTTCCAAACTTAAAAATTACAAAGACAGTTCAAACTTTTATGTAATCATTACATGTTTGGTCCTTGGCATCAATTCAAACTTTATGTTGCATTTATGCCAAGAATCATCCTTCTTCAAGATCTTGTAAATATCAAGTTAGACATATGATTAGATTCATATATGCAAAATGTAAAAATGTTATTGGATGAGACATTTTATTTTTTAAAAACTCGAGAGTATGCGTATGATATGATGTCAAGTAAACCATTCCCTTTGTATATCTCCTTACTTTCTGGGAAAGAAAAGATAAAGAAAGTGTCATATAAGTTGACATTTATACTAAAATACTATCCCCTATATAAATCAAAACAACACACTTACCATCACCGAATGAAACACGGTTTCTGAAAATGAATTTCAGTGGAGTTGCGTTCTTTTTATTTGTTATTTTTACTCTTCTCCTTAATTCTTCAGAAGCACAACCTAATGACCCACCTAAAAGTGAAGTGTTCTTACCTAAATCCAACTCTATACTTACATATGTGTGTTATATATTATATTTGTTTCTAACTTTCTATTATTTTTACTATCCGCAGAACGCATGAGAAAAATAGAAAAATCTCAAGATTATGAGCGCCCTAATTGGGGCGGTTGTTGGCAGTGCTGGTAAGCACATGGTCACAACCGCGCATGTAGACCATATAGTTATATTGACATATGTATGAAGATATGATATATGCAATTATGCTAATACAAATAAAAGATGAATTATTTTTTATTGTGTTCTATGTTTTTCAATCTTAATTTTTGTAATCGATTCATGTAAGGCTGGTGATTATATTATGTATGTGTTATATTATTTTTATGCATGTTGGTGGAATTCTTAACATTCATGTAAACCACTATACGTCTTGTAATATTTATTCCACTTGTATTATTTAACCCTTGATATTTTCAAATACACCTAAATCTTGTCACATTTCCATGACTTGTAAACTCCATGTAAAGATGAATAATAAAATTATTATGTTACCATTGTCACATGAATTAAGATTAATATATAATGTATAATAAAATAGAAAATTACGTTAAGTGTTGAAACAAATAGTGGTATGGTTATAACGGGGTTTATTTGTTTAAACGAGTATTGTTGTGCCTTAGTATTGTATGTTCATAATTACCTAAAGATTGTAACTAAAGGGCATTTAGCCTAATTTACTAATGTGTTGAAAACTAGTGTCTTTCTAGAGTCGTGATCATTCAAGTATCATTATAAGTAAAATAATAGATTATGAAGCATGTTGGTGAGTATATGAGTTTATCGTTCTAGGAAAAAAAAGAAAAAAAGTAATATGAAAATTCTGGATCATTACATAAAGTCTTAGTTCATTTTCTAAATAAACTAGGTTAGGATAAATCTAAAATGGCTTGATTCATTTGGACTTATATACAGGGAACCCAAACACTATAATTTCTTATCTGTTCTTGAAGAATTTTTAGAGTTATGTGGACATAAATGCATGTTGAACTCTACAGATGAAACTTTTTATAATATCATAAGTTTTCACGATTAATAATTAAAATTATTAAAAATAAACTGAAACTTTCCAATTTTTGGCCAAATCTCTCCAAAGGTTCTCAATTACATCGATAACGATTGTGGTAGTGTTTAAGTAGTCTTAAATAAGTGTGTAGTGATAACTAAGCAATAAAAATATTATAAAATGGTGTTAGATTTGAACTTTATAACCATGAAAACGAAATAACTTAAATAGACATTGACTTTCACCAACCACAATATGTGACGTGACTGGTTCCTCCTGAAATTACCAAGACATTTACCCATCTATATTTTTTTATCAAATTTCAAATACAGCTTGTGAATGTCATTTACAAATGAGTAGTATGCACGCGCGCATGCATTCATATATACACACCTACGTACATACCTATATATTGTATGTAATGTAATAAAAATATGTATTTGTGTATGTATGTACAGATCTATGTTTTCTGTATGTATGATTTCATGATGCCTCAAAACGTGAGTGTCAAGAAAGTTCCTTCTTCAAGATGTTGAAAATGTCAACTAGTGATGTATGTGATTAGGTTTATACATGCAATGTATAAAAATATTAGTAGGTATGAACATTCTAATATTTAAAACATTAAAATCTAGGTATGTTTGATCTTTATTTTCTTAAAATAGATAAAATAAAGAGTGTCATGTAAGTTGACAATAATATTATCATGTATAATTTATACAAATGAAAACAACGACACACCCAAACCAAAACGCGGTTTTTGAAAATGAAGTTTAGTCGTTTTAAGCGGTTCTTTTTCCTCCGGTCCTGTAAGGCCCCGTTCCCGGGACGCTTACAGCTGGGTTCTCATCGCACATAAAACGTATAATTACATTTATATTTCATAAAATCGTAGCGGAAAACTAAAACAATATTTCATTTCCATGTAAATGCTTTTGCAAATTAATACAACATTCATTACAAAATAACTTGTTCGCATTACAATGCAAAAACATTAATCAAAAGAATGTCATCCCAAAAGAGCTGAGTAGTCGTCCGTGCCATCCTCAGCAATTATTACCTGCCAACTGGAAACACATCAAAGTCAGCGTTGCTGAGTGAATTCTAGTTTTATAAATAAAACATACTTTACTTTACATTTGTTCACGATCATACATCATACGTACATACAGATAATATCAGTATTATCCTCATCATTCCGTTCATTAACTTACTCATTCACGTGTTACATTATCGTTCGTTTCTCTATCTAGATCCGGTCAGACTTTACCCTCTTCGTGGTACTCAACCACGATTACCGAGGTCGACTGACAAGGATCTTATTCTGTACATTATTCCGATCATTCATTTACGTTCATTCATACTTCGTTCTTACATACATAATCTTTTGTTCCTTTATACGTTCGTTCCTTCGAGTCTGTTGTTATAACAGGGTCGCTCACCTCATTAACAATCCCAACGACTTCGCGCGATCCGAGTCTGTTGCAACCATATAGTTGCTCACCCCAATTGCCAATCTCAACGACAACATGCTTTCCGAGTCTCTTCCAACCACAGGGTTGCTCACCTCATGGCAACTTCACAATAACGCGTTGTCCGAGTCTGTTGCAACAACTGAGTTGCTCACCTCCTTTCTCTGGCCATCTTAATGATGCCTATGATCTGAGTCTTTTGCAACCACACGTTGCTCACCCCATTGACAATCTCCATGATTGCCTATGATCCGAGTCTTTTGCAACCACACGTTGCTCACCCCATTGACAACCTCCATGATTGCCTGTGATCCGAGTCTTTTACAACCACACGTTGCTTACCTCATTGTATGTTTGCAAGCCTTTCCTTTATTCATTCGTCATTCAATAATGCATGCATTCTTACTTTATGTTCCTCTTTCATTATCTTTCACTTTACGTTACATGATACTTCATTCATTCATTAACATAACACGTAAAATCACAAGAAAGATAAACATACATCGTAATAAGGAACACATCATACACATTCATCATCATCATACAGGGCAACACCATACATATATATAACATGCATAAACATGCAACATCATCATCATGCCAACATGCTTTCTAAGGCCCCAATCGTCATCTTACATGCTCTTACAGGAACCCTTACGTCAAAACTTACATCTGCACTTTTCCGCGAAAGTCAGAAGTCAAACTACACTTTCCTCGGGTGTGACAGCCCTACTCGGGCGTATGGACACCCTTCAGTCGCATGGCCTCCATGCGACTGAACATCATGCGATTGAACTAATGCGGATGAACACCTGTGCGAATGAACATCCAGTTGTGCGAATGGACAATGCGGATGGACCTCATGCGAATGGGATTAATGCGAATGAGCACTTATGCGACTGGACCTTCAGTCGCATGACCTCCATGCGACTGGCCTTTCAATCGTGCAAATGGACCTTCAATCGTGCGAATGGACATTCAATCGTGTGAATGGACATTCAATCGTGCGAATGGACCCCAATCGCACCCTAATCGGTCGTATGGCGTCCATTCGGCCTCCAGTCGGTCGCCTAGCCCTAACCGATGCAGAATGCAGTTCATCCCGACTGCAGCCGAGGGTTTTCGGCCTCCAAACTCATCTAAACCCATTTTAAGCCCAAATCGACCATCCTAAACCTTAGGGATGCATACCACGACACCATTCAAGCACACACAAGCTCACAATCAAGTCACAAACGCATCATACATACACATACACATACACAAACGGTCAACTTACACACATACGAAAAACCCGATTTCAGATGTTTTCCAGCCCAAATCGTTTGAAAACAAGTAAAAGAGGGGTCTTAGAACTCACATAAACGAGCACAACGTTAAGGCTTCGATTTGGCTTGCTTCACGACGATTTTGGCGACCCGAACCAACTCGAACCAACTTTTTCTCCTTTCACTCTTCTTCTCTCTAAGAAATCTGAAATGTGGGGTGTGTGGGGAGAGTGGGCTGCCCTCTCCCTACTAATATCACCACATGTCCCAACTTTTCTTTGTTGGCGAGTTTGGTCCCTCGACTTTTGGATTTTATTTTCTTTTCTTTCTTCACCGGCTTCAAAATAATAAATATTCGGGTGTTACAAGTCCCCCCCCTTAAATAGGTTTCGTCCCCGAAACCTGTTATTCGTCGAACAAACGTGGATAATGCTGTCTCATTTCTTCCTCAGTCTGCCATGTTGACTCGGATCCCTTCCTGTGCTTCCACTGTACACGCACAAGAGGAACCACTTTATTTCGCAACCTCTTTTCTTTACGATCGATGATTGCCACTGGTTGCTCCACATAATTGAGCCTTTCATCTATTTCAATGTCCTCCAGTGGAACAATCATGTCTTCATCAGCTATACACTTTCTCAGATGAGATACATGGAATGTCGGGTGAATCCCACTTAACTCATCTGGCAACTCCAATCTATAGGCCACCTCCCCTACTCGAGCAATGATTCGGAAAGGGCCTATATATCTTGGGCTCAACTTGCCCCGCTTTCTGAATCTGATAATACCCTTCCAAGGTGAGACCTTCAACATAACCCGGTCACCCACCTGGAACTCAATTGGCCTACGTCGCTTATCGGCATACGACTTTTGTCTATCTTTGGCTGCCTTCATGAAGGCTTTAATCTTTTCAAGCTTCTCTGTCGTAGCCTCGATTACCTCGACACTCCCCAATTCCTTCTGACCAATATCACCCCAACAAACGGGTGTTCTGCATCTCCTACCGTGTAGCATCTCATGTGGCGGCATACCAATGCTGGCATGATAGCTTTTGTTGTATGAGAATTCGGCTAATGGTAAGTGGTCATCCCAACTTCCACCAAAATCGATAACACATGCCCGGAGCATGTCTTCCAGTGTCTGAATGGTTCTTTCTGACTGACCATCAGTTTGGGGATGATAAGCCGTGCTAATATGTAACCTCGTCCTCATAGCGTCGTGGAATTTCTTCCAAAATTTAGATGTAAACCGAGTGTCGCGGTCAGACACAATAGACACCGGCACACCATGACGAGTTACATTTCCTTGATGAACAGATCAGCCAACCTCTCAGATGAATACGTCTCGCGGATCGGTAGAAAGTGAGCACTCTTCGTCAAACGATCAACTATCACCCATATGGCATCATACCCTTTCGGGGTACGCGGCAGCTTCGTAATGAAATCCATGGTGATTGCTCCCACTTCCATTCCGGTATATCCAAAGGTTGGATCTTCCCATACGGCTTTTGGTGTTCGGCCTTCACCTGTAAGCAAGTAAGGCACTTACTCACATACTCCACCACGTCGCGCTTCATACCCGGCCACCAATAATCTTTCTTCATGTCATGGTACATTTTCGTGGCACCAGGATGAATGGAGTATCGAGTCTTGTGGGCTTCATCCATTATCTTCACCCGTAGATCCCCAAAACGAGGAATCCACACACGACCGAATCGAGTTCTAACACCGAGTGTGTTTTCACCCAATTCCCCAACTAGACCTCTCATTCTTTCCGAGTTAAGGTGATCTTCTTTCAATGCCTCATCTTGAAACTCCTTAACTTGCTTTATCACATCGGAGGTCATGATTAATTGATAAGCTTTCACCCGAATCGGTTCGGGCCTTTCCTTTCGGCTAAGGGCATCCGCCACCACATTAGCTTTGCCTGGATGGTAATGGATCTCGCAATCATAATCCTATAAGCTCCAACCATCTCCTCTGCCTCATGTTTAGATCCTTCTGCTCGAAGAAATACTTCAAGCTCTTATGGTCGGTGAATATGGTGCACTTCGTCCCGTAGAGATAGTGCCTCCAAATCTTTAACGCAAAGACCACGGCTGCTAGCTCCAAGTCATGAGTGGGATAATTAACCTCATGAACTTTCAACTGTCGGGATGCGTAGGCTATAACCTTCCCTCTCTGCATTAACACACACCCCAACCCTGAGTAGGAAGCATCAGAATAAACCACCAGATCTTCGCTTCCATCGGGTAATGACAGAACAGGAGCTCGACTCAGTCTTGCCTTCAACTCTTCGAACGCCTTCTCTTGAGCTTGACCCCATACAAATTTCACATCCTTTCGGGTCAACTTAGTTAGTGGGGAAGCAATCTTAGAGAAGTCTTGGATGAATCTTCTATAGTAGCCCGCCAAGCCCAAGAAACTACGGATCTCAGATGGCGTCTTTGGTGACCTCCATTGCATAACCGCCTCCACCTTCGCCGGGTCAACCATAATCCCGTCAGGATTCACCACATGACCCAAAAACTAAACTTCGCGCAACCAAAACGCGCACTTGGAGAATTTAGCATACAATTTCTCTCTTCTCAACGTCTCCAGAACCTCTTGAATGTGACCGGCATGCTCAATCTTGCTCTTCGAATAAATCAGGATATCATCAATAAACACAATCACTGATTTATCCAACATAGGCCGACACACACGGTTCATCAGATCCATAAAAGCAGCTGGCGCGTTGGTCAAACCAAAGGACATGACAAGAAACTCGTAATGACCATAGCGTGTGCGGAAAGCTGTTTTAGGGATAACTTGTTCCTTCACCTTCAACTGATGATAGCCAGACCGAAGATCTATTCTTGAAAACCAACTGGCACCCTGAAGCTGATCAAACAAATCATCTATCCTCGGTAAGGGGTAGCGGTTCTTCACTGTCAACTTGTTCAGCTCGCGGTAGTCAATGCACATCCTCATACTACCATCCTTCTTCTTTACGAACAGGACCGGAGCACCCCAAGGAGATACTCGGTCTAATGAACCCCTTATCAAGCAACTCTTGCAACTGTTCCATCAATTCTTTCATCTCCGTCGGAGCTAA
The DNA here is from genome assembly GCA_025506515.1 of Flaveria trinervia. NCBI lineage: Eukaryota > Viridiplantae > Streptophyta > Magnoliopsida > Asterales > Asteraceae > Flaveria > Flaveria trinervia. Next base: position 66,375,527 of record CM046456.1, on the reverse strand, counting down.
CTGATATGGTGCCTTGGCAACGGGTTGGGCACCCGGTATTAGATCAATCTGAAATTCAATTTCTCTGTCAGGTGGTACCCCTGGTAAATCTTCCGGGAACACGTCTGGAAAGTCACACACAACCGGTATGTCAGGAAATTGTGGTGTTGGTGCATCTACATCCTTTACATAAGCCAAGTAGGCGCTACATCCACGCCTCATACACTTTCCCGCCACCGCCATTGAGATCACCTTCGGGATCGTAGTAACCCGATCACCTTCGGGATCGTAGTAACCCGATCACCATAAACCGTTACCAAACTTCCATCAGGCGCTGTCAACCGAATCATCTTTTTGCGACACACAATGTTCGCCTCGAAGTCCGCCAACCAATCCATCCCAAGAACCAAATCGAAACCACCCAAGGTCATCACGAACGGTCTAACAGGAAACTTATGACCCTCAAGTTCCACATCACAATTCTCTATCATCTCAGAAATCCTGGTAGACTTACCTATGGCAGTTTTTACATCAAAGGGCGCATCAACACGTCTGCTACTAACAGGCAGCTTAGCACAGAAAGCAGCAGAAATAAAACTCCTACTAGCACCAGAATCAAATTACACAGAAGCTAAAATCTGGTTCACTAGAAACGTACCGGACACAACGTCAGGGTCCGTCCTAGCCTCCTCCTGTGTCATGGTGAACGACGCTCGCCCTCGGCCCATCACTTCCTGTCTTCTTCACCCCTGAACCCTCAGTCCTCGACTTCTTACAATCTCTGCTCATATGACCAGTTTCCCCACAGTTAAAACATTTGCCCGACAGGCAATCCTTCGCCATATGCCCTGTCTTCCTATACTTGAAGCACAAGTTTGACCCAAACCTACATTCCCCGCCGTGCTCCCTTCCACACTTGCCACACCTTTTCGACCCCGCACTTGATGTGACCACACGGCGATCATCCGCTCGTGCCTTCTTATTACCCGTCGAGGCATCACCCCGACCAAACCTCTTCCCCCGCCAGTTTCGATCACCACCGCTCTTCTTGCCACCCTCAGTCACCACCATTGTTCTCTCATCGTACAATCTCCCTGCCAAATCCACTGCCGACCTAAACGTACTCGGCCGGGCAGCTATCATGTGCCTGCGAATATCCGCTAGCAAACCCTGAATATATCTTTTAATCTTTTGTGACAAAGGTGTCACCTGATCCGGCACCAGACGTGCCATCTCGTTGAATTTAGTGGTGTACTGCTGGTGCGTCATAGTTCCCGCCTCCACTTGCAAGAACTCCCTTTCGACCTTGTCCATTTCCTGATGAGGACAAAATTCCTCAATCACCAACCTTCTCAGCTCAGGCCATTTCATTTTCCCAATGGCCCTACTACCCTCAGCTTGGACAATGTTGTCCCACCAGCACAGAGCTAAATCCACAAAAGAGTGGGTAGCAAACTTCACCTTTTGGTCCTCTCGGCACTCGCTGATATCGAGAACAGCTTCCATTTCCCTCACCCACCGGTGAGCAGCTGCAGCTGTGCCGTTCCCATTAAAAGTAGGGGGCTTGCATCTCATAAAAGCCCCATAATTACATCCTCGTGTCGTCTCCGACGCAGGCTCTTCTTCTTCCTCTTCATCATCAGATAGAACCGTTTCCGGCTCTGGTTGTTCCCGTCCTCCAAAGGGTCTGTTTCTTTCTTTTCTTTCCCCTTCTCGTACAGCCTTAATAACTTCAGTCACCACAGACGGTAAGATTGTCTGAATGACCTGATGGACTTCTTCTACAACAGCCTCCTTTACTGAGGCTCTCAGATTGGCGCTTTCGTCGCCACCCTCCGGATGAGGGGTCTCTGGTTCTTCATGAACCACCCTCTCAACTCTGGGTCTCCCCCTCTTGGGTCGCGGTTCAGCACCGTGACCTCCACCCCTAGAAGCTTTTGAAAATCTACCTCCGGCCATCACACGCACACTGAAAGATTCAAACACTAACACAGTCATTCCAGGGAACAGCTTAGTTTATGTTAAGTATAGTAAGTCCCTAATTACAGTGGCCAGTTGTGATTAGCCACTTGCTTTACTCTTCACACCCCAAGCATTACCTGTCCGGACTACATCAGTATTTAAATCCACATACAACACATAACCATATACCATGCGCACATAAAACTGGTTAACTTAACGAAAATACCTGATGGCACGCAGCTACTCAGATTGGCATCCCATTCCCATTCCGTCCCATTCTCAGTTTAAGATTAGGTTTATTTTGAAAATTTACTCATTTCACTTAAACTTTGGCTCTGATACCAACTTTTAAGGCCCCGTTCCCGGGACGCTTACAGCTGGGTTCTCATCGCACATAAAACGTATAATTACATTTGTATTTCATAAAATCGCAGCGGAAAACTAAAACAATCTTTCATTTCCATGTAAATGATTTTGCAAATTAATACAACATTTATTACAAAATAACTTGTTCGCATTACAATACAAAAACATTAATCAAAAGAATGCCATCCCAAAAGAGCTGAGTAGTCGTCCGTGCCATCCTCAGCAATCATTACCTGCCAACTGGAAACACATCAAAGTCAGCGTTGCTGAGTGAGTTCTAGTTTTATAAATAAAACATACTTTACTTTACATTTGTTCACGATCATACATCATACGTACATGCAGATAATATTAGTATTATCCTCATCATTCCGTTCATTAACTTACTCATTCACGTGTTACATTATCGTTCGTTTCTCTATCTAGATCCGGTCAGACTTTACCCTCTTCGTGGTACTCAGCCACGATTACCGAGGTCGACTGACAAGGATCTTATTCTGTACATTATTCCGATCATTCATTTACGTTCATTCATACTTCGTTCTTTCATACATAATCTTTTGTTTCTTTATACGTTCGTTCCTTCGAGTCTGTTGCGACAACAGGGTCGCTCACCTCATTAACAATCCCAACGACTTCGCGCGATCCGAGTCTGTTGCAACCATATAGTTGCTAACCCCAATTGCCAATCTCAACGATAGCATGCTTTCCGAGTCTCTTGCAACCATAGGGTTGCTCACCTCATGGCAACTTCACGATAACGCGTTGTCCGAGTCTGTTGCAACAACTGAGTTGCTCACCTCCTTTCTCTGGCCATCTTAATGATGCCTATGATCCGAGTCTTTTGCAACCACACGTTGCTCACCCCATTGGCAATCTCCATGATTGCCTGTGATCCGAGTCTTTTGTAACCACACGTTGCTCACCCCATTGACAATCTCCATGATTGCCTGTGATCCGAGTCTTTTGCAACCACAAGTTGCTCACCCCATTGACAACCTCCATGATTGCCTGTGATCCGAGTCTTTTGCACCACACGTTGCTCACCTCATTGTATGCTTGCAAGCCTTTCCTTCATTCATTCGTCATTCAATAATGCATGCATTCTTACTTTATGTTCCTCTTTCATTATCTTTCACTTTACGTTACATAATACTTCATTCATTCATTAACATAACACGTAAAGTCACAAGAAAGATAAACATACATCGTAATAAGGAACACATCATACACATTCATCATCATCATACAGGGCAACACCATACATATTATAACATGCATAAACATGCAATATCATCATCATGCCCAACATGCTTTCTAAGGCCCCAATCGTCATCTTACATGCTCTTACAGGAACCCTTACGTCAAAACTTACATCTGCACTTTTCCCCGAAAGTCAGAAGTCAAACTACACTTGCCTCGGGTGTGACAGCCCTACTCGGGCGTATGGACACCCTTCAGTTGCATGGCCTCCATGCGACTGAACATCATGCGATTGAACTAATGCGGATGAACACCTGTGTGAATGAACATCCAGTCATGCGAATGGACAATGCGGATGGACCCCATGCGAATGGGATTAATGCGAATGAGCACTTATGCGACTGGACCTTCAGTCGCATGACCTCCATGCGACTGGCCTTTCAATCATGCGAATGGACATTCAATCGTGCGAATGGACCCCAATCGCACCCTAATCGGCCGTATGGCCTCCATTTGGCCTCCAGTCAGTCGCCTAGACCTAACTGATGCAGAATGCAGTTCATCCCGACTGCAGCCGAGGGTTTTCGGCCTCCAAACTCATCTAAACCCATTTTAAGCCCAAATCGACCATCCTAAACCTTAGGGATGCATACCACGACACCATTCAAGCACACACAAGCTCACAATCAAGTCACAAACGCATCATACATACACATACACATACACAAACGGGTCAACTTACACACATACGAAAAACCCGATTTCAGATGTTTTCCAGCCCCAAATCATTTGAAAAGAAGTAAAAGAGGGGTCTTAGAACTCACATAAACGAGCACAACGTTAAGGGCTTCGATTTGGCTTGCTTCACGACAATTTTGGCGACCCGAACCAACTCGAACTAACTTTTTCTCCTTTCACTCTTCTTCTCTCTAAGAAATATGAAATGTGGGGTGTGTGGGGAGAGTGGGCTGCCCTCTCCCTACTAATATCACCACATTTCCAACTTTTCTTCGTTGGCGAGTTTGGTCCCTCGACTTTTGGACTTTATTTTCTTTTTTTCTTCACCGGCTTCAAAATAATAAATATTCTGGTGTTACAGGTCCTCTTTTCTTCATTTGCAAGTAACCTTCAAACCTTGCACACCACGAATTAACGACTCACCTTAAATATTTTATTGTTTTAATGAGAATACTTTTTTAAGGTGATCGAGATGATACAACCCCCCCTAATTTCAAATGTAGGGGATTATCTAAAACCATATATTTTACCCCAATCATATCCCTTCAAATTTCTAAATGTTTTACATTGTTTAGGAATGTTTCATTCACCGGCGTTAAATCGATAAAAATCAAAATTTCATTCGACGTATGCTAATAAGGCCGGCTCAACAAATTTGAAGGCCCTAAGGTCTTCTGCGGGAAAGAATAATTAGATATTCATGATTCGGGTATTTTTTCACATCAATTTAATGTAACTTAATGCTTAACTAAATGAATAATGAATCATGTTTTATAAATTAATTCATATTTCTACAATAGAATTTTCTATATGTAACTTACTATTTCACATCACTTCTTGATCTATATAAAGCAAGCTAAAAGGTCTACTTAAGATTATACAAATCAAGCTAAACACAACTAGTTTCCTTCAAATAATAGTGATGATACTCCTTATAATAAAAATAAGCTAGTTGATTAACAGGCACAGATGTTTATCTATAAATACTAAAACCAAAATATTAATCATAGTTGTGACAAAGCATCTTACCTATTGGACTCTTAGCAGCCTTAATGCTTGGGTTGGTTAACCTTTTTCATTCCAACTAGATTTCCTAGTAGATATCTTGTCACGCAATTTCCTGCAATGACATCAATTCCAATTCAATTTTTTATGATGTTAACAACCCTCTTTTATGCAACATTCATACATACATTTCAATATTTCATAAGAAAGTGGTATGCACACATTAAATCTAAGAACTTAAAAATCCAAATACTGTTTTACAAGCTATAAAGTAATACAAAACTTTATATTTGAACTTGAATTCCTTCTCAATCAAAATATATATAGTGTTAATAAAATGTAAACCACTCTGAAAACATAAGTCGGTAGAAAATTACCAATACCAAATCACCATCTACATAGTTTAAATTCCATATCTGTTTACTCAATTTACTAATTACTATGCTTAGAATTAAAGCCACTGCTATACAAACAAATAAACTAAACATATTAACTTGATTAAAAAAACAACCCTTGATTTTCTTAGATATTATATACTTCAATAACCAAACAAAAGCATAGTGACCAACGATTGGGTAGCACATCGCACTTGAGAAAAAACGTAAGCTCATCGTTGGAGCTTGGAAGAGGTGTTAGATAACTAGTGTTTACCATCGAATTCGATAAAGAGGAGTAGAAGAGCACCTCGAGTTTCAAATTGTGAATTCTGACGTTTGATCTTCCTATTTCGGCTCTCCATTTTTTGCGATTTTACCCTAATCCTAATCAAATTTTGCTAATGTTCTTTCAAATTTTGATTTTACCCTCAAGAAAACATATGACTCAACCGTGCTCCATGTCCATCATTTGCAGCCCAGCTCCAAACCTTAAAATGTAAAACAAAATTGGCCAATAAATGGAAAACATTTTTAGAAAAATGGGGCTCTATTTATGGGGGGCCCCAAGCCCTAGCATTAGTCTATATAACCATTGGGTCGGCCCTATGTATATTTGATGACATTACTTATATTTTGTATGAAACGAAGTGTGAAAATATCAATTTGTATTTAGATCATAATGAAATTCATATACTGCAATTATGTTAAAATAAATTTTGTGATATTGCTATATGCATGTAATTAATTATATTTTAATTTGTTGTACTTGTTATATAAATAAAATCAAATAAATAATAATAATGGTAAGGGGAAAATGTAGTTTGAACTATCAAGTTTAATAATAACAAACTAACACGTATACCTAGTACCCATTAGTATGTCTAATATCATACTGGTATCGAGTTAAGTCCTATACTTGGTTTTCCAATCGAGTATGAGATTGAGATTATCGATACCCATCACAAACTCATTAATCCAGCTTCGTACATATGTACTTATATTGCATAAAAAATGTTTCGTTGGTGTTTACTTTTATAGAAAAAAAGAATAGGATTGAGATTACTAATATCCATCCCAAACTCATAAATCCAACTTCGTACATATGTACTTATGTTGGATAAAAAGTTTCATTGCTGTTTACTTTTGTAGAAAACATGATAAAAACAATCTACCACAACCATAGAGAATGGAAGACCATTTTGGCAGTTGTTTGAAAATTCAAGCCTATAAAGCTAAAACCGTGATGGTCTCATAGTTAGTGAATCATAACAATAAGTAGTTCTTAAACCAGAGTCTCCACCAATTCATAACAGAAACATTCAAACACATCATTCATCACATTGCCTATCTATAAGTCTTGCATAAAACCTTTTAACATAAAGATGACATAATGCTAAATATGCTAGCCTTCAAGAGCCACGTAACCTCAAATGCATGTCAAGGAAACTGTCGTCAAAGAATCTATCCATACTCAATCTAAAACACATGCTACATGTCAGCTTCGGTGAGTGAGTTTTAGTTTTATTTAAAATATATCATATCAAATAATGCACATTTACTTAAGCATTAAATTTACATGCATGAATACATTCAATTCACGTATGCTTGCAATGCAAATCACACCATGCAAGACTTTACCGTTCATTCTTTCCGTTACCGTCTGTTTAGTGACACGTAGGCAAGTCTTCATACCATTCACATATCATTCACCGTAGTTCGTACTATAGTTGTACGCATACATGTAAAACATGATAAGCATGCAAGCATACGGAACAAATAGATAACTAGGTAAACAAAATTGTACCTAATCAAGAAAAGATATAAAAAAAGTATTCAGTTACTGTTCATACCAGTTTCTATATGGGTTATAATATGATTTGATTAATAGAAAAATATGGGTGGATTGATTCATGTATGGAACAATGTTAATACAATTAAATGGAGACATATTATAATTGATGCTTCTGCAGTTTAGTTATAAACTTTAGGTATTACTTGTGGTTGAGCCGTAAATGTTTAAATACAAACTCATATATGGTTTTGATTATATTACAGATGCATTCAGTTGTAGGCATCGCCTTCATTTACCAAATATGAACATAGTATGGGCTATACTTGCTCGCATAAGGACCTTCACATCTTAAACCTAGAACTAGAATGAAGACCCTTTACATAGACGGTTTATTCATCTTTTGATATATGATTTAAAGGTGTTGTATAAGTTTGATGCTCTTACTTGTGATGTTTGTCATAGGGATAATTCCATGATGAAATCCATAATACTATGGACGTTAGCGACTTTATGGCCTTTGTAATGTTGTCTCGTTGGAGCATAGACAGAAAGTTAGCATGCCCTTATTTTATAGGTGATGTGGAGTCATTTTGCCACACCCTCAAATTCCATGTGTGGAATTTTACCATGAGGCAAGTGAACAAACCAAGATCACAGTCATTAGATACTCAGAACAACACTATATACAACATTTAAAATAAAAGCAACTAGAGGTTAAAACTATGCGGAAACGTTTTATAAGTAAGACAAACCCAAAGTATGTAAAGTGTAACATTGGCAAAACATGTGCCAACCAAATATTTAAAAACTCATAAATAGAAAATCTTCATGACATATTATGAAGCCTTAAAATGCATGTTGAACTGGTGATGTGCTCCTACTGGCAACCATAGCTAACGTCTTAAGAATAGCATACTAAAAGAGTCAAACACAACGGTTGGTGAGTTCAAGAGTTTGTGTTTAACATAATCCATAGCAGTTTAAAACATAAGAAGTGCATTGAAATAGATAGCTAGTCTATATTCATAAGTAATAACCATAGTGATTTTGCGAGCGATGCTGACTGTGTTGCGTTTGTTGCCTCCCGTCAAGACCCAGTAGTACTACCAAAATTTCCCTTTAGTTACTAATATTAATGATATGAAAGTGTGAGGGCATCCAAGGTATGTCATATTATGTTACACTATACACAACTTATAATAATAATAAAGCGTTTGTAAACAAGTATGCTATTTCCCCCAAAAGAGTGTATAAAAGTGGGGTATGAACTCATCTGATACGCCAACAAACAATGATAAAAGCTAACGACGGATGGAAAGACAACCCTTCAAAGGTTACCTAGAACATGCCAGTACATAAGTACGCGTACATAGAAAGCTTAACTACCCTAGGTGCTCAATAAACACGTTGACCCAAGATTTTGGAAAGCAAGACTTATTTGACCTAGTTGACCCGTTTGACCAGTTGGTGACATGTTAATTGAAATCTCATTTAATCAAGTATAGCAACTTATCATAAATAATTATTCACGTACGTCACATCATCAACCTCTTGTTCTACTAAGATCATCATACCATCATAGATTATCAACAACATAGATTATCAATAAACACGTTGACCCAATTAATTCATGAATTCACCATCATCATACCTAATCAAGTCCATAACAATCATCTAGACATGACTAACTTCATCAAATCATCGAAATTCACAAATTTCATATCCAAAAGTTTCTACCTATAGCAAGGTATGAACAACCACTAGATTTTATTATTTTCTAGCACAATCCATGTAAACTAACATCAAAGCAATACAACTAATATCATACGATCATCAAATCATTAATTCCAAGAAGAAAACGTTTCTACCTTAGGCAATGTATGAACTACATGTCAATACATGAATATCTTGCATAATGAACATACTAACATTCATAGAACCTAATTAACAACATATCATCATCAAACAATCATCCATTATAACTTTTCATTCATATTTTTCAAATTAGTGTTCATCAAGAATCAAAACCATGAAAAACTTGTTAAACTTACCTTTAAACGTATAGAAATCAAGAATTGGACTTGCTAACACCTTGGAACACTTGAAACTAGATCAAAATGGGTTTGTTCTTGATGTTTCACAAAAGGGGGGAGTGTTTGGGTTGGTTTCAGCCGCAAAATGGGTTCGGGGGGATTAGGGTTTGATTTTAGTTTATATATGGTAAGTGTTAGTTTTATGCTAATAACCATGTAACCCTCCTTGTTTATATTTTATAAAACTAATCTTTTTAAACATTTTTAACAACATTAAGTACAAAAAACAAGCATTATTAATCAATCATAATAATCATATATGTATTTTTCAAGTAACTACAAAACATATGAAATAAATATAACACGTTCTCACGCTATCAAGTAAAATTCACAAATAATACTTGAAATTCATAAATCACAGAAACATGAACTAATAATCAACATTAGTAATTCGATTATCATTTGTTTATCATAAATAATTGTTATTAAGTCATCAACGTCCAGTGACAACTAGTGTGTGCTCACGACACGTGTATGCAAGAGTTAACTGAACTAACAGAGTTTGGTAATTGAAAATTACCGGATGACAAATTATCCCCATGTTGAAAGAATTTTCATCCCGAAAGCTGCTTTACATGGTTGTGTTACATCACTGGTTTACTGCATTGGCATAAAGAAATCAAGTGAGTTGTCACATCATCCCCATGTTGAAAGAAATTTCGTCTCGAAAGCCTCAAATGGTGTTGCCTTGATGCTAGTGTGATAACTATTTTTGTATGAAAAATCCACCAACGGTAGATGAACTTCCCAATTATTCCCGAAATCAATCACACAAGCACGTAACATGTCCTCTAAGGTTTAAATAGTATGCTTTCTTTGCCCAATTGTTTTTGGATGATAGGCGGTGCTCATATCCAGACGCGTACCCAAAGATTTATGTAACGACTGCTAGAAATAAACAAGCATCATGATCATAAATAATCTGAATTAGTACGCCATGTATCAAACCACCTCCTTCAAGTAAATTCGAGTTAACTTATCTATTTTATTAGTTTCCTTTGATTGCCAAGAAGTGAGTTGACTTAGTCGGTCGATCCACGAATCACGATCACCCATATCATGTCACAACCACTAAGAGTCCCGGGTAACTTAGTAATGAAATCCAAAGAAATCTGTTCCCACTTCCATAAAGGAATATCAAGTTGTTGTAGTAATCCATATGGCTTCTAATATTTCACTTTAACCTTAGAACAGGTCAACCACTTGCTCACATATATAGCTATATCGGCCTTCATATTAGGCCACAAATATTGCGCCTTCAGATCATGATACATTTTGTCAGAACCAAGGTGTATAGAATACTTGGACTTATGTGCTTCACTCATAACCAAGTCTCTCAGATCTCCATTTAAAGGCACCCAAAGTCTATCCATGCATAACTCGCACTCGCCGAGGTTTAGCGGTCTCCTTTCCTGGGTGATATTTAGTAGCACAATCATAGTCGTTTAGCAATTTCACCCAGCGTCGCTGCCTCATTTCAGCTCTTGCTGCTCAAAGATATGCTAAGACTCTTGTGATCGGTGTAAATAGTGCATTTGGTACCATATAAGTAATGTCTCCAGTTCTTCAAGACAAAAACCACTACACCTAGTTCTAAGTCATGAGTAGTGTAAATCTTCTCGTGCACCTTTAGTTATCGCGAGGCATAGGCTATTACTTTGTCACATTGCATTGGGACACAACGAAGTCCTTGGATAGAAGCATCACAGTAAACCACAAAATCATCACTTCCTTCTAGTAATGCTAAAATCGGTGCGCTACAGAGTTTCTGTTTCAACAACTAGAAAGCGACTTCTTGACTCACACCCCATTTATAGGTTGTTCCTTTATGGGTCAAGGCTGTGAGAGGTTGAGAGATTTTAGAAAATCCCTTAATGAAACGCCGATAATATCCTGCCAGTCCAAAAAATTGCCTTATCTCACTAGGCGTTTTGGGAACCGACCAGTTCTTTATGGCCTCAATATTTGTGACATTCGTCATTTTCGACTAGCTTTGTATTTGTTATCATGTATTGTAAACCCGAATCGTTTTAGTCTTCGGATCTTTGAATATTAATAAAATGATGGATTTTATGTTGTAATCATGTTTCATACTTGTCGTGGCGTGACCTACAGTTCGTTTAAGCAAAATCAGTTTTTTAACGTTTTCGGTTCGTTTAAGGTCCGGACTTGTATTTTAACCATCCAAACCAACCAGGACCTAACCCATAACTATTCTAGAACCCTCCAAACATGTAGATACCTGGTCATAATTTATTTAAATTAAAATTTATTTTAAATAAAAGAATCAAAGTGCACCCTTTTACCCACCGGACAAACGCATTACCCATTTCCTCAAACCCTAATCTTTTCCTATAAATACCACTCATTCTCAACCATTTAACCTGCACATTTTCATCTTCTTCTCCCAAAAGTTTTGATCTTGTAAGTTGTTCTAGCTAGTTTTGCTTAAGTTGGACTTTAAAAAGTCAACGAAACCGAATCTTGCATTTCAAATCATTTCGGGTATGTAATTTTGGTTATTTTCGGTTTTTCTAAGTTATTTTATGTTCACAAAACTATTTTCATCTTTATTTAAGTCTTGTGGGCATTCAAACTCATATTTATGCATTTTAGACCCGTTTGGGTTGTTTTCGGGAAGTTTACTCGATTAACTTTCTTGATTGAGTTTAGATCTGGAAGTTTTACCTTATTTTTAGTTCAATGGTTTTGGACATGTGGTAACCATCCTCGGGTTCATACCGAGTCAAAGAACGAACCAAACCGAACGCTCGTTTAAGCACTTTAAATAACTTTTAAGTGACCATGTTACATCAAACACTTTAGATCTGAGTTTTTCTTGATATTTTAGTTATTATATGGTTGATATGGAGGTGTAGAACAAATCTTGGCTTGAACCCAAGTTTCGGATAAAAACCGAGTAAAACCGAACACCCGTTTTAACGAGTTAGTCAATGTTCAAACCACCAAAAGTTCAACCTATCTTTTTAGTTATGTTTTAATTTATATTACTCATGTTACTTAAGATTTTGGAAGTGTTAGAACAAATATTAGCTCAAACCAAGTTTCGGGTAAGAATAAACCCAAGTAAAAGTCGAACTTATCGTGTTAACGAGCTAGTCACCGTTCAAAACACCAAAAGAAAAATCTTTCTTAATTTTTTTAACTTATGTTTCGCTTTATGTTATTTGTATTAATAATATTATGGTATGACGGAACCAAACTTGGTTTTATACTAATATCGGGTTTAAGCGAATTTCTTTATTAATTAAAGTCTCAAACTCGGGTTTAAGAGAGTATAAGTCAGACCTTGATGCTTACATTAATAGGATCGTGCATACTAGCACTAAACCAACTCCCTATGTAAAACTTAACAATGGTGAGTAAAACTAAACATCAAGGACCCGTTTTCTTGTAAAACTCATTTTATACTTATGTTATTTAAACACACTTTGTAAAATATAACTAAAACTCCCGAAAACCCAAGCCTTATATTTATGAACTTTTATACCATTTATATTTCATCTTCATACTCAATACTTACTCAAGATCTTTCAATCTAGGACACGCACGTTAAAACCGTCGGACTCGCTTACTTGAGGATTTTATTCAAAATTTATTCATCAACTTCATTTTATTCCATGTGAGTAATTTCATCCCCGTTTTCTCTTCTATACTTTGGGGGCAGTAAGCATATTTACTCAACAAAAAAAATGATTTAACATCTAGATCCTCAACCCACAACCACTAGATTATGTGTTGCTTAGAATAATTGTCCAATTGTATGTTATATACCTCATGTGATTAATTGCTACATGTTTATTGCTTTTGATCGTTTAGCCTCATCCTCATCCTCAATAAGTATGATCATAGGCTCCTCCTTGTAATATGGTAGTTTTATCAATTAGAAAGGAGCCTCATTTATTTATGATTGATATACCTCAATTGTCACTTTTATTTATGGCTTCACATATTTGAGTTGTGGATTTTTGCCTTATATTATATTTATAAAGTCATGGAATTGCTCACCAACATACATGTTGACAAAACATATTTTATGCAATGCTACAGGTTTGATTATCAATTGATTGAAGATTTAAAGACGTTACTTTATTTTGGACCGTTAGGTTATTAATTAAGAACTATTTATTTTCTTGTATTTGTAAGAACATGTTATGAAATGAATGAGTTGATTAAATATTGTCACTTTAATAGTGTCGTGTGCATTTGAACAATCTTAGTTGCGCCCCGGCATGTTCCGCCGCTTTGGTCAGGATGTGACAATCTTCGCAGGATCCATGTGTATTCCTTCTCATTAACAATGTGACCCAAGAATTTCATTTCACGAATCCAAAAATCACACTTAGAAAACTTGGTGTACAACTATTTCTTTCTAAGTCATTCCAAGATTAAACATAGGTGCTCCTTGTGTTCCTCCTTAGTCTTAGAATAGATTAAGATGTTATCGATAAGCATGATAACAATTTGGTCGAGGTAGGGTTTGCACACATGATTCATGAGATCCATGAATACTGCTAGTGCATTAGTCAACCCAAATGATATGACCAAGAATTTATAATGACCATAACGAGTATGGAATGCAGTCTTCGAGATGTCTTTCTCTCTAACTCTTAGTTGATGATAACCATATCTCATATCAATCTTTGAATAATAGCTTGATCCCTAAAGCTAATCAAATAAGTCATCTATATGAGGCAAAAGGTATTGATTCTTCACTGTGACTACACATTCGTAATGTGCCATCCTTCTTCTTAACAAAGAGAACAGGTGCTCTCCATGGTGATGAGCTCGGTTGAATAAATCCTTTATCCAACAGCTCTTGAAGTTATGTAGATAATTCATGCACTTCGTTTGGTGCTAACCAATAAGGTGCTCTCGCAATTGGAGCTACTCCAGGAGTCAAATTGATCTGAACCTTCAATTGACAATGAGGTGGTAGTCCAGGTAGATCCTCTGGAAACACCTCTGGAAAGTCACGAATCACTGGAATATCCTCTATCTTCTTTTCCTCTTGTTGCTTGTCAGTGACAAAGGCTAATATGGCTAAGTGGCCTTGGCGTAGCCACTTTTCCGCTTTCATAAATGATATGATGCCTATTAGGAATGCGAATGACCTTCTCGTTACAAATTACCTCTACCTGCTTCTCGGACAGCCAATCCATGCCTACGACCACATCGAAACTCCCAAGTGTAACAAGCATAAGATCGATATTGAAAATATGACAAGCAAGTTCTATCTTGCAACCCTTAAATATGTGCATTACGGAAATTTGCTTACCATCAGCTAATTCTACAATATACTTAGATTCCAACGAAGAAGGTATATTGCTTAAGAGACTACAAAACTTAGTAGAGATAAAGCACCTATCGACTCTAATGTCAAATAGTACAAAAGCAAAATGATCATTAACAGGAAATTTACCAGTAACAGTAGTAGGGTCCTTTAGAGCCTCACCTGAACCCATGACAAAGACTCTCCATTTAGCTCTACCATTATTTCCACCATTATTGTCATCGTTGCTACCATTGTGCTTATTTCCATCATTCCCGGTGCCATTTCCATTTCTCTTTAATTAAGGGTAGTTTCTCTTGTAATGCCTTTCCTTTCCACGCTCGAAGCAACCTTTTGGTGTTTTCTGGGGTTGTTGGGGCTTCTTCATCAACTCCCCACTACAATCCTTCGTCACATGTCTAACCTTCCTACAACGCTGGCATAGAAAATTGTCACACTTGCCAGTGTGGTGGTAGTTGCATCGGTTACACTTGGGATTTTTTCCCACGTATCCACTCGGTGCTTAGGATGAGGAAGATGATTGATTAAAGGTGTGGTTGTTGTTAAACCTTCTTTGCTGTTGTTATCATTGATGCTGTTGGGGCTGGCTGTTTGATGACGAACTCTTGTTGCTAGTGTTATCCCACTTGTGTTTGTTGTTGGGCACGTTTGCCACAGTTCCCCGTTTGGGTAACTTTCCTTTCTCCACAGCTTGATCAGTGAGCTTGTGAGCTAGTCGAATAACATGTTGTATAGTAAGGAGCTTCACAGCAATCACCATGCTTTGCATTTTGGGAACCAAGCCACGTAGATAGAGCTCCATTCATCTACTCGGCGGGTCGAGCATACCAAGGCAGAGTGTCGCCAACTAATGAGATCTCGTGGAGTAAGCCTAAATATCAGACCCTTCCATCTTTAACTGTCGAAATTTGATTTCTAGCTTCTGAACTTCATTGCAAGGACAACATTCCTCCATCATCATCAATTTAAATTCGTCCCACGGTAATGCGTTTGCCATCGCTTGGCCAAGCATTTGCACTTGCGCATTCCACCACGTGAGTGTCACGCCCTCAAGCGTCCTCATGGCGTATTTCACTTGGTTTGTCGCTAGACAGTTACATTTTGTGAAGACCGACTCGGTCTTCTCAAACCACCATACAAGCCCTACGGCTTATTAGTGCGTCATTTCTATATGTCTAAAGCAACAACCAAGGCACAATCACCTGCTCACTAGGACATTATATCAAAGGAAGAGTATGTCTTGGTTTCTTAGAAGTAGACCTAGTCCTCGGTCTAGTATTCGGAGGTTCAGGAACATGCTCCCTATGAAGCATACGGTAAATGCAGTTAGGGTAGTAACTCCAATCCCAAGAAGGATGGCGTGCTGGTATCACAAATGGTTGATCCTAGTTTCTCTCTTCAGGAGGGTAAGGGAGTCTCGGCCACTCAGTTCTCTATCGGGTATAGGAGGAGGAGGGGATTTAGAACATGCAGGCCTTTTACTTAAAGCCCATGAAGATGATGCCATGCTACAGTGTACGTGATGTGTATCCCAGTGAGTATACAGTAAGAGGATAAGCAACGAGTAACTAACTAACTATATGTGGTTATAGACTAGTGTGTATGCAACCTAGTTCCCTATAACCAATGGCTTTGATACCATTTTGTCACACCCTCAAATTCCAAGTGTGGAGTTTTGCTGCGAGATGAGTGAACAAACCAGGGTCACAGTCTTTAGCTACTCAAACGACACTATATGCAACATTTAAAATAAAACCAACCAAAGTTTAAAACTTCAAAACTGTAAGGAAGCGTTTTGTAAATAAGACAAACTAAAAGTATGTAAAGTGTAACATTGGCAAAACATGCACCAATCCAATATTTAACAACTCATAAATAGAAAACCAAATGTCATGACATATTATAAGGCCTTAAAATATATGTTGAACCGGTGATTTGCTTCTACTAGCAACCATAGCTAACGACCTAAGAATAATATACTAAAAGAGCCAACATAATAGTTGGTGAGTTCAAGAGTTTGCGCTTAACATAATCCATAATAGTTGTAAATCATAAGAAGTGCATTGAAATAGATAGCTAGTATATATTCATAAGTAATAACCATAGTGATTTCACAATCGACGTTGATTGTGTTGCATTTGTTGCCTCCCGTCATGACCTATATTGCACCCGTTTGACCTCCAGTCGCACAGGTGGGGCTTGTCAGACCCAGTAGTATTACCCAAAATTTCCTGCTAGTTACCAATATTCACGATTCGAAAGTGTGAGGGGTTCCAAGGTATGTCACACTGTGTTACACTATACACAACTTATAATAATTAAACAAGTATGCTATCTCCACCAAAAGAGAGTGTATAAAAGTGGGGCATAAACTCACCTGATGCGCAAGCGAACAATGATAAAAGCTAACGATGGATGGCAAGACAACCCTTTAAAGGTTATCTAGAACACGTAACTACATAAGTACGCGTACACAGAAAGCTTAACAACCCTAGGTGCTCAATAAACACATTGACCCAAGGTTTTGGAAAACAAGACTCATTTGACCTAGTTGACCCGTTTGACTCATTGGTGACATGTCAATTGAAATCTCATTTAATCAAGTATAGCAACTCATCATACATGTTAATTGAAAACTCAAGATCATCATACCTTCTTATATTATCATACAACCCATGCGAATCTAAAATAGTCAACATACTCAATACAATATAGTTACATCATAACTAATAGATCACACATGGAGTCTAATCATGCTCTACATACCATGTGAAGCCACTCATGACTTCACACCCTAAATGTAACACCCGAATATTTATTATTTTGAAGCCGGTGAAGAAAGAAAAGAAAATAAAGTCCAAAAGTCGAGGGACCAAACTCACCAACAAAGAAAAGTTGGGAAATGTGGTGATATTAGTAGGGAGAGGGCAGCCCACTCTCCCCACACACTCCACATTTCAGCTTCATAAAGAGAAGAAGAGAGAAGAAGAGAAAAAAGAGGAAAAGTTGGTTCGAGTTGGTTCGGGTCGCAAAAATCGTCGTGAAGCAAGCCAAATCGAAGCTCTTGTCGTTGTGCTCGTTTATGTGAGTTCTAAGACCCCTCTTTTACTTGTTTTCAAATGATTTGGGGCTGGAAAACATCTGAAATTGGGTTTTTCGTATGTGTGTAAGTTGACCCGTTTGTGTATGTGTATGTGTATGTATGATGCGTTTGTGACTTGATTGTGAGCTTGTGTGTGCTTGAATGGTGTCGTAGTATGCATCCCTAAGGTTTAGGATGGTCGATTTGGGCTTAAAATGGGTTTAGATGAGTTTGGAGGCCGAAAACCCTCGGCTGCAGTCGGGATGAACTGCATTCTGCATCAGTTAGGGCTAGGCGACCGACTGGAGGCCGAATGGAGGCCATACGGCCGATTAGGGTGCGATTGGGGTCCATTCGTACGATTGGGGTTCATTCGCACGATTGAAGGTCCATTCGCACGATTGAAAGGCCAGTCGCATGGAGGTCATGCGACTGAAGGTCCAGTCGCATAAGTGCTCATTCGCATTATCCCATTCGCATGAGGTCCATCCGCATTGTCCATTCGCACGACTGGATGTTCATTCGCATAGGTGTTCATCCGCATTAGTTCAATCGCATGATGTTCAGTCACATGGAGGCCATGCGACTGAAGGATGTCCATACGCCTGAGTAGGGCTGTCACACCAGAGGAAAGTGTAGTTTGACTTCTGAATTTCGGGGAAAAGTGCAGATGTAAGTTTTGACGTAAGGGTTCCTGTAAGAGCATGTAAGATGACGATTGGGGCCTTAGAAAGCATGTTGGGCATGATGAGGATGTTGCATGTTTATGCATGTTATATATATGTATGGTGTTGCCCTGTATGATGATGATGAATGTGTATGATGTGTTCCTTATTACGATGTATGTTTATCTTTCTTGTGACTTTACGTGTTACGTTAATGAATGAATGAAGTATTATGTAACGTAAAGTGAAAGATAATGAAAGAGGAACATAAAGTAAGAATGCATGCATTACTGAATGACGAATGAATGAAGGAAAGGCTTGCAAGCATACAATGGGGTGAGCAACGTGTGGTTGCAAAAGACTCGGATCATAGGCAATCATAGAGATTGCCAATGGGGTGAGCAACATGTGGTTGCAAAAGACTCGGATCATAGGCATCATTAATATGGCCAGAGAAAGGAGGTGAGCAACTCAGTTGTTGCAACAGACTCGGACAACGCGTTATTGTGAAGTTGCCATGAGGTGAGCAACCCTATGGTTGCAAGAGACTCGGAAAGCATGCTATTGTTAAAACTAGCAATTGGGGTGAGCAACTATATGGTTGCAACAGACTCGGATCGCGCGAAGTCGTTGGGATTGTTAATGAGGTGAGCGACCCTGTTGTCGTAATAGACTCGATGGAACGAAAGTATAAATAAATGAATGATTTTGTATGAAAGAATGAAGTATTAATGAACGAATGAAAGAAGTCTTGCAAACATTGGATAACAGGGTCCTTCTTTGTGATTGACCAAACGTGTAGTGCTCTACCGCTTACCCCTAGTACTGTGGCATACGTTTTGCTGTTCATTTGTTGACTTCGGCCCAGTAGCTAAGACTGATGGTTACTCCTAGTACCGTGGCATACGTTTAGCTGTTCATTTGTTGACTTCGCCCGGGAGCTAGACTAACCGGGGTGTAGCACATGGTATTGGTACGATTGATGTCCGATGCGCAAGTAAAGTCATAATGAACGAATGAATGAATGAAGAAGATAATAATGATATTATCTATGTGTACGTACGATGTGTGATCATGTAAAAGTAACGAATGGTTTTATATGGAAGTAAGTATGTTGTATTTATAAAACTAGAACTCACTCAGCAACGCTGACTTTGATGTGTTTCCAGTTGGCAGGTAATGTTTGCTGAGGATGGCACGGGCGACTACTCAGCTCTTTTGGGGATGGCATTCTTTTGATTAATGTTTTTGCATTGTAATGCGAACAAGCTATTTTGTAATGAATGTTGTATAACTTGCAAAAGCATTTACATGGAAATGAAAGTTTGTTTTAGTTTTCCGCTGCGATTTACGAAATACAAATGTAATTATACGTTTTGTGTGCGATGAGAACCCAGCTGTAAGCGTCCCAGGAACGGGGCCTTACAAGTTGGTATCAGAGCCAAAGTTTAAGTGAAATGGATAAATTTTCAAAATAAACCTAATCTTAAACTGAGAATGGGACGGAAAGGGAATGGGATGCCAATCTGAGTAGCTGCGTGCCATCAGGTATTTTCATAAAGTTAACCGGTTTTATGTGCGCATGGTATGTGTTATGTGTTGTATGTAGATTTAAATACTGATGTAGTCAGGACAGGTAATACTTGGGGTATGAAGAGTAAAGTAAGTGGCTAATCACAACTGGCCACTGTAATTAGGGACTTACTATACTTGACATAAACTGAGTTGTTCCCTTGAATGACCGTGTTGGTGTTTGAATCTTTCAGTGTGCGTGTGATGGCCGGAGGTAGATCTTCGAAAGCTTCTAGGGGTGGAGGTCACGGTGCTGAACCGCGACCCAAGAGAGGGAGACCCAGAGTTGAGAGGGTGGTTCATGAAGAACCAGAGACCCCCCATCCGGAGGGTGGCGATGAAAGCGCCAATCTGAGAGCCTCGGTAAAGGAGGCTGTTGTAGAAGAAGTCCATCAGGTCATGCAGACAATCTTACCGTCTGTGGTGACTGAAGTTATTAAGGCTGTACGAGAAGGGGAAAGAAAAGAAAGAAACAGACCCTCTGGAGAACGGGAACAACCAGAGCCAGAAACGGTTCTATCTGATGATGAAGGGGAGAAGAAGAGCCTGCGCCAGAGACGGCACGAGGATGTAATTATGGGGCTTTTATGAGATGCAAGCCCCCTACTTTTGATGGAAACGGCACCGCTGCAGCCGCTCACCGGTGGGTGAGGGAAATGGAAGCTGTTCTCGATATCAGCGAGTGCCGAGAGGACCAAAAGGTGAAGTTTGCTACCCACTCTTTTGTGGATTCAGCTCTGTGCTGGTGGGACAACATTGTCCAAGCTGAGGGTAGTAGGGCCATTGGGAAAATGAAATGGCCTGAGCTGTGAAGGTTGGTGATTGAGGAATTTTGTCCTCATCGGGAATAGACAAGTTGGAAAGGAGTTTCTGCAGTTGGAGGCTGGAACCATGACACACCAGCAGTATACCACCAAGTTTAATGAAACGGCACGGCTTGTGCCTGATCAGGTGACGCCTCTATCTTGGAAAATCAAGAGGTACATTTAGGGTTTACCGGTGGATGTTCGCCGGCATATGATCGCCGCCCGGCCAAGCACGTTTAGGTCGGCGGTTGATTTGGCAGGAAGGCTGTATGATGAGCGGGAGGTGGTGGTGACTGAAGCAAGTAAGAAGGGTGGTGGTGATCGGAACTAGAACGGGAAACGGTTGGTCGGGGTGATGCCCCGATGGGTAACAAAAAGGCACGGGTGGATGAACGCCGTGTGGTCACATCAAGTGCGGGATCGAAAAGGTGTGGCAAGTGTGGAAGGGAGCATGGCGGGGAATGTAGGTTTGGGTCAAACTTGTGCTTCAAGTGTGAGAAGACAGGGCATATGGCGAAGGATTTCCTGTCGGGCAAATGTTTTAACTATGGGGAAACTGGTCATATGAGCAGGGATTGTAAGAAGTCGAGGACTGAGGGTTTAGGGGTGAAGAAGACGGGAAGTGATGGGCCGAGGGCGAGCGCCAGAGCGTTCACGATGACACAGGAGGAGGCTAGGACGGACCCTGACGTTGTGTCCGGTACGTTTCTAGTGAACCAGACTTTAGCTTCTGTGTTATTTGATTCTGGTGCTAGTAGGAGTTTTATTTCTGCTACTTTCTGTGCTAAGCTGCCTGTTAGTAGTAGACGTGTTGACACGCCCTTTGACGTAGAAACTGCCATAGGTAAGTCTACCAGGATTTCCAAGGCGATAGAGAATTGTGATGTGGAACTTGAGGGTCATAAGTTTCCTGTTAGACCGTTTGTGATGACCTTGGGTGGTTTCGATTTGGTTCTTGGGATGGATTGGTTGGCAGACTTCGAGGCGAACATTGTGTGTCGCAAGAAAATGGTTCGGTTGACAACGCCCGACGGAAGTTCGGTAACGGTTATGGTGATCGGGTTACTACAATCCCGAAGGTGATCTCGATGGCGGTGGCAGGAAAGTGTATGAGGCGTGGATGTAGTGCTTACTTGGCCTATGTAAAAGATGCGGATAAACCAACACCACAACTAGCCGATGTACCGGTTGTGTGTGACTTTCCAGACGTGTTCCCAGAAGACTTATCAGGAGTGCCACCTGACAGAGAGATTGAATTTCAGATTGATCTGATACCAGGTGCCCAACCTGTTGCCAAGGCACCATATCGGTTGGCTCCAACCGAGATGAAAGAGTTGATGGAGCAGTTGCGAAAGCTGCTTGATAAGGGGTTCATTAGACCGAGTATCTCTCCTTGGGGCGCTCCGGTCCTATTTGTAAAGAAGAAGGATGGTAGTATGAGGATGTACATTGACTACCGCGAACTGAACAAGTTGACAGTGAAGAACCGCTACCCCTTACCGAGGATAGATGATTTGTTCGATCAGCTTCAGGGTGCCAGTTGGTTCTCGAGGATAGATCTTCGATCGGTTATCATCAGTTGAAGGTGAAGGAGCAAGATATCCCTAAAACAGCTTTCCGTACGTGCTATGGTCATTACGAGTTTCTTGTCATGTCCTTTGGTTTGACCAACGCGCCAGCTGCTTTCATGGATCTGATGAACCGTGTGTGTCGGCCTATGTTGGATAAATCAGTGATTGTGTTTGTTGATGATATCCTGATTTATTCAAAGAGCGAGATTGAGCATGCTGGTCACATTCGAGAGGTTCTGGAGACGTTGAGAAGTGAGAAATTGTATGCTAAATTCTCCAAGTGCGCGTTTTGGTTGCGCGAAGTTCAGTTTTTGGGTCATGTGGTGAATCCTGACGGGATTATGGTTGACCCGGCAAAGGTGGAGGCGGTTATGCAATGGAAGTCACCAAAGACGCCATCCGAGATCCGTAGTTTCTTGAGCTTGGCGGGCTACTATAGAAGATTCATCCAAGACTTCTCTAAGATTGCTTCTCCACTAACTAAGTTGACCCGAAAGGATGTGAAGTTTGTATGGGGTCAAGCTCAAGAGAAGGCGTTCGAAGAGCTGAAGGCAAGACTGACTCAAGCTCCAGTCCTGTCCCTACCCGATGGAAGTGAAGATCTAGTGGTTTATTCTGATGCTTCCTACTCGGGTTTGGGGTGTGTGTTAATGCAGAGAGGGAAGGTTATAGCCTATGCATCTCGACAGTTAAAGGTTCATGAGGTTAATTATCCCACTCATGACTTGGAGCTAGCAGCCGTGGTCTTTGCGTTAAAGATTTGGAGGCACTATCTCTACGGGACGAAGTGCACCATATTCACCGACCATAAGAGCTTGAAGTATTTCTTCGAGCAGAAGGATCTGAACATGAGGCAGAGGAGATGGTTGGAACTTATAAAGGATTATGATTGCGAGATACATTACCATCCAGGCAAAGCTAATGTCGTGGCGGATGCCCTTAGCCGAAAGGAAAGGCCTGAACCGATTCGGGTGAAAGCTTATCAATTAATCATGACCTCTGATGTGATGAAGCAAGTTAAGGAGTTTCAAGATGAGGCATTGAAAGAAGATCACCTTAACTCGGAAAGAATGAGAGGTCTGGTTGGGGAATTGGGTGAAAACACACTTGGTGTTAGAACTCGATTCGGTCGTGTGTGGATTCCTCGTTTTGGGGATCTACGGGTGAAGATAATGGATGAAGCTCACAAGACTCGATACTCCATTCATACTGGTGCCACGAAAATGTACCATGACATGAAGAAAGATTATTGGTGGCCGGGTGTGAAGCGTGACGTGGTGGAGTATGTGAGTAAGTGCCTTACTTGCTTACAGGTGAAAGCAGAGCATCAAAAGCCGTATGGGAAGATCCAACCTTTGGATATACCGGAATGGAAGTGGGAGCACATAACCATGGACTTATTATGAAGCTGCCACGTACTCCGAAAGGGTATGATGCCATATGGGTGATAGTTGATCGTCTGACGAAGAGCGCTCATTTTCTACCGATCCGCGAGACGTATTCATCTGAGAGGTTGGCTGATCTGTTCATCAAGGAAATTGTAGCTCGTCATGGTGTGCCGGTGTCTATCGTGTCTGATCGCGACACTCGGTTTACATCTAAATTTTGGAAGAAATTCCACGACGCTATGGGGACGAGGTTACATATTAGCACGGCTTATCATCCCCAAACCGATGATCAGTCAGAAAGGACCATTTAGACACTGGAAGACATGCTCCGGGCATGTGTGATCGATTTTGGTGGAAGTTGGGATGACCACTTACCGTTAGCCGAATTCTCATACAACAACAGCTATCATGCCAGTATTGGTATGCCACCATATGAGATGCTATACGGTAGGAGATGCAGAACACCCATTTGTTGGGGTGATATTGGTCAGAAGGAATTGGGGAGCGTCGAGGTAATCGAGGCTATGACAGAGAAGCTTGAAAAGATTAAAGCCTTCATGAAGGCAGCCAAAGATAGACAGAAGTCGTATGCCGATAAGCGACGTAGGCCAATTGAGTTCCAGGTGGGTGACCGGGTTATGTTGAAGGTCTCACCTTGGAAGGGTATTATCAGATTCAGAAAGCGGGGCAAGTTGAGCCCAAGATATATAGGCCCTTTCCGAATCATTGCTCGAGTAGGGGAGGTGGCCTATAGATTGGAGTTGCCAGATGAGTTAAGTGGGATTCACCCGACATTCCATGTATCTCATCTGAGAAAGTGTATAGCTGATGAAGACATGATTGTTCCACTGGAGGACATTGAAATAGATGAAAGGCTCAATTATGTGGAGCAACCAATGGCAATCATCGATCGTAAAGAAAAGAGGCAAGGAATAAAGTGGTTTCTCTTGTGCGTGTACAGTCGAAGCACAGGAAGGGATCCGAGTCAACGTGGGAGACTGAGGAAGAAATGAGACAGCATTATCCACGTTTATTCGATGAATAACAGGTTTCGGGGACGAAACATATTTAAGGGGGGTGGACTTGTAACACCCGGATATTTATTATTTTGAAGCCTGTGACGAAAGAAAAGAAAATAAAGTCCAAAAGTCGAGGGACCAAACTCGCCAACGAAGAAAAGTTAGGAAATGTGGTGATATATGTAGGGAGAGGGCAGCCCACTCTCCCCACACCCACATTTCAGTTTTATAAAGAGAAGAAGAGAGAAAGAAGAGAAAAAGAGGAAAAGTGCCGGTTCGGGTCGGTTCGGGTCGACAAAATTGTCGTGAAGCAAGCCAAATCGAAGCTCTTGTCGTTGTGCTCATTTAGGTGAGTTCTAGGACCCCTCTTTTACATGTTTTTGAATGATTTTGGGGCTGGAACACATCTGAAAACCCTTTTTCGCGTTTTTGGGTGAAAACCCGTATGTATGCGTGTATGTATGTGTAGGACCCGTTTGGGGCTTGATTTCTTGCTTGGTTGTGCTTGAATAAGGTTATGGTATGCATCCCTAAGGTTTAGGATGGTCGATTTAGGCTCAAAATGGGTTTAGATGAGTTTGGAGGCCGAAAACCCTCGGCTGCAGTCGGGTTGAACTGCATTCTGCATCAGTTAGGGCTAGGCGACCGACTGGAGGCCGAATGGAGGCCATACGGCCGATTAGGGTGCGATTGGGGTTCATTCGCACGATTAAAGGGCCAGTCGCATGGGGGTCATGCGACTGAAGGTCCATTCGCACGACTGAAGGACCAGTCGCATAGGTGTTCATCCGCATTGACCATTCGCATGACTGGATGTTCATTCGCATAGGTGTTCATTCGTATTAGTTCATTCGCCTGATGTTCAGTCGCATGGAGGCAATGTGACTGAAGGGTGTCCATACGCCCGAATAGGGCTGTTGAACCCGAGGAAGGTGTAGAATGACTTCTGACTTTCGGGGGAAGGTATATATGTAAGTTTTGATGTAAAGGTTCCCATAAGAGTTTTAAGACGACGATCGAGGTCTTAGAAAGCATGTTGGGCATGATGAGGGTGATGATGTTGCATGTTGTGTATGTATGATGTTGCCCTGTATGATGTGATGTTGATGCATGTTAATGTTCCTTAGTGTGATGTATACTATCTTTCCTATGGCTTTACCTGTTATGATGAATGAACGAAGTATTATGTAACGTAAAGTGAAAGATAAAGAAAGAGGAACATGATGAATGAATGCATGTATTAATGAACGAATGAAACGTCTTGCACACATCGGATAACGGGTCCTTCTTGGTGATTGACCCTGAATGTAGAACCTCTACCGCTCACCCCTAGTACTGTGGCATACGTTTAGCTGTTCATTTGTTGACTTCGGCCCAGTAGCTAAGACTGATGGTTACTCCTAGTACCGTGGCATACGTTTAGCTGTTCATTTTTTGACTTCGGCCCGGTAGCTACGACTAACCGGGGTGTAGCACATGGTAATGGTAAGGATGATGTCCGATGCGCAAGTAAAGTAATGAACGAATGAGGAAGATAATAATGATATGTGTACATACGATGTGTGATCATGTATAAGTAACGAACGGTTTTATGTGAAAGTAAAGTATGTTTTATTTATAAAACTAGAACTCACTCAGCAACGCTGACTTTGATGTGTTTCCAGTTGGCAAGTAATGGTTGCTGAGGATGGCACGGACGACTACTCAGCTCTTTTGGGATGGCATTCTTTTGATTAATGTTTTTGCATTGTAATGCGAACAAGTTATTTTGTAATGAATGTTGTATTAATTTGCAAAAGCATTTACATGGAAATGAAAGATTGTTTTAGTTTTCCGCTGCGATTTTATGAAATACAAATGTAATTATACGTTTTATGTGCGATGAGAACCCAACTGTAAGCGTCCCAGGAACGGGGCCTTACAGTCGCCTAGCCCTAACTGATGCAGAATGCAGTTCATCCCGACTGCAGCCGAGGGTTTTCGGCCTCCAAACTCATCTAAACCCATTTTAAGCCCAAATCGACCATCCTAAACCTTAGGGATGCATACCATAACATTATTCAAGCACAACCAAGCAAGAAATCAAGCCCCAAACGGGTCCTACGCATACATACACGCATACATACGGGTTTTCAACCAAAAAACGGAAAAAGGGTTTTCAGATGTGTTCCAGCCCCAAAATCATTCAAAAACATGTAAAAGAGGGGTCCTAGAACTCACCTAAACGAGCACAACGACAAGAGCTTCGATTTGGCTTGCTTCACGATGATTTTGGCGACCCGAACCAACCCGAACCAACACGTTTTCCTCTTTTTCTCTCTTCTCCTCTCTAGGAACCTGAAATGTGGGGTGTGTGGGGAGAGTGGGCTGCCCTCTCCCTACTAATATCACCACATTTCCCAACTTTTCTTCGTTGGCGAGTTTGGTCCCTCGACTTTTGGACTTTATTTTCTTTTTTTTCTTCACCGGCTTCAAAATGTTAAATATTCGGGTGTTACAAGTATGTGTTCTACTCTTTGAAGCTTATCACATCTAGGATTGGACCTAGAGATAAAATGGTTGATCATGTTATTTGTAGCATTTGTAC
The DNA here is from genome assembly GCA_025506515.1 of Flaveria trinervia. Lineage (NCBI taxonomy): Eukaryota > Viridiplantae > Streptophyta > Magnoliopsida > Asterales > Asteraceae > Flaveria > Flaveria trinervia. The sequence continues at coordinate 66,348,008 of CM046456.1, read as the reverse complement.
ATGATGTATCCTTTGTTGAAACTCTTGCTTGTAATGTTACAATTGAATCTTATGATTAATATATTTGGATTTAATAAATAGCGTTATGTGGTTGTGAACAATCGTAACCCTCACATCTCGACGTTTCCGCCGACAAGGTTGGGGTGTGACAGATTGGTATCAGAGCCCATAATTATAGGGATTTAGGTTATTAGAAATGGTGACCTAGACTATAGTATGCATGAACCTTATAGAATTATATTTCTATCTTGTAAAATGTATGGTTTGCATGCTACATAATGCTATGCCTTTCTTATGTGCAACTTGATGCCTTAGCATAGGTTTGCCTTGTAACTAAACTTTGTTACTTGTCTCCCTAAACTTAACCTTGACCCTTTGACTCTCCCCGACAAATGAAATTTCTTAATCTTATTCTCGACGTCACGTGGAATCTTATGCTTATGCTTATGATGTGGATCTTTAGACGTTATGTCTAATCTATATAAATCTCATCAAGGTTTTGATTCCATGAACCTAAGAAATTTTGTGTGACTCATAAACACCTGTATCCTGGATTTCCTGGCAAAAGGCCTTCGGGCTAAGGCAAGCATATCGTATAAATCCTACGGGACTAGTTATGCTTACCTGGGGATTTCTGGGATGAGTGATAAACTATGGTCAACATACACAAGTTTCTAAGGCAAATTGATCAATTTACCTTGACGTGTCAACGTTTCCAAATGGTAATGCGTTACCAAATGGAACCATCTAGTTTATATTTGAAATATCAAAAATCCTTGATTCCTTGGACTGGTTTATCAATAAAACTCTGATATCTTCTCATTCCTATCTTACATAATGTTCCCCTTAATATTGAACTCGTTATACTCCTCAATTCCTACGTTTACACAACGTTATACGTTGTGTGCCTTATGTAACTATCTTCATACCTTGACCAACGTGTACATGGATCTTAATATATATTCAAAGATATTGGTCGTCTAAACCAAATGGTTATTTTTAAACTTAAAATTGTTACCTAGGGTTTCCAATGTCCTTAAAGTGTGTCCCATAACTGAAATCATGCAATGCCGAAAGGTGGAATACCTGCATCCCGGGATACCTTGTCTAGCCAAGGTATACACATAAATTTGATTCGATCGTTGAATCCGTTTATCTGACCTGGAACTCATGAGATGGGTGTGCGCTTATAGGTACGCATGTCTACCATAAATTTGTGGTTGACGTAACACTTTGAGAAGCCAACACATTTCCCCTTTTATTTTGAACCGAACGGTTACATCTCATTATTGTGTTGAATCATTTCCATCATTGATCTTGTTTTCCTGACTTAAACCATTCAAGATTGGGGAACCTAACACAATTAACTCTGTTATCTTGCACTTTAACCTTAAATCCTAGCAAGCATGATTTTCTTTTCCTGTTAATGTTACATTTATGTAATTTGAAGTTCTTGAATTTCTAGCTGATATTCTCTCCATCTGCTAAGTCGAGCTTTATAAAAACTTCAAACCGTTTCGCATCGTAGGCAATGCAAGAGTCCACAAGTCAACTTATGACTAAGGACACTTGTATCCCTTAAATGATTCTATCTCATCAAAACAAGGGTGACTCCCTTACTTTGGTGATGACTTTCCATTCGCTATCACTGTTCTTATGAAATCTCATCGTCAAGATAGAAGTGAACCTCATACCTTGATGACGATTTCCTCCTTTTTGTTTTTTTTATGAGTTCGTATTTTACAAATGGAATTACTTCCTTAAAATAGGAGTAAAATTTCGTATCTTGATGATGGTTTTCAATTTTTGTATTGTGTGTTTTATGAAATCCCATCCTCTGAATCGAGATGATTTCCTTGTTTGAAGGATAGATTTCAATTATTTTTCTTTGAAACTCGTATGTCACGAATGAAATGACCCCACCAAAATAGGATTGAACCTCGTACTTTGGTGACAAAGGTCAATTCTCGATTTCTTTCTTGTTATTATGGAGCTCAACCATCAAGATAAGCGTGAATTCCATACCTTGATGATAATTTCAACTTTTTTATAGAATGTATTTTCCCAAATGAAATGACCTCATCAAAGTAGGAGTGAATTCTGGATTTTGATGAAGAATTTCATTTTTCTATATTTTGTTTTTGTAAAACTTCACCATTAAGATAGAAGTGATTTCACTTACCTTAATGGTGAGTTACCTCGTCTTGTTTCTGTAGATTCTCAACAGTGAGTTAGGATCGAACTTTTTGATTTGGTAAGTTAGGAGTCATACTTTAGGAAATACACCATCAAGCTAGGAGTGAAAACCACACCTTGGTGGCTATTCTCATTTCTTGATCTCAAACTTACCAAAGTTTTAATCACTTGGCAAGAAACATGTAGTAACTTGAAGGGAGAATCAATGTTAGGGTTTCGACCTATCAAGCCAAAGCATGATTTCTGAACTTGAAAGGAGACCTGATCGCTCTAGGTTAATTTTGATTCCGAGCTTGGAGCATTTAAATTCTTAAATCGATTTCATTTCCCTTTATCCTCATGTTTTGATTTGATCTAGCTATATGGAACTATTTATTCCTTACTTATTGACTTTCATTTTGAGTTATCATCAAAACCTGATTACTCGATGGTAGCCTTCTTAAACAATCTTTCTGCTAAATAAAGACATTATCAACTTGTGTTCATGTCTTTCTAGACACACAAATATTCTCAGCTGTGCTTATGGGTTTGTTGAACTGCATAAGCAAACTGTACTTGGAAATTTGCTACCTTGCAAGACATGGTTACAAATGCATTTTTATTGCTTGCGTCACTTCTTGAATCGCTTTTGAATCCTTAACCTTGGAAATCTTTAAAACTCTATCTTGATTTCGATCTACAAGACTCATTATTGTGACGCGGATATGGAGATTCATAAATTTTCGTAATTTGTAGTCATGGGTTTGGCATAAAAGAAAAGACATAACTTGGTATATGTCCAGGTGTCTCACCTCCATATATGACAAAGCCTAACACCCGTGTTCCTGAGAATCTCCGTTAAACTTTTCATTCACCAAAATGCCTCTTATATTAGAAGTCATGATGACAATTGGTGCATTATAGACCGATTGGCTAATTGCATATTAACTCATGTGGGATAACGGGTCGAGAAATTGACTTGTATCTATCTCAAATAGTCGTATACCGTGGTATGTCGGTAAATATCGATCATTAATTTTAATGATCTATTCATTTTCCTTCTATTAGCAATGTTTCTAGTCATCATTGTGAACTCATTCCAAAATCTTCGCATATCGTATTATTCTTAGACCGACGGTTTGGTCAAAGGAGCAATACATTTTCACAAGATATGCGTTAAGATCGTTTCGGTGACGTTTGGATTCTTAAATTCTGACGGTTAACGTTTCTTACAATTGATGGTCTTTTCATTGATTTCAAGTCATCATTTTATTACGTAAATACGTTATAGATGTTGTCTAATATACCATGGTAACTCGTCGTCATCTTCCAACGTTTCATGTGCCAACTCTCAAAGAGTCTCGTATTTCACTGGAAGAGTTCAAATTGGTATGCATTATGTCAAGAGACTTGTAAGGTTCCATAAAGTGAAATATCTCACCCGTAAGCTAACGCCAACCAAAATCCGTTAGTGCACTTATCTTTCATCGTACTTCTCCTGTTCGTTTAAGTTTCATTCTTAATTTCGGGACGAAATTCTTTTAAGTTGGGGAGACTGTAACATCCGGTATTTTTACGTTAATTAAAAGTTAGCTTTGTAAGGGCCATTGTTTTCATTAATGTAACCATGAGGGTTATTCATGTTTGTTTTCTTTAGATCTTTAATTTGAAAGTTAATATTTTAACTATTAAAATGATCATAACAATAATAATCATACTAATAATAACAATATTAACAAAATTAATAATAATAATATGTTAATAACTAATTAATGGTATAGCATTAATAATACTAATTTATTAAACTTGTAAGGGTTAAAAAACTTAAATTAATTAAGTTAGGGGATTGTTTTGTCAATTTAGAAACTTTAAATATTAAAGTTTAAAATAAAATGTTAAAATCAAAACTACTGGGACTAAATTGTAAATATTTGAAACTAAACCCAACCCCTTCCCGTCGACCCTCGCTTTTCCGGCCACCTTCACCGGCGAGCTCCGGCAACACTTATTTCACCAAAACGCCTAATTTAAGTGCAATTAAACCGAATCTTAACTTTTCCCTATCAGTTTCGAACTTAAACCCTCAGTTAATTGTGTTTAATCGTCCGGTAACACTTGAAATCAAAACCAAAACACCTGATTTAAATCATTGAGCCGTTCGAACATAATGAACCAAGTTGAAACTACATAACTAAAAAGAAACCTCCCTTTTAGTTTGTAGAAGCTATCTGAACCTTCAATTTGAGTTTACAAACACATACATGACACGTTCAATTACCCTCTTGGTTGCAGTTGTTCTTGAGCTTCATTATCTGTCAAATCTATACAAATACAGGTAATTAATCCCATAAACATCTTCGCTATTGCATCATGAACAAAAGCCCTAACATCAGTTTCGTTATCATAATCAATTTGATGTTCAATTGGATTGAAATCAAACCTAGGGTTCATAGACATTTGGGGATTTCTTGAAGTTTTGTTTTTAAAAATTTAATTCCAAATCTTAACGCGGCTAAGGCCTTTAGTTCACTGTAATACACACACATGCTCACCTAGAGGTCCCGGGTTCGAACCCGGGCAACCTCACTTACTTTTTGGGGCTTTCCAGCCTTTAAAAAAATTATATAAAATTTCAAAAAGAAATATAAAAATCAGTTTTATAAACTTTGGTTATTTGAAAAGTTATCTAATTATTTTTCTGTAAATATTTCTTTAAACACCTTAACAATTTTTTTCATATAAAATATTAGTAACAAATGTTATAATTAGATTATTTTTTTTTATAAAAATAAACTGTAACTAGTTGAGATCACTAAGTTGTCTCTAGTCATTTCATTACCTTTAATTATAGATTATTATGATTTTATTTTATAAATCAATATGTTAAATGAATAATTATTTGGTTATTTAAATAATCATGTAAATAATTAGTTATTTATCTATTCCTTTAACAATATTATATCATAATTAGTTTATAGATTTACTCCTTAAATTATTACTTAAACTCTTAAAACTTATGAAACATATATATTGTACTCATACTAAAAGTTGTATTATAAGGTTTTTATAATAAATCGTTTAAAAGTTCAAAACAATATAAATGATTTTTAATAATTTTAAAGCCATCTAAATAAATATTCAATGAAGTACCTATATCGAAATTTTTAGATAATTAATTAGTAAATTAATTATTTCTTTTCACACATCATGATAACTCAATAACTTATTGAATCATTCACTATAATTCTTATATTTTATTGATTGATTCCAACATTATTGAACCAAAACATAAACGATTGTTTGATTTTATTTTTATTTATTAAAAATCCCCAAATTCCTATTGAAACCCTAGTTCGCATCTAATCGTTGATCTTATTATCAAACTTAATATTGGAATCTATACATCTAGGTAACTTGTAAAAGAAATCGTTGGAATCTCGTTTAAATTCTTATCGTCACCTTCTATATATCATGTGAGTATTTCCATACCCCTTTTTATACTTTCACACTTTTGGGTGAAACATGTTAACTTATACTATTGCACTTGTAAACTTATTTGAGACTTGTAAACCTATGGCAATTCATCTTGTAAAGTTGTGGTTAGTTGAACTTTCATGGTTACCATGTTATGGCGTTATATGTTCAATCATTAACTATTGCTAGCCTAACGAAGTCATAGATCTATGGGCCAGACAAGCCTGCTTTGGTTGATCCAAGTACACTTAGCTGATCGTATAATCTTGTAAACGTTTGAGACTTGTAAAACTTTGTCGAGGTTTGATTGTTGCATTGTTCATAACATCCCTAATCACTTTATTCACTAACTTATGACTTGAATTGCCATCTTTTATACTTATGTATGGAAAACTATGGAATGCTCACCAACATTTTTATGTTGACCTTTTATTTTAACATGTTTCAGGAATACCTCAAGTATGTGTTCTACTCTTTGAAGCTTATCACATCTAGGATTGGACCTAGAGATAAAATGGTTGATCATGTTATTTGTAGCATTTGTACATGATGTATCCTTTGTTGAAACTCTTGCTTGTAATTTACAATTGAATCTTATGATTAATATATTTGGATTTAATAAATAGCGTTATGTAGCTGTGAACAATCGTAACCCTCACATCTCGACGTTTCCGCCGACAAGGTTGGGGTGTGACATGGCTGTCTTCATAAAGGCTTTGACCCTTTCCAGCTTCTCAGTTGTAGCCTCGACCACCTTGACGCTCCCAAACTCTTTTTGACCAATATCACCCTAACATATAGGTTTTCTACATCTCCTACCATATAGCATCTCATAAGGGGGCATACCAATGCTGGCATGATAACTGTTGTTATATGAGAACTCAGCTAACGGTAAGTGATCATCCTAACTTCCTCCAAAATCTATGATGCATGCCCGAAGCATATCTTCCAGCATCTGAATCGTCCTTTCTGATTGACCATCCATCTAAGGATGATAAGTCGTGCTAATATGTAACCTCGTCCCCATCGCATCATATATTTCTTCCAAATTTAGATGTAAACCGAGTATCATGATCACACATAATAGACACCGGCACACCATGACGAGTTACAATCTTTTAAATGAATAGATCCGCCAACCTCTCGGATGAATATATCTCATGGATCGGTAGGAAGTGAGCACTCTTTGACTTGCTTCATCACCTCGGAGGTCATGACCAACTGATAAGCCTTCACCCAATTGGCTCGGGTCTCTCCTTTCGGCTAAGGGCATCTGCCACCACGTTGGCTTTTCCCGGATGGTAATGGATCTCGCAATCATAATCCTTTATGAGCTCCAACCATCTCCTCTGCCTCATGTTCAAGTCCTTCTGCTTAAAGAAGTACTTCAAGCTCTTGTGGTTATTGAATATGGTACACTTCGTCCCATACAGGTAGTGCCTCCAAATCTTTAATACGAAGGCCATAGCTGCGAGCTCTAAGTCATGAGTAGGATAATTAACCTCACGAACTTTCAGCTATTGGGTTGCGTAGGCTATAACCTTTTCTCACTGCATCAAGACACATCCCAACCCCGAGTAAGAAGCATCTGAATAAACCACCAAATCTTCGCTTCCATCGGGTAACGATAAGACAGGAGCTTGAGTCAACCTTGCTTTCAACTCCTCAAAAGCCTACTCCTGATCTTGACCCCATACAATCTTCACATCCTTGTGGGTTAACTCGGTTAGTGGGGAAACTATTTTAGAGAAGTCTTGGATGAATCTCCTATAATAGCCTGCCAAACCCAAGAAACTACGAATCTCGGATGGCGTCTTTGAAGACTTCCATTGTATCACTGCCTCCACTTTTTCTGGGTCCACCATAATCCCCTCGGGATTCACTACATGACCCAAGAATTGAACCTCGCGTAACCAAAATACGCACTTGGAGAACTTAGCATATAACGTTTCCCTTCTCAATGTCTCCAAAACCTCCCGATTGTGACTGACATGTTCCTCCTCACTCTTCAAATAAATCAGGATGTCATCAATAAACACAATCACTAATTTATCTAACATCAGCCGATACACTCGATTCATCAAGTCCATAAAAGCAGCCAGCGGGTGGTTAAACCAAAAGATATAACGAGAAACTCATAGTGTCCATAACGCGTGCGAAAATCTGTTTTAGGAATATCCTGCTCCTTCACCTTCAACTGATGGTAACCAGATCGAAGGTCTATCCATGAGAACCAACTGGCACCTTGGAGTTGGTCGAACAGATCATCAATTCGCGGTAAGGGGTACCAATTCTTTACTGTTAACTTATTCAGCTCGCGGTAGTCCATGCATATCCTCATACTACCGTCTTTCTTCTTCACGAATAAGACCAGAGCACCTTAGGGAGAGATACTCAGTCTAATGAACCCCTTATCACGCAAGTCTTGCAGTTGCTCCATTAACTCCTTCATCTCCGTTAGAGCCAACCGATATGGTGCCTTAGCAACAGGTTGGGTACCCGGTATCATGTCAATCTAGAAATCAATCTCATGGTTAGGTGGCACCCCTGGTAAGTCTTCTGGGAACACGTACGGAAAGTCACACACAACCGGTACATCAGACAGTTATGGTCTTGGCATATCCACATCCTTCACGACGGCCAAGTAGGCACTACGTCCATGCCTCACACATTTTCCCACCACCACCATTGAAATCACTTTCGGTGTCTCCGTGACTCGATCACCGTAAACCATCACCGAACTCCCGTCAGGTGCTGGTCAATCGAATCATCTTCTTGCGACACACAATGTTCGCCTTATAGTCCGCCAACCAATCCATTCCTAGGAGTACATCGAACCCACCTAAGGTCATCACAAATGGTCTAACAGGAAACTTATGACCTTCTAATTCTATGTCATAACCTTCTATTATCTCAATATCCTAGTAGACTTACCTATGGTAGTTTCTACATCAAAGGGCTCATCTATGCTCTTACAACTAACATGCAATTTAGCACAGAAAGCAGCAGAAATAAAACTCTTACTAGCACCAGAATCAAATAACACAGATGTAAGAGTTAGGTTTACTAGGAACGTACCTGACACGACATCAGGGTCCGTCCTCGCCTCCTACTAGGTCATCATGAAAGCTCTAGCGTTAGCTTTTTGCCCTTCTATTTCAGTCGCCTTCTTTGTTTCGGAACTCTCAGCCTTTGGCTTCTTGTAATCTCTGCTCATGTGGCCCTCTCCCCGTACTTATAGCACCGTATCACCCAACACTCTCTTACCAGATGATCGAGCCTCCCACATTTGAAGCAGAGGTTTGGTCCCCACCTACACTTTCCTGTATGCATCTTCCCGCAATTACCACAACTCTTCACCCCATACTAGATGTGACCATGCATCGGTCATCCGCCCTCACAGCCTTGTGGTTTGGAGTGGCCCCAACACGTCCAAACAGCTTTCCATTCTAGTTCCGGTCTATGTCACCCTTCCCTCGTTCACCTTAAGTACAACTTCCTCCCTCGCCACTCTAATTTCCTTAGTCACCACAAACGGCAGAATCATCTACATGACCTATTGAACTCCCTCGACGACTACCTCCTTCACTGCGATCCTTAAATTAGCACTATCATCACCGCCTTTCGGGGTGGTGGATCTCGGGCTATTTGAGTGCCATACGGTAATAGATGTAAAACACCCGCTTGTTGGTGTGATATTGGCCAAAAAGAGTTAGGGAGGTGGTCGAGGCTACGACTGAGAAGCTAGAAAGGATCAAGGCCTTTATGAAGTTGTATGTTGATAAACAACGTAGACTGATTGAGTTCCAGGTGGGTGACATGGTTATGTTAAAGGTCTTAACTTGGAAGGGCAACATTCGGTTTAGGAAGCAAGGCAAGTTGAGCCAAGATACATAGGGCCTTTCTGAATTATTGCCCGAGTAGGAGAGGTGGTCTATATGTTGGAGTTGTCCGGTGAGTTAAGTGGAATTCATCCGACATTCCATGTATCTCACTTAAGAAAGTGCTTAGCCGAGGAGGATATGGTGATGCCACTGGAGGATATTAAAGTGGATGAATGGCTCAGTTATGTGGAGCAACCAATGGCAATCATCGATTTCAAAGAAAAGAGGCTAAGGATAAGGTGGTCCCCTTGGTGCATGTACAATGGAAGCATAGGAAGGGATCAGAGTCCACTTGGGAAATTAAGGAAGAGATGAGGCACATTACCCTCAACTATTCAGCGAGTAACAAGTTTTAAGGACAAAAGCTAAATAAGGGGGTGGACTTGTAATGCCCGGAATAAAGTTGTCAGGACCATGTACGTACGGAGTACTAACAGATTCTACATTTATACCGAATCAAATAGTGCGGAATCATATTTGATTGGCGATCCAATCAGTGGGAACGTTAACCCGATCGATATAAGATTAAACTAAACGTTATGAACGAATAGGAATCGATCAAGAATGATCTATGAAATTGGATTGGCTTTCTTGGACGTTCTGACGCCTAGGGTTCGTGAATATACGTGATCTCTCGAAATCTCTCTCAATTGTTATATTTTTCCATGAATTAAGTGGTATTTATAGGTTTGCAGTCTTCATTCGTGCGACTAAACCATTAGCATGGTTCAGTCGTGCGACTGACCCACACGACTGATTCATACGCACGACTGAAGGTTCAGTCGTGCGACTGAGTCATTTTCATCTCTCAATCGTATGACTGATCCAGTGTTCTGGTTCAGTCATGCGACTGGTTCATTAGCATGGTGTTTTCATGCATATGGTCCATAAATATGGTCAATTAGCATGAATAATCATACAACAACTTCAAACCTATATAATAAGTTCATATATATGAATTAAAGATACATTAACCTCAAAGCACAAATCATATATCATTACATCGTTTCATTACACATATGTAAGCCATGATAGACTTTTACATTAAGCACATAAACTAGGGACATATGTATCAACAAACTCCCGTTTGGACCTAGTTTACTCTATTGTCTGACATCCTTCATATGCTCTTCAAACTTCTTGTACTTCTTCTCTCTTGTGACTCCTGCGTGTATTTCAAATGCAAAGCAGAGCCGTATCACATTTTGGAATTGGAGAGCTTGTACAATGTCTTGCGTGTCATAGAACAGTGGCCACTTGTATAATGTGTAGACATCTTCAGCCAACAAGTTGGTAAGCCACATGGGTCAAATACCCTGATAGTTTCCATTTTGCCTTCACTGTTCAGAACTATGACCGCTTCACCCATCCTCTAGTCATAAAACCACCATTTTAAATGTGGAGTGAAGTCCTGAGGCATTTCCCATAGGGAATCTTTGACATCATGCGTGGAGGACTCCACTTCAACACTACTTTTGGCTTCCCACATATAGGGTCCACTTCAGATCTACGGATGTACCTCTTCGGTTGTTGAGGTCTGAAGTTTCCCACCTGGCATGGTATTCTTCTTTAATACAGCCTCGAACCATCCTAACACCTTCCTTGGATTAGCATATAGAAGATCCAGACATGCCAGACGGTTGAGCTCAAAACCAAGTAGAGTCTTCAGATCATGTGGATATCTAAAGTACTCAATCCCTTTTCTCTCTTTACAGCATAGATATTCAAGTCTTCAAAATAAGTCCACACAATAATTTTTCTTCACACTTTTTGATGTTATTTTGACTTTGTAGAGCTTTGTGTAGGCGTTCTGCTTTTAGAGCACATGCTGGGCTTTCATTTCCGCAAAGCAAGCTGCCCATTCAGCTTTCCTGATATCGACATTTTTGTTTGAAGCTTGGGTCGAGCTTTCTTCTTTTTCTTTCTCTTTATCCATTTCCTCTAGTTTCTCAAAAGTAGCATTGCCAAAAGTATCACCCAGGTTGGGGATAACATTTTGTAAAGTTGGTTTTTTTCGGATCGATAAACATCCGAGCATGTTCTTGACGGAAGGATAAACAACATCAAACCAAAAGTCAAACAATAATACGAACTATAATTGAATGGTTTCATTGATAAAAACCTAACGATTACAAGCTCGTTACAACATAAGAATCAAGACTCTTGGCAAGGGGAAGATCGAGCATGATCTCCCCTCTCATCCGGCAGCCCTAGGCTCCGGGTAGACTTCCTCTCAATCCTTAATCTCTCTACATATTGAAACTAGTATATATAGGCCTTGGCCCATATTAGATGCGACTGGGCCTATTCGTGCGATTGGACCATGCGTATGGTTCAATCGTACGACTGGACCATGCGTATGGTTCAATCGTACGACTGGACCATACTTATGGTTCAGTCTTACGAATGTCCCAATCGCATCTCTCAGTCGCACGGCTGGTCCATTAGCATGGCTCAGTCGTACGACTGAGTCTCATTCGCATATGCTCCTGCGAATGACCCAGTTTCATGTGTTTACAACATATCAGGTGTATAACATTAAGCCTAGACTATTCGACAAGCGACGGACACATATATATGACTATATATGCTCCAACAAATTCTCCCTTGTACGTTGCTTGCTAATAGTAGATAACACCTCTTACAATCTTCAGTCAATCTTTGCTCTGGTTGCCAATGGAATCAAACGAAAACCATATTAGCCAACGTTGCGGATCCGTCAGGTTACTACCACATCCCTGAAAATGAATTTAGGCACAATAGCTTTCGTTTACTTTGCAAAACACCATCACAGCAGCAAGATTCCCCATATGACTGATTTTTCCAGATAATGATACGAACAGTTTTCCATTGCTTCAATCTTCACACAGGCTAACCTGATTAACATCACCACCTGCAGAAATTCCCCCTCACATTCAGCATATCCCAATATATAGACATTGTGCTCTCCTTGCGTCTTGACACGGTGTATTGGGCAAAAGGTTGAAGGTTCCAATCCACAGCTGACAATATCAACCAAATCAGCACACACGAAGATTCATCATCGCAAACGGTTCACATCATCACTTTCTGATTGCGTCTTCACTTTCTATATACAAGGATTTCCCTAAGAAGTAGAATCCTTTCTGTGCGGATAAATATAACTTGATTGGCCCATAAGTAGTCAGATGCTCCTGACTACCTCACAAAATCAGTACCAACTGCTGACATCTTCTCTTCTCTCTTTCGTGTCCAATACATTCATCTATTCTGGAAATCCGACGAATAATGGGGTACACATCGAACTTATTTGACAAACAAACCTCTGGGTGAATATGCTTTGCACATCTTCAAATCCGTGCAAGAAACTGTTCCAGACTCTTTTTTTTGGTCTGGAACAAATGCAAATGAGTCAATGCGGATGGCTCATTCTTGCGATTGAACATACGACTAGTCCAGTCGCACGACTGAACATACGACTGGTCCAGTCATACGAATGGCTCATTCGCATGGTCCAGTCGTATGAATGGTCCATTCGCATGGCCCAGTCGTACGAATGGTCCATTCGCATGGCCAGTCGCATGAACGGGTCTGCACGCAGATTTTCAGATCTGCAGCCGGCAGGGACCCAAAACCCTAATCTGACGAATTTCAATGAACCGAAACCAAGTAGACATCATCAGATTCGAAAGGGTGACAAGAATGTGGTTCGAATTCGATTTCAACATAGAAGAAACACACGTAACAAGATCTGAGCAAAACACGAAGAACACGAAGGGGGTTAACATCAAGATCTGAAATTCAATCCAGAAATCAAGAGCTCGGGTTGCTAGAATGATGTTAGATCATTCCAGCAGTAACCGGCTCTGATACCAATTGTTAGGACCTGGTATTTGAACGAAATACTAGTGATTAGCGTGTAAGCGTGTAAACCAGATCAAATAGTGCGGAATCCTATTTGATTGGCGATCCAATCAGTGAGAACACACGAAGAATCAATCAAGAATTGAAACTCACGTTAGAAATCGATGGGAATCGATCTAATGTGTTCTATGAACTTGGAGAACGAATTGTGAGGCTTCTGGATGGCTAGGGTACGTCTGGAGTCGTAAGTAATCAAAAGATCTCTATTTTTCATGAATTGGGTTGTATTTATAGGTTAGTATTATTCAATCGTGCGACTGAACCATTAGTATGGTTCAGTCGTGCGATTGAACCATGCGGTTGATTCATTCGCACGATTGAGTATTCAGTCGTGCGACTGAGTCAATCTCATGTTATAATCATACGACTGATCCAGTCTCCTGGTTCCATCGTGCGACTGAGTCATTCGTATGAGGTTATTCATGCGTATGGTCCATTCGCATGGGCCACTCGCATGAGAACTTCATTCTGTTAAGTTTGAATGCATTAATTAATTAATATAACATTATGTATAACACTTCAAACAACCACAAATCTAACTAACCAATTCAATGTCGACTCATTAATGAAATATGAAACATTATAAATATCAAAAAAGCAATATCATTTCATTAATCATTTCAAGCATTACCTCAGAATTAGACTAACAAGATCTATTACATTCATATCATGATCTAGGGACATACATGTATCAACAAACTCCCCCTTGGACCTAGATCTCTCTAATCTCATGTTTTCTGCATAACCTCCTTGTATTTCTTGTACTTCTCCTCTTTTGTGACTCCGTGTGAATCTCAAACGCAAAGTAGAGTCGTATAACGTTCTGGAACTGGAGGGCTTGTACAATATCTTGCGTATCATAGAACAGTGGCCACTTGTATAACGTATATACATCATTTTCCGACAAGTTTGTAGCCACATCGGGTCGAATACCCTGATCGTATCAATTTGTCTCTCTTGCTTAGGACTATGACCGCTCAGCTGTTCTCCAATCGTAGTACCACCATTTAAAGTGTGGAGTAAAATCATGTGGCATTTCCCTGAGTGGGATTCTTGACATTGTGCGCGGAGGATTCCACTTCAACACTATCTTGGGCTTGCCAGTAATGGCATCAACCTCAGACCTTCTGATATACCTAGTAGGTTGTTGGGGTCTGAAGTTAACCCATCTGGTTTGATACTCCTTCTTTAGGGCAGCCTCAAACCAGCCTAACATCTTCCTCGGATCAACATACAAAAGATTTAATTTTGCCAGCTGGTTGAGCTCAAAACCTAGTAGAGTCTTCAGATCATGTGGGAATCTGAAGTACTCTATGCCCTGTTCTCTCTCAACCGCATAAGCATTAACATACTCAAAATACGCCCATGCTATGATCCTTCCTGACACCTTGTGATGTTTCTTGACTCTGTAGAGTTTGGTGTAGGAATCTTTCTTTGGTGCAGTACGTTGGGCTCTAACTTCTTCAAAACATGCAGCCCACTCAGCCTTTCGAATGTTGACATCATCATTTGCGGCTTGGGCTGTTCTACTGCTTTCTCTGTTTCTTGCTATATTATTCAACAACCTCAAAAGTATCGCTGACAGGGATTCACCCAGATTGGGAACCACATTACCCTCATTGTTAGCATACTGAGGGTAATCCTTGGCAGTGACATCTTCGATCTCGACTTCATTAACATCATTGAGCTCTCCGTCACTAGTCGAATCGCATGTCGGAGCATCTTTCATTATCTCATCTGGATTTAGCTTGAAAAGCTTTGCCAGTTGCTTGTTTGATAGGTCATGAATTATTTCCCTTCTTCAGGGGTATAGTTCACTGACCTTCTGACAATCCCTTGCAGATCAAGAATCATTGTTAGCTGAGTCTTGACCTGCTGAAGGGGAGCAACATCAAACTCATCTCTTTGGTAATTTGGATCTGTTTGATTTAAACATTCAACACATAAGTCATTAGTAATTAAACAAATATAAATGCATTCACTTAATATAAACATTCAATACATCGTTTTCAATACAGGATTCAAATACAAAAGTAAATAAATACATAAACTTCTAGTCTTTACTTTTATCCTGTATCATAGTATCATCACTTGGAGGAGCAGAAGTAGAAGCTGATTGATCTTGTCTGTTCTTTGACCTTTTCTCTTGACCTGTAGCAGAGGCCGATGCAGCTGCATCCCCTCCTCCTGCTTCATCATCATCGTCCTTCTCCTCTGTCCTATCTCCTTCGGTTTCTTCATTCTCCTCAGTATCACTCTCAACATCCTCATTATCATCTTCATCATCATCTCATCTGTTCCCTTCATTGATCTTTAATGGCTCCTCCTTAGATCCTTTTAGTTTTAACAGGATAGTCTTCTTTGCCTTTTCCAACTCCTCTATTTTCTTGCTTGATGAGACACTATGTGATTTGAGTTGGGCTATCTCAGTGCTCTGAGCAGCCATCTGTTGGGCCTGCTCCTCTATAACTCGAGCCTGCTCTGCAATTTGGTGAGATTGTGCAGCAGTCAGGTAAGTAAGCTGGCGGATCTGGGCTGCCTTGTCTTCATCTGCAGCAAGTAAGCGCATCACCATTCTGTTAAGTGCAGACAGCTATTCCTCTACCCCGATTGGAGGTAGAGGTGATCCATAAGTATGTGAGGGATGGGCTGGGGGTATTGCTTGGTGTGAAGTGGTGGTGGTGGTGGTGGCTGTAGTAAAGATAGGTCTGTGAAATGATGGAGGTGATATAGGAGTAAAAGATATGGTGATGGATGGAGTCTGTGCTGTTGTGGGAGGTATGGTGGTGGCTGTGGTAGCTGTGGTGGATGTGGTGGCTGGGTGTGTGTGGTGGCTGTGGTGGATGTGGTGGCTGTGGTGTGTGGGGCTGGTGGTGTGTGTGGTGGTGAGGAAGGTCACTCGACGCTTCTTCTTCTTCTGACCATGGGGTTTAGCCATTCTCTTCCTCCTCGTCCCTGTGGAGGTGGAAGCTACCCCTACAACCCTGCCTGCGGACCCCGGTGCATAGCTAGGGTCAGTATCAGTCTCTCCGGAGTCTCTCGGGTGTTCACCAACACCCTCAGCCCATGTTTCTGGGAACAACTTTGCTTCCCACAGTTCGTGTTAGGGTCCTCATCCGATTCATCCTCCTCCTCTGCACCCTGAAAAAAGTCCTTATGAAATCCAGCTGACTCGGCTACTTCTCCAGCTAGGACGGACACTGGAGGAACAACATCAGACACAGTTCCTCTAAGTGGAATAGGCATACCGTCTCCAGCATCCCCACTGTCATCATCATCTGTGTCATGAGTGGGTAGAGCAATCTGCTCCACATCAGAGTCACTATCATCGTGGCGCCACTTTCTCTTTGCTGGCACCACATAGTCATCCGGGCAAGATGACCAAACAACCTCCTGACAGGAGGTTTCACTTGCTTCCCCCTATACACTTTCATCCTCCCTAGGGTAGTATCATCCATCACCTCGAGGACTACCGCATCCTCCTTCTCCTTCGGCAGGGAGGGAAGCTTCTGATTTATGATCATCTGCATAAACCTCGGGTACATACGGAAGCCTTCCTTCCCTTTCCCCTCGATGTTCTCCACCAGATAGGTGAAGATCATCTTGGAGAAGCTGAACAGATGGTTCAGCACCAACGCAACATACGCGTTCTGCATCTGGTCAGACAGCTTATCAAAACCTCCCTTTCTGGAAGCTATGCATTTAAGCAGCACGTGCGCAAGATATTTAAACTGGGGACAGAGGTTACTTTTGTTAAGTACCCCGGCATTTATGTCCCCAGAGTACTTGGCTCTAAGAAAGCATCCTCTGACTGTGAGGGGGTGTAATCTAGTCGGACAATCAGTGTCATCCCCCAACTGTAATACTATCCTCAGATCCTCCTCTGATATAGTAATAGCCTCTCCAAAGATGGTACTTCTGATGCAATAAGGCTCAGTTGATCTATCGACTGTAGTGCCTTCCCAGAAGGCGTGCTGAATGGATCGATAAGGAGTACAAGGAGTAGATATGGCATGTGCAATCCTCGATCTCAGTAGAAATGTGATGATGCCTGAGAAATCGGCAGCGTTCTGGATGTCAAGTCCAGATGAGCACATATATTGTGCTGCGTGCTCATAATCCATCGACTCGCCATCTATTGCACAAAAATAGTAGACATTAGTACCATTGGCTAAGAAAGTCATGAAACCTTAAACTTGAAGAAAATATTTCTGTCATGCGATTGAGATAGTGCGACTGAGTTCAGTCGTGCGAATGAACAGTGCAAATGGGGTTCAGTCGTGCGACTGATCCCATGCGTACCACTCACTGTGCGACTGGGCTCATACATATGTAACCTCATGCGGTTACACCAGTCGTGCGACTGAACTTCATACGCATGGTTCAGTCGTGCATTTAAGCAGTTTGAACCCTTCAGTCATGCGACTGAAGTTCATCACTCTGTCCATTCGCATGATGTGCTGACTGTTCGATTCAAAATCACTTTTTCACCAAATTTGAGTTTTAGACATCGTTATCTGGTTCATTTGACTCGCAATACATCCTTATATCACCTAACATCGTTACTTTCGTTTGTTTGAGTCATTTAGGTAGGTTATTTAGTCACTTAATTCTTGGTTCTTTTGCGAGTCCAAATGTACCGATTTTTCATCAAATTTAAAGTTATGGGAGTGCTTTTATACCGTAAATTACCTGTAGAGTCGATGTAGATGGTCAGTAATCAAGAAATGGGGGGTTTAGAGATCAGATGAAATTTTTGCAGAGTTGTGTTAGTCGTGCGATTCAGGGTTATTTTGAAAGTGGTGAGTCTCTGCGACCGACTCCCCCTCTATTTATACCAACCCTAGATTCAATCGTGTGACTGAGCTCATACGCACCTTTCAGTCGTGCGAGTGGGACTCAGTCATGCGATTGGTTCAGTCGTCCGACTGAATCTCAGTGTGCGACTGACTCACTCATCCGCCCTTAGTCATCCGACTGGGCCAATCGTATGGGCCATTCGGTTGGATAGTCCATATTCATGGTCCATTCGTACGAATGGCTTCATTCGTTCGTATGATTGGCCATACGTATGGTCCATTCGTGCGAATAGGTCATATTTATTAACTTTTCTGCCAACTTGAATATTAACTTTTAAAATCCCTTTAATTGCAGAAATTTACGTTATGAGCATTTGATCATCTCAGACATGATCATTTTGACTTGAAAACCTTTGATCACCTCAGTCATGACTGTTTTAAACTTTAAAAACACATGTGGTCTTCTCAGACATGACCCTTTTAGTGAGTGAATCCTTACTGATTTCCTGATGTAGTCCGACACCAACCAAACTAAAAGACTAACTAAATTAAAATTAAACTAAAGAATCAAAATAAGAATTGTTTTTGCTTTTTGTGAGAGATAAGTCCTGAGATGGAAATCTACTGGATTTGTGTTCGGAATAGACAGCTTCAACTTAGATTGACCACACCTGGACCAAGCCAATTTTGGAATCATACAGGCAAGTAAAATCATTTGGGACTTGTTGTCAAAATCTTTTGATGCTCTATTCTTGGTTTTCATCCGAGTCGTTAGCAACTTTTAGGAAATCATACTGGAAATTAGATTACCACATTGATTTGAACTTTCAAAATTGCAGCCACAATGATTGTCAATATGTTTGTCCTCTTAAATCCATACGCAGACTTTTGACACAGACTGGTGATAGATTTGGTTTAATTATTTCAACTCACATTTGTGGATCCCACACTTAAATGGTAATCAACATTCCTTAGGAGTTTTGAGCGGTCTACGGGTATTTTTACAAGGAGAGACTATTCTTAGAGCTTTCAAAGAGAAGCCAGTCCTCAGGTTAGTGCCATCGCACAGCAGAGAGGCGGAAAACACCAATGATTCTAGAGTATCTAGGTCATGCTTATCCTCAGGTCAGTGCCACGCACAGCAGAGAGGCACACAACCTATCTCCTTGTTAGAGCAGCTTAATTTTATTTTGCACCAAATGCACCAACAACATACGTCATAGCTTGATAGCATTTTTCTTTCATTTTTTCGTGCTTTGCTTGTTTATGGTCATCCGCACACATTTTGCATTTACATGCTCATTACCCCTTATTGGAATATTGTCGATTGTGTAAACGGTGATAAGATGGAAGCCCACAGTCAGTTGAACAACTTAGTTTGGTCTTGGGATCACAGTCGATCTAATTATCTATTGTGTTGAATCTACCGACATATCAATTGTGGTTAGCAACCTCTAGGTCTACTCTCATTGTGTTACCTTAGGAGTTACCAGTTTTTCTATCATCTTCCCTTTTATATTGCTTAGACTACACAGACTTATACTTTGAATTTTTGCACCTTTTCTAAATTAACATTTTAAAGTCCCTCTTGACTTGTTCCTGTGTACTATCATATTCCAAAGAGTTTGAATCGGTATCACAGATACGATCTACCTTAAATCAGCTTTCCACTCCTTCTCCCTTTTTTTTGGATGTTACTTGTTGACTTATTCTCCCCCTAAAATACTAAAATCATAAACTGGTTTAATTATTTTAGGATTTTAATAGCCAGCAAAATAACATGAGTTTAATTTAGACAGACCAAAAAAACAAATAAAATAAGAAACAAAACTTAACTAACCTACATCGGACTACACATGATCATCATCAGGAATAACATCACTTTTCTTTTAACTCCGTTGACCTCTAGTAAATATTGAAAACGTGGTTTATCAAAGGCTTTAGTATAGAGGTCAGCGCGTTGAAAATCAGTATTAATTTTACCACATCAATTAAGTTCTTTTCAAAGCAGTCTCTTATGAAATGGTATTTAATACTGATATGTTTGGTCTTAGGACGTTGGACCGGATTTTTAGTTACTGCAATTACAGCAGAGTTATCAACACAAATAGGAGTAGAGGAGAACGTTAAACCGTAATCTCGCATTTGTTGTTGAATCCAGATGATTTGTGAACAGCACTTGCAACAACAACATATTCGGCTTCACAGGTTGACAATGCAACCGATGTCTGCTTCTTACACTGCAAGTAACTAGTCTTCTCCCAAAGAATTGACACCATGCGGATGTAGACTTGTAGTTCATCTTGCAGCCTCCATAGTCTGAGTCACTATACGCAGTGAGCTCAATTTATCATCATGAGGGTACCACAATCCAAGTGTGGGTGTACCCTTCAAATAACGAAAAATCCTTTTGACCCCGATCAGATGGTTGACCTTAGGCTTAGCCTGATATCTAGAACATAAGCATGTAGCATACATGATATCAGGTCTTGAGGCAGTGAGATACATGAGGGATCCAATCATTCCTCGGTACATCGTGGCATCTACAAGATCTCCATTTTCATCAGGTGCTATGTCATAATTCGTAGCCAGTGGAGTCCCAGTAGCAGATGCATTCTCCATGTCAAACCGACTGAGAATGTCTCCTACATACTTGGTCTGATGTAGAAAGATCCCATTTGGTGTTTGATCCACCTGTAACCCGAGAAAGAAATTCATCTCCCCCATAGCACTCATCTCAAACTCTTTCTTCATAACTGCTTCAAACTCTTTGCATAACTCTTCGTTCTTTGAACCGAAGATTATGTCATCAACATAGATCTGTACGAGCAGTAGGTCACCATCTTTTTCTTTAATAACCAACATGCAGTCAATGACTCCCCTGCGAAAGCCGTGTTTCACAAGATGAGTCAAGAGTTTCTCATACCAAGCTCGTGGAGCTTGATGAAGCCCGTACAAAGCCTTGTCGAGCTTGTAGACTCTATCCCGATGATAAGGATCTTCAAATCCCTCGGGTTGACTAACATAGACTGTTTCTCTGATTTCCCCATGAAGGAATGCACTCTTTACATCTAATTGATATACTTTAATCTTCATGTACGATGCATAGGCAAGGAAGATACGAATGGCTTCCATCCTCGCCACGGGTGCAAACACCTCATTGTAGTCAATTCCCTTGACTTGGCAAAAACCTTGAACCACCAATCGAGCCTTGTTCCTGATAACTACCCCTTGGTCATCTTTCTTGCATTTTAAAACCCATTTGGTGCCAATGACCTTAGCACCTTTAGGTCTATCAACCAGAGTCCATACACCTAACTTTTTGAACTGAAGAAGTTCTTCTTGCATGGCACTCACCACGCCTTATCATTTAGTGCATCACTGACGTATTCTGGCTTAAACTGTGAGACAAAACATCGATAAGCACCATCATGAATATATCCTTTTTCCATAACTGATGCGTAATCAGCTGAGTATAGCTGATTTTGGGTTTGCACTCCTGATCTGACATCCCTAATGACATTGTTTAGGGGATGATAGACGTTTAGTCGTGATCCTGGAGTAGTAGGAACTGCTACCTCAGAGCCAAGATTATGAACATTTGGTTCTGCAGCTGAGGTAGTTGGAGTTTGAGGCTCCGAAGTCGAAGGTACATCACTGGTAGATACTTGAGGACTTTCAGGAACTGGAATCTGTTCTTCCTGACTGTTACGGTTATCTTCTTCAGCTTCATCTTCAGAGGAGGAGTCGCTATCGTTGACTACTTCCCCTGACTGAATAGATGATTCTCCCTGTAAGCTAGATGTTGGTGTATTCAAGATATCATACATCATCCGTGTAGCTAACTCGTCATCCGAGGGAGAAAGAGGTAAGTTGAAGGACTTGAAGAATCCATCATAGTCGAAAAAGTAGGCGGGTCCTTTTCCAGTAGGTGCTGTGGTATATCTCTGAACGTCAACATCACACCATACTTCTACTAGACCCGTTGAGTTGTTGTAAACTCGCTTGTTCGGTATGTTGTATCCTAGAAAGATTCCTTCATCTGCCTTCTCACTAAATTTACCCTCTTGTGTCTTCTTCAGAAGTGTGCACGGCGTGCCAAATGGTTCGAGATACTCCAGATTCGGTTTGTAGTAGCTCGTAACAAGTCTTTCCGTGGCACTTGACTATCAGGACTCGATTCAGTGTATAACATGCATTTGCTACTGCCTCATTCCAGAATTGAATAGGCAGTTTCGAGTCTGCCAGCATAGTCCGTGCTGTCTCTATCAAGCTTTTGTTCTTTCTCTCAGCAATGCCATTCATCTGAGGTGTGTAGGCAGAAGTGAATTGATGCGCAATTCCTTTTTCCTTGCAGTATTCCTCCATTCACTGGTTCTTGAATTCTGTTTCGTTGTCTGAGCGTACTTGTCTAACCTTCAGCTTGTAGAGAGATTCCAGTGTGGTTACCAACTCTTTGAATGATTCAAATGTTTCTGATTTGGATTTCAGAAACATTACCCAAGTGAACCTTGAGTAGTCATCAGTGACCACAAAGCAATACAAGTCGCGTGCAATGCTCTTTGTACTGACTGGACCAAACAGATCCATGTGAAGAAGCTCAAGAGGAGTTCTATTGAATGAACTTTCTTTTCCGAATGAGACTTCTTTGTCTGTTGCTTTTCTTGCAAGCTACACAAAAGTCAGGAAGCTGGAAGTTCTTGACATTAACTCCTCTCACCAGATCCTTCTGAATCAAGTGATTCATCTTCCTTTGACTAATGTGTCCCATTCTCCTATGCCAGGAGATGGAATCCTTTTCAGTAGCTTTAGATAGAAAACATTGAACCTCATGATCCGTTGTAGAAGCTGTTGACAGATCCAAGACATAGAGATCTTTATATCTTGAAACGGTCATCAAAACTTGGTCCTCTGGGATCACTTAGTCTTTCTTTAGTACGTAACACTTCTTGTTGTCGAAGATGACTTTAAATCCCTTATCACATATTTGGGAGACAAAAAGTAAGTTATTTTGTAGTTGTTGAATGTAGTTCACCTTATCAAACTTAACTTTCTGATTCCCCACTTCTCCCTGTGTTGTGATATAGCCACCCTTGTTTCCAGCAAACTAAACATGCCCTCCTTTTATTTGCTTGACGTTTGATAAAAGAGTCCTGTTTCCTGTCATGTGCCTGGATGCTCCGCTGTCTACTATCCACGTGTTAGTTTCAGCACTGTATCGAACACCCTGCACATACAAAGTAAAGGATTAGTTTGGGTTAGGAACCCAAGCCTTTACTAGCTTGGGTTTCCCAGAGGCATCACACATCATAAATTTTACCCATTGACCCTTAGAGGATGAGGGTAGCTCAGGTTCCTTCTTGTCAATATTATCAGACATGAGGATGTCTTCTCCTTCCATAATCCAGATTTGTGCAATGCCTGTTTGTGATAAACAGTCGACTGACTTACAGGTTGAATTTTAGGTTCACTTGTTCTTCTAGGTGGAGTCAGTGAAATCCTCTTAGAAGACCTAGGCTTTGAAACCTGAAGTTCAATCTTCTTACGGGGTGTCTGATAGAAGTGACAATAGGAAGCAATGTGTCCATATTCACCATGGTTGTAGCACGATCTGCTATTAAACTTTCTTTGTGGAGAAGTGTGTGACACTCTAGTAACATTACTCACTCTAGGTTTTGACTCTGGTTCTTTGGTTGTTTTCTCTGGTTTAACAAAGTTAACTGTTTTCACCTGTTTAACCTCCTTTTCTTTTTGGTTAATAGGTTTTTGACTTGAAGTATGTGAAAGATTAACCTTAGAAGTCCTTTTAGGTTCTGATTTGAATCCGTTTGATCCTGACTTTAAGTTAACCTTTTCAAATTCCTTTTCAAGATTAACACTAGACAATTATCCTTTGCCTTTGAAGTGGCCTCCTTTTGTTTGTTTCTAGAGTCCATAGATGAACATAAGGAATCTTGATCACTAACAAGAGGAGTATACACCACATGATCCTTGATGGGATTACTATTTATTGGTCTAGTCTTAGTGTTCATCAAAATCTCAGGTGGTGGTGGAACCACTTTATAACCCAATCCCTCCCCGTTGTGCGTTTCTCTCACTAAGTGTTGGACTATGTGTGAAGAACTAGTCCAACTGTGCAGTGTCTGTTTTAATGAATTTACTTCTACTTCTAGAACTGCGTTTTGCTTCTTAGTGTCTTTTAGGGAGTTTAGATAATACCTAATGTCATTAGCTTGGTTAAAGGCAACTACTTCGGTTTCCCTAAGCTGTTTAGTCAAAAGGTCTATCTTTTCTTATAACTATGCTCATTTTGTTTTAATACCCTATTAGCCTCAGTGCACAGGTGCAAATCTTTTACTAAGTTATCATTATGATCTAATAACCTAGCAAATTTTCCATCTATGCTATTCCTAAAAATATCACAATCAGAACAAGCATGATTATCAAACATTTGGTCAGTAGTACTTACCTGAGTTGATTCAGAAGAATTAGCCATCAACGCAACAGCAAATGTCTCTGGTTCTGGTGATTCTGTCTTTTCTGTCTCTGGCGTGGTAGACTCCTCCTTAGGCTTGTAACTGACCTTGATTGCAGGTGCTTCTTCACTATGTGACATTGCTATCTCGACTGCTAGATCTCCTTCACTAGCGGAATCACTGTCAATGTCTTCTACACTTGCAATGTTTGATTCCCCTGGCGAGACAAACCTAAAGCTCCAATCCTGTCCTTCATCATCATGGGCAGTCAAGGCCTTTGGATCCTTGCTTGATGAAGTAGAACTGGTAGCTTGCTTGTCTTGACGAGTGAAGGACGAGAACGGGTTCCCGTTACCCGTCTTCTTAGGCTTGACACATTCTCTTTTGAAGTGCCTCTTCTCTCCACAGTTGAAGCAGGTCACTTTGCTCTTGTCAAAGCCAAATGTGGTATCCTTAGTAGCTACTAAGTTCTGTCCGGTTTGTTTTACAAACTTCTTTGCCCTCCGGACAGCACTAGCTAAGGCCCACATTATGTCCATCCTCTCAAGCTCCATTTCGTCCACCTGCTCGTAGTCCTCGTCAGCCAGATGGCAGTTTCCAATCTTCCCAGCAACAAGTTCATCATAAGAATGGACCATTGCAGCCAAAAGATCCATGTGTTCTCGAGCTACTTCCACAGTCACATTTTCAAGATTCTCGGTCTTCAGTTTAGTAGCACTTGTTTTGGATCCAATATGGTGGGTGCGAGAGAGTCCCGACGTGTCTGTTCCTGAAGGAGACGCATGTGCAGGACCCGATGAGCTAGACACAAATGCAGTCTGGAGAGGTGCTCCAGATGTCTTAGCTTGAGGCATGGCGTTGTACAAGGCTGGATTTTGATTGTAAGAAGACTTCTGAGCTCTGTACTTCATCCTAAGTGACTCTTCTCGCAACTTAAGAATGAAGTCATTAATATCCAGTTTTGCCAGCATTCCATTCTGTCGAAGGTTAGACACGAATGAGGTCCACTTTTCAGGCAATCCGTCTGCAAAGTTAGTAACTTTCTCTTCCATGGTAGTTGCCACCCTATGTGTATGCAGTTCACTCATCAGATGGTAAAATCTATCTACAACGTCGTCTAAACTCTCGTTTCCCATCGATGAGAAATTATCGAATTCCTTCTTTAACTCCTTAGCATTGATTGCCTTTAATGAAGCATTCCCGTCATACCTCTTTTCTAGCTCATCCCAAAGTTTCTTCGACTGCTTATTCTCTGAGTACTGGTGGAATATGTCTTTAGGAATAGACTGTGTAATCAATGCATAAACTCTTTTCTCTACATTGTATTTAACTTTTTGCACATCTGGCATCCCTCCTATCGTTAGTTTAACTCCATCAGCTCCAACCGGTGTACTATATCCAATCTCGATGGCTTCCCACAGATTCGGATCCACTCCATTGAGGTAGATCTCAAAACGTTGTTTCCAGTAGGGAAAGTCATCTAACGTCAAAAGCTTTGGTGGTTTATTATGATTACCTACTTCACTCTCAAGCAACAGCAGGTTCTGTATCCTAGAGTCCTTTCCAGCAGTAAAGGCTGACATTTGATCTTTCATGGCGAATAAATTTAAGTCTAATAAACCAAACTATCACTGGTGCGACTGAAGGATGCGAATGGCCTAGTCGTGCGTATGAACTCTGCGACTGGTTCAATCGTGCGGCTGAACTAAGGGATTAGCTCAGTCATATGAATGAGTCTGATGAGTATGAGCAATGCGAACGAACGGTTCAGTCGTACGAAAGGAGATACGACTAGGTCCAATCATGCGTCTGGACTATGCGAATGAAGTCCAGTCGTGCGAATGGCACACTCGTGCGACTGTGGCTGCTATTTTGCGAAAATTCCTAGGTTAAACGTGTTTTAGCCGTAAAAATTCGAAATTTTGCAAGGTCTAATCGCCTAAGTCCATAGAAACCAAACTTTGATGAGCAAGGAACGTCCAAGATCACTTTTGACGCAAAAGATTGCGTTTTTAGTGCAAAAACACAAACTTTTTATCAATCTTGATTGAATCACACGTAATCAAGAGCCCAAGCTCTGATACCACTTGTAAAGTCGGTTTTTTCGGATCGATAAACATCCGAGCATGTTCTTGACGGAAGGATAAACAACATCAAACCAAAAGTCAAACAATAATACGAACTATAATTGAATGGTTTCATTGATAAAAACCTAACGATTACAAGCTCGTTACAACATAAGAATCAAGACTCTTGGCAAGGGGAAGATCGAGCATGATCTCCCCTCTCATCCGGCAGCCCTAGGCTCCGGGCAGACTTCCTCTCAATCCTTAATCTCTCTACACATTGAAACTAGTATATATAGACCTCAACCATATTAGATGCGACTGGGCCCATTCGTGCGATTGGACCATGCGTATGGTTCAATCGTACGACTGGACCATGCGTATGGTTCAATCGTACGACTGGACCATACTTATGGTTCAGTTTTACGAATGTCCCAATCGCATCTCTCAGTCGCACGGCTGGTCCATTAGCATGGCTCAGTCGTACGACTGAGTCTCATTCGCATATGCTCCTGCGAATGACCCAGTTTCATGTGTTTACAACATATCAGGTGTATAACGTTAAGCCTAGACTATTCGACAAGCGAAGGACACATTATATATGACTATATATGCTCCAACACATTTCCTTCAAGGTCAGTGTACTCTGGATAGTGTTCCGCAGTGACGTCTTCTATCTCTATTTCATCGACATCGTTAAGCTTATCATCACTTGCCACATCAACTGTAAAAGCATCTTTGACCAGCTCATTCGGATTCAGCCTGAATATTTCAGCCAGTTGTTCATGAGTTAGGTCATGTATGATCTCTCCCTCCTCTGGAGTATATCTCATAGATCTTCTCACGATCCCTTGCAAGTCAAGAATCATGGTTAATTGAGTCTTGACTTGCTGAAGGGGTTGGACATCAAATTCATCTATTTATTGAGCTTCATCTGTTTGATTTAACATTAAGCAAATCACACATAAGTCAACATATAAAACATTAAGAATTTAAACAGACATACATGATCAATAATTACATTAAAGTAATATATATAGTTAAAATACAAAGTTTTAAATACAAGGACATCTAAGAGTTACTTTTGTCTTGATCTTTTGGTTCTTCATCAGGTGGAGCAGAGGACGAGGCTCCTCGATCCTGATTTCTCTTGGTGCGTTTCTCCTGAGCTGATGGATTTGAGGCTGATGCAGCATCACCTTCTTGCTCATCATCATCATCATCATCATTATCTTTATCATTTCTGCTCGGTCCAACTCCCCCATCCTCATCTGAATCATCATCATCATCCTCATCATCATCGTCATCATCATCATCGTCTTTGATCTTTAATGGCTCAGACTTGGATCCTTTAAGCTTTAGCAGCATCTTCTTATTCTTCCTCTCAAGCTCTTCGATCCTCTTAACCGAAGCCAACACCAGCTCATTTTGGCTTTTAATTGCTTGGTGGGCTCAGCCTAATGCTTTCTCGTATTAAGCATTCTTCTCACTCAGATGTGCTATTTGCTTCGTCCTAAGATCATCAGTTGCAAGTAGCTTTAGCACCAGACTATTGAGGTTGGCGAGTTTTTCCTCCAATCTGACTGTGGGTAGAGTAGACCTGGGTGTAGCTGTGGTTTGACTAGAGGGACCTGCTTGGTTAGTGGTGGTAGTGGTGGTAGATGTGGTAAATATGGGTGGTGGAATGGTAGTGGGATATGGTGGAGTGGTTATGGTAGTGGTATGTGGTGGAGTGGCTGTGATAGTGGTGTGTGGTGGAGTGGTTGTGGTAGAGGTGGTAAGATATGCGGTAGAGGTGGGAGGAGGTGTGGTAGTAGTGGTAGGATGTGTGGTAGAGGTGGGAGCTGTGGTAATAAGGGTGATCCTCCATCTCTTGCTCTTTAAGCCCTGGGGTTGAGCCATTCGCTTCTTCCTCGAGCCTTTAGAAGAAATGCTCCCCCTTAGCTGATGGGCTGGTCAGGGGCGTAAGAAGGATTTTTGCCATTAGTAGCATCACCCCTAGACTCAGTATGGAATCCACCAACCGCCCTGATCCCTCTCTCAGTGGCCACGACCTAGCTCCCGACCATCCATACCATAGGCTCTTCATCTAACTCCTCATCTTGATCAACCAGGAAGCTTTGGTGGAAGGTGGCTCCTTCAGTTTCACCAGGAGCATCACCACCTTGATCTTGGTCAACATTGTCGTCGTCGTCGGATGTGGCAGTCATGAGGGGCTCAGTATCAAAATCGTTGTCATCGTGACGCCATTTCTTACGAGCAGGCGCCACGTAATCATCCCTGGCCAAATGCCCAAACAATCTCCTGACAGGGGGCTTCACCCGCTTCCCCATGTAAACCTTTATCCGACCTAGAGTTGTATCATCCATCACCTCGAGAGTAACCACATCGTCTCTCTCCTTTGGCAGCAAAGGAAGCTTCTGATCAATGATCATCTGTAAAAACCATGGGTACATGCAGCAGCCTTCCTTGCCCTTGGCCTCAATGTTCTCTACCATGTATGTAAAGAGCATGCGGGAGAAACTGAATGGATGGTTCAGCACCAGAGCAACATATGCGTTCTAGATTTGGTCCGACAACTCGTCAAAGCCTCATTTCCTTAAGGCTATACACTTAAGGATGATGCGGGCCAAGCACTTGAACTGGGGGCTCATGTTGCTCTGTTGAGCATACCAGCATTGATGTCCCAGCGTACTTAATCCAAAGAAAACATCCCCAAACAGTCAAAGGATGCAGCTTGGTTGGGTAGGCTCCACCCTCACCCAGGTCCAAGACCCTCCTCAGATCGTCTTCGCGAATCTTAATCTCTTGTCCGAAGATAAAGCTCTGGATAAAATGGGGTTCAACGGACCTGTCAACTACAACACTTTCCCAGAAAGCCTGCTAAATAGATCCATACGGTATGCATAGTGTAGAGATGGCTTTGAAAATCCTCGATCTACGCAAAAGGCAATAATCCTAGTGAACCCAGAAGCATTCCGGGATGTAGCATCAAGATGAGCACGGATGCTATGCTTGGTGCTCATAGTCCATCTGTTAGCCATGTTTCTGTAACACAAGACACATATACGTTAGATTTTTGTAAATGATGACATTTGACTCTT
Organism: Flaveria trinervia; assembly: GCA_025506515.1. Lineage (NCBI taxonomy): Eukaryota > Viridiplantae > Streptophyta > Magnoliopsida > Asterales > Asteraceae > Flaveria > Flaveria trinervia. The sequence continues at coordinate 66,318,127 of CM046456.1, read as the reverse complement.
AAAGAACTTGGTTCATTTTGTTCAGTCGTGCGAATGGACAATACGACTGAGTCTTAGTCATACGATTGAGCTCAGTCGTACGATTAAACCTGCGACTGAGCTTAGTCGTATGCTATGCCATGCGGTTGGGCAATCATGCGACTGATCTCATACGCATGGTTCATTCGTGCGATTAAGTCATATGCCCAGCTCAATCGTGCGATTGAAGTTCATCAGCACGTCCATTCGCATAACGCTCTGTTTGACACTTTAAATTCAATTCTTGGTCAAAACTTGATGTTAAATGTTGTGCTTAGACTCATTAGACTCGCAGAAACTCAGAATAACACCAAATGATCTTTAAACCAACGATTATGTCCATTTAAGTGGCTTATTTTGAGGAGTTTTTCAAAGTTCTTGTTTTGAATGATTTCGGTCCTTAAGGTTTGATTAAACCAGGCATTGTTGTCGATTTCGGTCTCACATTACCTGTATATGAAGACAGTAACAGTAGAGTCACAATCAATCGGTAAAATCAATCAAATGAAATTTGGGCAGAGTATCAGTATGTCCATGCATATAAGAGTGAGTGATTGAAGGGTGTTACAAATGCGATCGACTCCCCTCTATTTATACTGAGTTAACATTTAGTCGTGCGACTGGACCCATACTTATGCTCCAGTCATGCGACTAAGCCCATACTCATGATTCAGTCGTGCGACTGGGGTTCGGTCGTGCGACTGGGGTTCGGTCGTGCGACTGGTTCATAGTCCTTCATCCATTCGTACGATTGGTTCAATCTTATGATCCAATCTCATGGATGTCTCATACTCATGGTCGAATCATATGACTGGTCCATACTAATGGTCCAATCATACGATTTTCCCATATTTATTATGAACACCGATCATTTCAGACATGACCCTTTAACTTTTAAAACCATTTGATCACCTCAGACGTGATCCTTTTACTTTTAAAACCAGATTTGCCACCTCAAACGTGTCTCATTTTAATTTCGAACATTTTGGTCACCTCAGACGTGACCCATTTTAAGTGAGTGATTTATAGATTAAGTCTAGTTGTAGAGTTCGACATCCACGTAACAAATTACTAGAAAACAAAAAATTTGAAAACATTTTGAAATTTAAAACAAAACAGGACATATTTTTGTATTTTTCATTCGGGATGGAATTAAACCTATTAGAGTACATCAAACCGATTTTACTTCCTGGACAGCATAGCTTCAAGTTAATTTCATCATTTCTGGAACGATTCATTATGGAATCATACAGGTATATCAGAATTATTTGGTACATTTTGATAAAACATTTTGATGCTGATTCTGGTTTTGACCAAGAGTCACTAGCAATTTTAGGAAATCATACTAGAGCTATAAGATACACATAATTATTTTGACTGTCAAGAGTTGCAGCTCATAATGATTGTCAGTATACTTGTCCTCTTAAATCCATACACAGATTTTTGACACACATTGGTGATAAGTTAAGGTTTAATTATTTCAACAAGCATTTATGTGTCCCACGCTTATATGGTAATCAACATTCCTCAGGAGATTTTTGAGCGGTCTATGGGTATATTTCAAGAAGAAACTATTCTAAGAGCTTTCAAAGAGATGCCAAGCCTCAGGTCAGTGCCACCGCACAACAGAGAGGTGCAAACAACAATGAATTCTAGAATTATTTAGGTTATGCTTATCCTCAGGTTAGTGTCATCGCACAACAGAGAGGCACACAACCTATCTTCTTGTTAGAGAATTTAATTATTTTTTTTCATATAACGCACCAACAATATAAGTTATCAGCTTGATTGCATTTAGCATTTTTCCATGTGCTTTGCTCATTTTTATGGTCGTCTGCACACTTCTATGGCGTTTATTTTGCTCGTCAGCCCTTATCGGAATTGCGTTGATTGTGTTAACCAGGGATAAGATGGGAACCCACAGCAAGTTGAACAACTTAGTTTGAATTTAAACCACCAATGAGGTCTACTCATCTATTGTGTTGAATCTACTGACACATCATATCATGACCTAGCAACCTCTAGGTCTACTTTCTCTATATTATCTCAGTAGCTGACTAGTTTTACTATCATTTTTCCTTTTGTTTTGCTTAGACTTCTCAGACCTATACTTTGAATTTTGCATCTTACTCATTTTATATTCATTTGAAGTCCCAAACAATTGTTTCCTATGTACTATCAATTTTAATAGACTTTAAATCGGTATCACAGATTTGATTCCATTTCTATTAGCTAAGATGTCCTCCTCCTTCGTATTTTTTTAAGTAATTAAATACAGCACGAATTAAATACTAAAAGCTATTCTCCCCCTAAAATTCTAAAACCGAAAATCTTTTTGTGTTTTTAGATTTTTAATAGACAGGAAAAGAAAATAAATAAAATAAATAAAATAAAACTAAAAAACAGATACACTAGTCGAACTACGAACTTTCGTCTTCTTGAATCACATCACTTTTCTTTTTCACGCCATTAACCTTTAAAAGATATAAAAACTTGGGTTTATCAAATGCTTTAGTGTAGAGGTCGGCGCTTTGAAAATTTGTATTTATTTTAACGACATCGATTAAGTGTTTTTCAAAACAGGCACGTATAAAGTGATACTTAATACTAATGTGTTTAGTTTTAGAATGTTGGACCGGTTTTTTGGTTACAGCTATAGCAGCAAAATTATCAACAAAAATATGAGTGTTTGAAAATTGCAAACCGTAGTCACGCATTTACTGTTGAATCCAGATTATTTGTGAACAGCAACTAGCAGCAACAACGTATTCAGCTTCACATGTTGACAGAGCAACAGAGGTCTGTTTCTTACACTGCCAGGTGACTAACCGTCTACCAAAGAACTGACATCCTGCTGATGTTGACTTGTAATTCATCTTACAACCGCCATAATCTGAGTCACTATACGCTATAAGCTCAAATTCATCATCATGAGGATACCACAACCCAAGTGTTAGAATACCCTTCAGATAACGAAAGATCCTTTTTGCCCTGATAAGATGATTGACTTTTGAATTTTCCTGATATATGGAGCATAGACACGTCATGTACATGATATTAGGACATGAGACTGTGAGGTACATGAGAGATCCGATCATTCCTCTGTACATGGTGGCATCAACCAGATTACCATTATTGTCGGGTGCCACGTCATGATTCGTGGCAAGTGGAGCTCCAGCTGCCGAAGCATTCTCCATGTCGAACCGACTGAGGATATCACCTACATACTTGGTCTGATGTAAGAAGATTCCCTTTGGTGTCTGATCTACTTGTAATCCAAGGAAGAACTTCATCTCCCCCATTCACTCATCTCAAACTCTGCTTTCATTACAGATTCAAATTCTTTACATAGATCTTCATTTTTGGAACCGAAGATTATGTCATCAACATAAATCTGTACCAACAGTAAGTCTCCATCCTTTTCTTTAATGAACAATGTACAGTCAATCACTCCTCTACGAAAACCATATTTCACAAGATGAGTTAAGAGTTTTTCATACCAGGCTCTAGGGGCTTGGTGGAGCCTGTAGAGAGCCTTGTCCAGCTTGTAAATTCTGTCCTGATGATAAGGATCCTCAAATCCTTCAGGTCGACTGACATAGACCATCTCATGGATTTCACCATGAAGGAATGCACTCTTCACATCTAGTTAATAGATTTAATCTTCTCATAGGATGCATAAGCTAGAAATATATGTATTGCTTCCATCCTTGCTACTGGTGCAAACACTTCATTGTAGTCAATGCCTTCGACTTGTCTGAACCCTTGAATCACAAGTCGAGCCTTGTTCGGATAATGACCCCTTTGTCATCTTTCTTGCATTTCAGCACCTATTTAGTGCCACACCTTTTGGTTTATTCACAAGGGTCCATACTCCTAACTTCTTGAACTGTAGGAGTTCTTCTTGCATTGCACTAACCCATGCCTTATCATTTAGGACTTCACTAACATATTTTGGCTCAAATTAAGACACAAAACATCGATATGCACCATCGTGAAGATATCTCTTTTCCATTACCGAGCTATAATCAGCTGAGTACAGCTGATTTCTGGTCTGTACTCTCGATCGAACATCCCCAATGACATTGTCCAAGGGATGATAAAAATTTAGCTGAGACCCGGGAGTTGTTGGAAATCCACCTTATTATCCAGATTGTTAAACTTAGGTTCAGGATCTGTAGCTGTTGGAGTATGAGGTTCCGAAGTCTCAAAAGCTTCAGGATTTGAAGCTTGTGTACTTTCACTGTTGGGAACCTGTTCCTCTTGGTCCACATTTGTAGTCTCAACTGCTTCCTTATCAGAAGAGGAGTCACTTACATCAAGTTCTCCCACTGAAGGACTAGAAGAATCACCTGCTGGGACCAATGTTGTCGAGTCTGGTAGTGGAGTGTTTAGAACATCGTACATCATCCTAGGAGACAGATCATCATCAGAATGGGAAGTCAGTAGATTGAAGGATTTAAAGAATCCATCATAATCAAAGAAGAATGACGGTCCTTTCCCAGTTGCGGGGTGGTGTATCTTTGAACGTCAACGTTGCACCACACTTCTACCGGAACCGTTGAGTTATTATAGACTCTTTTGTTGGTATATTGTATCCGAGGAAAATTCCTTCTTCAGCCTTCTCACTGAACTTCCCAGTCTGATGTTTCTTCAACAATGTGCATGGTGTGCCAAACGGTTCTAGATACTCTAGGTTGGATTTACGTCGTTGGAGTAGTTCATAACATGTTTTCCCATGTCATTTGACCACCAAGACTCGATTAAGCGTGTAACATGCATTCGCCACTACCTCATTCCAGAATTAAATAGGCAGTTTCAAGTCAGCTAGTATTGTTCGGGCAGTATCTATCAAACTTTGATTCTTCCTTTCAGCTACCCCATTCATTTGTGGAGTGTAGGCAGAGGTGAATTGATGTACAATCCCTCTCTCTTTATAGTATGCATCCATCTATTGATTTTTGAACTCAGTGTCGTTGTCTGAATGAATCTGCATTACTTTCAGCTTGTAGAGTGATTCCAACGTAGTTACTAGCTGTTTGAATGATTCAAATGTCTCTGATTTGGATTTCAGAAACATCACCCACGAGAATTTTGAGTAATCATTCGTAACTACATAGCAGTACGAATCACCGGTAATGCTCTTTGTGCTTATAGGACCAAACAGATCCATTTGTAGAAGCTCGAGAGGCAAGTCAATTGAATGAACTTTCTTTGTCTTGTAAGACTTCTTGGTCCATTTTTCTTTCTTACACGCGACACAAAAATCTGGAAGGTGGAAGTTCTTGACATTAACACCATTCACTAGATCATTTTGAATCAAGTGATTGATCTTCCTAGGATTTATGTGTCCCATTCTCCTATGCCAGGAGATGGAATCTCTCTAAGTTGCCTTTGACAAGAAGCATTGAACCTTGTGATATGTTGTGGAGGCTTTTGATAGATCCAAGACATATAGGTCGTTATATCTTGAAGCTGACATTAACACCTTATCCTCCTCAATCACATAGTCCTTCTTCAGCACGTAGCACTTCTTGTTATCAAATACAAATTTGAATCCTTTATCGTAGATCAGGGAGACAGAAAGTAAGTTGTTCTGTAGTTGTTGAACATAGTTGACCTTGTCAAACTTGACTTTCCTGTTTCCCACTTCGCCTTGTGCTGTGATGTATCCTCCTTTGTTCCCAGCAAATGAAACATGTCCACCTTTAATTTGTCTAACATTGAAAAGGAGAGACAAGTTCTGGGTCATGTGCCTGGACGCCCCACTATCCATAATCCATGTGTTTGTGATAGCGCTGTAACGGGCACCCTGCACATTTAAAGGAATCTTATTAGTTCAGATTTGAGACCCAAGCCTTCACTGGCTTGGGTGACCCAGAGGAATCACACATAATAAGTTCAACCCATTGTCCTTTAGAGGAGGAGGAAATATCTTTATTCTTATTCTCCTCACTATCAACACTATACTTGATTTTTCTTTCCATAAGCCAGTTTTGTGTAAGGATGGTTTATGATAAACAGACAACTGGTTTATTGATTGAACTTTAGGTTCACTAACACTCTTAGGTGGAGTGTTAGATCTATTTTTAGAAAAACTTTATCGTCCATCAAAAAGTTCAATTTTCTTTCTGGGTGTCTGATAATAAGGACAATTAGAAGAGATTTGTCCTCTTTTTCTACAACTCTTTTAGATGTATCACCCTTATTAATAAGGACAATTTTCTTAAGGAAACCTTTTATTTGGGGATGAGTTAGGTAAAGGTGTGAGCTTTTTCTGGTTGGGTTTTATCACTCCTCTTTTAGATTTATCACCCTTATTAACAAAATTAATTGTTTTAACATTTTGAACATCTTTAACCTGTGTTGTATTTGGACTTTGACATGGAGAACGTGTTTGGTTAACTGGTTTAGTCATTTTGGGTTCAGAAGTAGACGTGTGTGAACCTGACCTTACATTAACCCTTTTGATTTCATCATCCAAATCCACAACTAGCATCTTGCCTTTTGATTTAAAGCAACATCCTTCTGTTTAGTGTCAGATTTCACAGACTTACCTGTGGAATCCGGATCACTAACTAGAGGAGTAGACACCACATGATCTTTAATTTTGTTGTCATTAAGAGGTCTATTTTTTGTAATCAAAAGGAACTCATGTGGTGGTGGTAATACTTTGATCCCAAACCTTCCCCATTATTTCATTCTTTCACTAAGTTTTGAACTATGTAAGAAGAACTGGCCCAACTGTGCAGGTTTTGTTTTAATGAATTAACTTCGACTTCCAAAACTTCTTTGTCCTTTTTGGTTTCTTCTAAAGAATTTAGATAAAACTTTATATCATTAGCTTGATTTAAAGCAACAATTTTGGTTTCCTGTAGTTGTTTGCTCAAAAGTTTTATGTTTTCTTGGAAACTGCACTTATTTTGTTTTAATATACGATTAGCCTTAGTGAAGAGTTGTAAATCATTTACTAAGTTATCATTGTGTTCTAATAACCTAGCAAATTTCAGATCTATGCTTTCTCTAAATTTATCACATTCAAGACAAGCATGTTTTTCAAATAACTGGTCTAGAGAACTTACCTGTGATGAATCAGTTGAGTCAGCCATCAAATAGATTTAGATTCTTCGGTGGCTTGAGATTCTAAACTTGTAGCTCTAAGTTCTTCTTCAACCAGCAGCTTCTTTTGTATCTAACATCGAGTGCTCAGCTGCAACTTCACCTTCACTAGCAGAATCATCATCTACTGCTTCAACCAAGGCGATATTTGATTCTCCAGGAGAAACAAATCGGAAGGACCAGTCTTGTCCTTCATCATCTTGAGCAGTTAGAGCTTTTGATTCTTTGCTTGAAGAAGCAATTCTAATCTCGTCCTTGTCTTGACGGTTGAATGTGGGAATGGGTTTCCATTTTCATACTTCTTAGGCTTTACACATTCTCATTTAAAGTGTCCTTTTTTCACAACAATTAAAGCAAGTGACTTTGGTTTTATCAAAGCCAAACATTGTGTCCTTTGTGGCAACGAGATTCTGCCTCATCTTCTTGACAAACTTTTTAGCTCGTCGAACTGCACTTGCTAGAGCCCACATGATGTCCATTCTTTCCAGCTCGTTTTCGTCAACTTGCTCATAATCTTCATCTGCAAGATGACAATTTCCGATCTTCCCAGCAACTATTCCATCATATGATTGAACCACTGCTGCTAGAAGATCCATGTGCTCCTTAGCTACCTCCACAGTGACGTTATTGAGATTCTCAGTCTTCAACTTTGTAGTGTTGGCTTCAGGAACTGTATATTGGGTTCCAGATGACCCTAACATTTCTGGTCCTGAAGTAGTGGTTTGGGTAGGAGTTGCAGAACAGGATACGAAAGCTGTTTGCAGAGGGGCTCCTAAGACAGCTGGAGTTGGAACTGAGTTGTAGAGTGAAGGATTCTGTATGTAGGATCCTTTCTTTGACTTGTACTTCATTCTCAGTTTCTCTTCTCTAACTTCAGGATGAAGTCGTTTATGTCTAACGTCACAAGAATGTTGTTCTATCTCAGGTTAGACACAAATGAGTCTTATTTCTCAGGCAAACCATCTGTAAAGCTTGAGACTTAATCTTCCATAGATGTACTGACACCATGAGTGTGCAGCTCACTCATTAGATGGTAGAACCTATCAATAACATCGTCTAAGCTCTCATTCCCTATTGAGAAGAAATTATCAAACTCCTTCTTGAGAGCCTTTGCCTTCGGTGCCTTTAACGTTGCATTCATTTCGTATCTCTTCTCTAATGCTTCCCACAACTTTTTGGCTTGCTTGTTCTTAGAAAATTGATGAAAGATGTCTTTCAGTATTGACTGTGTCAACAAGGCATAAACTTTCTTCTCAGCATTGAAGAGTATCTTTTGAGTGTCTTTCATTCCTCCCAACATTAACTTCATACCATTAGCACTGACTGGTGTTGTGTAACCAGCCTCAGTTGATGTCCATAGGTTGGGATCAACTCCATTCAGATATATCTCAAACCGTTGTTTCCAGTGTGGATAGTCATCTAACGTGATAAGCTTCTACAGTTTATTGTGATTTCCTATCTCAATTTCCAGAAGCAGAAGGTTCTGGATGAGTGAGTCCTTCCCAACAGTAAACGCAGCAAACTGATCTTCCATTTGTATAAACTTGGTACTTGGAGAACAGGCTGTTTCAATCGTACGAATGGGCTATACGTATGGTTCACTCGTGCGAATGAAGGGTGCGAATGAATTCAATCGTGTGATTGGATTCAGTCGTGCGTATGGACAATACGACTGGACTCAAACAACTGGAGTTGTTTAGTCGTGCGAATAGGAAATGCGGATGAGTTCAGTCGTCCGAATGGGAAATAGGGATGGAAATGCGGGTGAGTTCAGTCGTCCTAATGGGAAATGCGGATGAGTTCAGTCGTCTGAATGGGAAATGCGGATGGAAATGCGGATGGACAATGCGGATGACTGAATCGTGCGAATGAGAAATGCGGATGACTCAATCGTGCGAATGAGCTATTCATGCGACTAAAGGCTGCTGTGTTTGAAAAAAATTGAATTTTGACACTTTGACACAGAACACAATTTTCTCAGAAACCCTAATCTGTCGTATGATGAAAAACTTGAACTTTTATGCCCAAGAACGTCGAAAACCTCCTCTTGACTAAAAAAGATGACCTTTTGGAATGAAAACGTGAGTTTTGACCCAAAACCTAATCGAATCAAACGCAAAATCAAGAGCCAAAGCTCTGATACCACTTGTCTTGACCGTGTACGTATGGAATACTAACAGATTCTGTGTTTCTACCAAATCAAATAGTGCGGAATCCTATTTGATTGGCGATCCAATCATTGAGAACGTTAACCGATCGATATAAGATGACATTAAACGTTATGAATGAATATGAATCGATCAAGAATGATCTGTGAACTTGGACTGGCTTTCTTAGACGTTCTGGACGGCTAGGGTTCGTGAATATACGTGATCTCTCGAACTCTCTCTCATTGTTATATTTTTTCACGAATTAAGTGGTATTTATAGGTTTGCAGTCTTCATTCGTGCGACTGAACCATTAGCATGGTTCGGTCATGCGACTGACCCATGCCACTGATTCATACGCACGACTGAAGGTTCAGTCGTGTGACTCAGTCATTTTCATCTCTTAATCATACGACTGATCCAGTCTCCTGGTTGAGACGTGCGACTGGTTAATTAGCATGATGTCTTCATGCGTATGGCCCATAAGTATGGTCCATTAGCATGAATAGTCATACAACAACTTCAAACCTATATAATAAGTTCATATATATGAATTAAAGATACATTAACCTCAAAGCACAAATCATATATCATTACATCGTTGCATTACACATATGTAAGCCATGACAAACTTTTACATTAAGCATATAAACTAGGGACATATGTATCAACAAAATTCTAAGCGAGCCAAATAATAATAATGGGCTTAGACAAGATTATTTAATGTAAATAAGATGGATATGGGTTATAGACCGAGTTAACTTTTCGGGTTATTTGTCCAGCGAGTTTAAGGTCCCGGGAATGCCCAGAGTATATAAACAGATCAGCTTGAGCAACTCTCATTTGCAACTTAACACCCTATTTCTAGAGAGTGCAGAGAGAGAAAGTGGAGAGATTTGAAGATTTAAGGCACGGTTGATCATATAATTTTAGATCGTTGTTCGTGGGCATCCAAACAACAAGAAAACACCAAGAATCCAGGTAAGAAACATCATTTAATCTTCATTTTGATGTAAACCCGGATTCTAAGGATTGAGGTTTTTGAAAGTGGCAAAGATTCACCCAAAACTTATGTTTTCGTGAAAGGAAACATATAAGAAGCTTAGATATAACTTATTGGGTGATAAACCAAGGCTTTGGATGTAAAAGATTGAAGTTTTGGGTGTCAAAAATGGGTTGGTTCGTAATTTTCAGTCCGTTCGGCGAAATTAAGGGTTCATCCAGCGAAATTGCGTAGTCGTCCAGCGAAACTATAAAGACTTCCTACGAAAATATAGTTTCGCAGACATGGTTATCTAACAAAATTTGGGCAAAACTGGCAGCGAAGATGCCAACAAAACTACTGGTGAAACTAGCAGCGAAACTGCTGATCTTGCAGCGAAATTAGCAGCGAAATTAGGCAGAATCTAACTCCTTTGAGTGTTAACTTATCTATAGGTTGTGTAGTGCAACCCTTGCTTTGAAAGCTTGATTGAGAAGCTACACATCGAGTCTAGATGAGTTCTAGATCCCCTATTTAATGGTTTTGAGCTAGTTTGGGGTTGGAAATGCATACCAAATATATGTTTTAAACGACCAAGATTTTAAGAGGTTTCAACAAGAAGATCGATTTTTCTTTAAGAAAATGTGCTATATAAATGTTTTAAAATAAATTTTTTCACGCTAACATGGCAGTGCGACCTCAGCTAGGGGCGTTGCCCCTTAGACCCCACTAGGGGTTGCTACCCCTTAAACCCCACTAGGGGCTGCTGCCCCTAGGAACCCACTGTCAAGGGTTGCTGCCCCCGAACCCCCTCTGTCCCGCGGAGGATTAGTTATGTTTAATGATGATGTGTGATGGTATATGTTATGTATGATGATGCGTGATGATGTTATGCTTATGTATGATATGTTTTCTTATGTTCCTTACTACATATTATGATGTCACTTTACGTGGTGTGATTATGATAATGAACATGAAGTATTATCTTAACGAAGTGAAAGATTTAAGATAATGAAAGTGGAACATAATGAATGAATGAAAAGTCTTGCATGCAAAAGAAAAGAGGCTCACAAGTCACTAAGAGTTGTTAGCTCATCTATGTGTTTATAGCATGCAATCTTGGCTAACCCTTAAGGGTTCACACAAAGGGGGAGTTAGTCTATGTGACTACTCCATACGTGTAATATGTGTGATATGAGTGATATCGGGTCCTTGTCTCTTAACCCTAGATGATATGGCTTTGTGCTTAAGAGGGGGTTAAGCATTCGACAGGACCTACATAGAAGTGAAAAGATAATAAATGTACGAAAAGTGCGATAAGTACGAAATATGCGAAACGTGCAAACATGTGAAATGTACGAAATGAACGGTGAAAGAAGATAATAATTATTACCTTGATGTACGTATGATATGTGATCACTTGTGATGGTAAAGCAAATGTTTTAACAAATGAAAGGTAATATAAAGTTTTATAAACTAGAACTCACTCAGCAACGCCGACTTTTATGCATTTTCCAGTTGCTGAGGATGGCACGGGGTGACTAATTGCCTCATTTTGGATGGCATCCATTTTATGATACGATAACATTTTGCACTACAATGCAAACGAGATATTTTGTAGTGAACGTTGTATTATTTTGCAAAAAGTGTTTACTTAAAGGAAATGAAACGGTTGTTTAAATTGTTTCCACTGCTTGGTTTTATTAAAGTTAATGTAAATATATGTTTTATGTGTGATGATTGACCAGCTGGTGAGCGTCCCGGGAACGGGGCCTTAGAAGTTGGTATCAGAGACAAAGTTTAAGTGAAACGGGTAAAATTTTCAAAAGAATCCTAAACTTAAACTGAGAATGGGACAAAAAGGAAGGGATGCCAGTCCGAGTAGCGACGTGTCATCTCGTATTTTCTTAATGTTAACCGATATTATGTGTGCATGTTAGGTGGTTTATGTGCCTTTAGTAGATTTAGATACTGATGTAGTCAGGATAGAAAATGCTTGTGGTATGAAGATTAAAGTAAGTGGCTAATCACAACGGGTCATTGTAATTAGGGACTTACTATACTTGACAAAAACTGAGCTATTACCTTGAATGACCATGTTGGCGTTTGGATCTTATAGCATGTTAGAGGATGGATAGAGGTAGATCTTCTAAATCTTCTCGAGGAGGAGGTCGTGGTGGACGTGGTGCTGGACCACGGGTCATGAGAGGAAGGCCTAGGGCCAAAGAGGTGGCTCATGAAGAGCCCGAGACCCCTCATCCAAAGGGTGGTGACGAGAGTGCCAATTTGAGGGCATCAATGAAGGAGACTGTCGTGGAGGAAGTTCATCAGGTCATACAAGCGATCCTACCGTCTGTGGTGACCGAAATGATAAAGGCAGTACGAGAAGGCGAAGGAAGGAGAGGAGAAGATCCACGGGAGAAAGAGAGCAACCGGAGACTGAGACGGTTGTCTCTACCAATGAAGAGGAAAAGGAAGAGCATGTGCCTGAGGCGGTACGAGGCTGTAACTCCGGGGCATTTCAAAGATGCAAGCCCCCTACCTTTGATGGTAATGGCACTGTTGTTGCTGCTCACTAGTGGGTGAGAGAGATGGAAGTTGTTCTCGACATCAGCGAGTGTCGCGAAGATCAAAAAGTGAAGTTTGCCACCCACTCATTCGTGGACTCGGCATTGTGTTGGTGGGACAATATTTTCCAAGCCGAGGGTGGCAGGGCTATCGGGAGAATAAGGTGGCCGGAGTTAAAGAAGTTGGTGATTGAGGAGTTTTGTCCTTATAGGGAGATGGACAAGGTTGAGAGGGAGTTCCTACAGCTAGAGGCGGGAACCATGACACATCAGCAGTACACCACCAAATTCAACGAGATGGCATGGCTGGTGTCAGATCAGGTGACACCTCTGTCGCGAAAGATCAAGAGGTATGTAGAGGGCTTGCCGGAATATATTCGCTGGCATATGATCGCCGCTCAGCCGAGTACGTTTAGGTCGGTGGTCGATCTGGCGGGAAGACTGTATAACGAGGGAGAGGTAGTGGTGGGTGAGGTGAGCAAGAAGGGTGGTGGTGACTAAAATTGGAATGGAAAACGATTTGGACATGACAGAGCCACTCCAAAAAATAATGTGGCGAAGGTAGGTGACCAGTGTGTGGTCACATCTGGTGCAGGGTCAAAGAGATGTGGTAAATGCGGGAAGGAGCAATCAGGAGAATGCAAATAGGGGTCAAACATCTGCTTCAAGTATGGGAAGCTTGGTTATATGGCGAGAGATTGTGGGGTTATAAGGTGTTACAACTGTGGAGAAAATGGCCACCTGAGCAGGAATTGCAAGATGCCGAGGGTGGAGAGTTCCAGGGCAAGGAAGAAGACTGGAACTAAAGGGCAGAAGGCAAGCACTCGAGATTTCACGATGACTCGGGAGGAGGCTTGGATGAACCTCGATGTGATGTCAGGTACGTTTCTAGTAAACCAAACTCTTGCATCTATGTTATTTGATTCTGGTGCTAGTAGGAGTTTCATTCTGCTGCTTTTTGTGCTAAGTTACCCATTAGGAGTAGAAGTATTGGTGAGCCCTTCGATGTAGAAACTGCCATAGGTAAGTCTACCAGGATTTTTGAGATGATAGAAGGTTGTGATATAGAACTAGAAGGTCATAAGTTTCCTGTTAGACCATTCGTGATGACCTTAGGCGGTTTCGATGTAGTCCTAGGAATGGATTGGTTGGCTGACTTCAAGGTGAACATTGTGTGTCGCAAATAAATGGCCAGATTGACTGCGCCTGATGGGAGTTCGATGAAAATTTATGCTGATTGAGTAATAACCATCCCGAAGATGATTTTGATGGTGGTGGCCGGAAAGTGCATGAGGCGTGGATGTACTGCCTATTTGGCTTATGTGAAGGATGTGGATACGCCAACACCACAACTGTCTGATGTACCGGTTGTGTGTGGCTTTCCAGACGTGTTCCCAGAAGATTTACCAGGTGTGCCACCGGACCGTGAGATCGAGTTTCAGATCGACCTGATACTCGATGCCCAGCCTATAGCTAAGGCACTGTATTGCTTGGCTCCAAACAAGAAGAAGGAACTGATGGAGCAATTACAGTAGTTGCTTGATAAGGGGTTTATTAGACCGAGTATCTCTCCTTGGGGTGCTCCGGTCTTATTCGTGAAGAAGAAGGACAGTTGTATGAGGATGTGTATTAACTACCGGGAGCTAAACAAGTTGACGGTGAAGAATCGGTATCCATTGTCGAGGATTGATGACCTGTTTGATCACCTCCAAGGTGCCAGTTGGTTCTCAAGGATAGATCTTCGATCTGGCTACCACCAGTTGAAGGTGAAGGAGCAGGATATTCCTAAAGCAGCTTTTCGCACGCGATATGGACACTACGAGTTTCTCGTTATGTCTTTTGGTTTGACCAACGTGCCAGCTGCTTTTATGGACTTGATGAATTGAGTGTGTCGGCTCATGTTGGATAAATCAATGATTGTGTTTATTGATGATATATTGTTTTATTCAAAGGGGCGTTGGAGAATTTGAGAAGGGAGAAGTTGTATGCCAAGTTCTCCAAGGGTACATTCTTGCTACGTGAGGTTCAGCTCTTGGGTCACGTGGTGAATCCCGAGGGGATTATGGTGGACCCAGCAAAGGTGGAGGCGATGATGCAATGGAAGTCTCCAAAGATGTCATCCGAGATTCGTAGTTTCTTGGGCTTAGCGAGCTATTACAGGAGATTCATTCAAGACTTCTCTAAGATAGCTTCTCCGTTGAATAAGTTGACCCGTAAGGATGTAAAGTTTGTATGGGATCATGCTTAAGAGATTGCGTTTAAGGAGTTAAAGGCGAGGTTGACTCAAGCTCCTGTCTTGCCGTTACCTAATGGAAGCGGAGATTTGGTGGTATATTCTGATGCTTGTTACTTGGGTTTGGGATGTGTCTTGATGTAGCGAGGAAAGGTTATAGCCTACGCATCCCAACAGTTGAAAGTTCATGAGGTTAATTATCCTACTCATGACTTGGAGCTAGCAGTTGTGGTCTTCGCGTTAAAGATTTGGAGGCATAACCTGTATGGGACGAAGTGCACCATATTCGTTGACCACAAGAGCTTGAATCACTTCTTCGAGCAGAAGGACTTGAACATGAGGTAGAGGAGATGGTTGGAGTTCATAAAGGATTATGATTTTGAGATCCATTACCATCCGGGCAAGGCCAACGTGGTGGCAGATGCCCTTAGCCGAAAGGAGAGACCCGAGCTGATTCGAGTGAAGGCTTACCGGTTAATTATCACCTCTGATGTGATGAACGATATAGCTTTGTGCTTAAGAGGGGGGTTAAGCATAACCCTAGATGATATAGATTTGTGATGAACGATACATGTGATATGTGTGATATGTGCGATATGGGGTCCTTGTCGCTTAACCCTAGATGATATAGCTTTGTGCTTAAGAGAGGGGTTAAGCATACGATGGGACCTGGATAGAAGTGAAAAAATAATAAATGTATGAAAAGTGCGATAAGTACGAAATGTGTGAAACATGCGAAACATGTGAAAAGTACGAAACGACGATGAAAGAAGATAATAACTAATACCTTGATGTACGTATGATTTGTGATCAGTTGTGATAGTAAAGAAAATGTTTTAACGAATGAAAGGTAATATAAAGTTTTATAAAACTAGAACTCACTCAGCAACGCTGACTTTTATGCATTTTCCAGTTGGTAGGTGATTAAAGAA
>CM046456.1:66102129-66294629 GCA_025506515.1 Flaveria trinervia | reverse complement strand
ATCATGCATAAACATGCAACACCATCATCATCATGCCTTATATGCACTCTAAGGCCTCAATCGTCGCCCTACATGAACTTACGGGAACCTTTACGTCAAAACTTACATCTGCACTTTCCCCCGAAGTCAGAAGTTAAACTACACTTCTCCTCGGTGCAACAGCTCTATTTGGGCATATGGACACTCTCCAGTCGCATGGCCTCCATGCGACTGGCCCTTCATTCGGGTGACTGCACCTTCATTCGGGTGACTGCACATTCATTCGGGTGACTGGACCTTCATTCGGGTGACTGGACCTTCATTCGGGTGACTGGACCTTCATTTGGGTGACTGGACCTTCATTCTTCCTCTAGTCGGGTGACTGGACCTTCATTCTCCCTCCAGTTGGGTGACTGGCCTTCAGTCTCCCTCCAGTCGGGTCACTGGCCTTCAGTCTACCTCCAGTCAGGTGATTGGCCTTCAGTCTCCCTCCAGTTGGGTTACTGGCCTTTAGTCTCCCTCCAGTCGGGTGACTGGCCTTCAGTCTCCCTCCAGTCGGGTGACTGGCCTTCAGTCTCCCTCCCTTCGGCCAAATGGCCTTCAGTCTCCCTCCAGTCGGGTGACTGGCCTTCAGTCTCCCTCCAGTCGGGTGACTGGCCTTCAGTCTCCCTCCAGTCGGCTGAATGGCCCTAGCTGATGCAGGATGCAGTTCATCCCAATTGCAGCCGAGGGTTTTCGGCCTCCAAACTCATCTAAACCCATTTTGAGCCCAAATCAACCATCCTAAACCTTAGGGATGCATACCACAACACCATTCAAGCACACGCAAGCTCACAATCAAGAGTCAAACGCATCATACACACACATACTCATACACAAACGGGTCAAGCATACACACACACAAAAACACGATTTCAGATGTGTTCCAGCCCAAAAATCATTTGAAAACAACTAAAAGAGTGGTCCTAGAACTCACACAAACGACCACGACGACAAGGGCTTCGATTTGACTCGCTCCTCAACTATTTTGGCCACTCGAACCAACCCAAACCAACACTTTTTCCTTTTTTCTCTTCTTTCTCTCTTCTCTTCTTTGATGGCTGATTTTGATGGGTGTGGGGAGAGGGTAAGGGTTTCCCTCTCCCTTAAATACTCCTACTTCCCCAACTTTCTCTCGTTGGCGAGTTTGGTCCCTCGACTTTGGACTTTATTTCTTTTCTTCTTTCACCGGCTTTAAAATAAACAAATAACCGGGTGTTACAAGTCCACCCCCTTAAATAGGTTTCGTCCCCGAAACCTGTTATTCTTCGAACAAACATGGATAATGCTGTCTCATTTCTTCCCCAGTCTCCCACGTTGACTCGGTTCCCTTCTTGTGCTTCCACTGTACGCGCACCAGGGGAACCACTTTATTTCTTAGCTTTTTCTCTTTTCGATCGACGATTGCCACTAGTTGCTCCACATAATTGAGTCGTTCGTCCACTTCGATATCCTCCAGTGGAACAATCATGTCTTCATCAGCTAAGCACTTTCTCAGATGAGATACATGAAATGTCAGGTGAATTCCACTTAACTCATCCGGTAACTCCAATCTATAGGCCACCTCTCCTACTCTAGCGATGATTCGGAAAGGGCCTATATACCTTGGGCTCAACTTGCCCAGCTTCCTGAATCAGATGATACCCTTCCAAGGTGAGACCTTCAACATAACCCGGTCACCCACCTAGAACTCAATCGGCCTGCGTCTTTTATCAGCATACGACTTCTGTCTATCTTGGCTACCTTCATAAAGGCTTTAATCTTCTCAAGCTTCTCAGTGGTAGCCTCGATTACCTCGACGCTCCCCAATTCCTTCTGACCAATATCACCCCAACAAACGGGTGTCTGCATCTCCTACCGTATAGCATCTCATATGGTGGCATACCAATGCTGGCATGGTAGCTGTTGTTGTATGAGAATTTGGCTAACGGTAGGTGGTCATCCCAACTCCCCCCGAAATCAATCACACATGCCTGAAGCATGTCTTCCAATGTCTGAATCGTCCTTTCCGACTGGCCATCAGTTTGGGGATGATAAGCCGTGCTAATATGAAACCTCGTCCCCATAGCGTCGTGGAATTTATTCCAAAATTTAGATGTAAACCGGGTGTCGCGATTAGATATAATAGACACCGGCACACCATGACGAGTTACAATTTCCTTGATGAACAGATCAACCAACCTCTCGGATGAATATGTCTCGCGGATCGGTAGGAAGTGAGCACTCTACGTCAAATGGTCAACTATCACCCATATGGCATCGTACCCTTTCAAGGTACGCGGCAGCTTCGTAATGAAGTCCATGGTGATGTGCTTCCACTTCCATTCCGGTATATCCAAAGGTTCCCATACGGCTTTTGATGCTCGGCCTTCACCTGTAAATAAGTAAGGCATTTACTCACATACTCCACTACATCGCGCTTCATACCTGGCCACCAGTAATCTTTCTTCATATCTTGGTACATTTTCGTGGCACCTGGATGAATGGAGTATCAAGTCATGTGAGCTTCATTAATTATCTTCACCCGTAGATCCCCAAAAATGAGGAATCCACACATGACCGAATCGGGTTCTAACATCGAGTGTGTTTTTACCCAATTCTCCAACCAGACCTCTCATTCTTTCAGAGTTAAGATGATCTTCTTTCATTACATCAGAGGTCATGATCAGTTGATATACTTTCACCTGAATCGGCTCGGGCCTCGCTTTTTGGCTAAGGGCATCAGCCACCATATTGGCCTTGCCCGGATGGTAGTGGATCTCACAATCATAATCCTTTATAAGTTCCAATCACCGTCTCTGCCTTAGTTCAAATCATTCTGCTCGAAGAAGTACTTCAGGATCTTGTGGTCAGTGAAGATGGTGCACTTCGTCTTATAAAGATAGTGCCTCCAAATCTTTAGTTCAAAGACCACGGCTTCTAGCTCCAGGTCATGAGTAGGATAATTGACCTCATGAACCTTCAACTGTCGGGATGCATATGCTATAACCTTCCCTCTCTGCATTAACACACACCCCAACCCTGAGTAGGAAGCATCAGAATAGACCACCAGATCTTCGCTTCCGTCGGGTAATAACAGAACAAGAGCTTGAGTCAATCTTGTCTTCAATTTTTCGAACGCTTTCTCCTGAGCCTGACCCCATACAAACTTTACATCCTTCTGAGTCAACTTAGTTAGTGGAGAAGCAATCTTAGAGAAGTCTTGGATAAATCTTCTATAGTAGTCCGCCAAACCCAAGAAACGACAAATCTCGGATGGCGTCTTTGGTGACTTCCATTGCATAACTGCCTCCACTTTCGCCAGGTCCACCATAATCCCGTCGGGATTCACCACATGACCCAAGAACTAAACTTCGCACAACCAGAACGCGCACTTGGATAATTTATCATACAACTTCTCCCTCCTCAGCGTCTCTGGAACCTCCCGAATATGACCGGCATGCTCAATCTCGCTCCTCGAATAAATCAAGATATCATCAATAAACACAATCATTGATTTATCCAGCATCAGCCGACACACACGGTTCATCAAATCCATAAAAGCAGCTGGCGCGTTGGTCAAACCAAAGGACATGACAAGAAACTTGTAGTGACCATAGCAGGTACAGAAAGCTATTTTAGGAACATCCTGCTCTTTCACCTTCAGCTGATGGTGACCAGATCAAAGATCAATCCTTGAAAACCAACTAGCACCATGGAGCTGATCGAACAGATCATCTATTCTCGGTAAGGGGTATCGGTTCTTCACCGTCAACTTGTTCAGCTCGCGGTAGTCCATGCACATCCTCATACTACCGTCCTTCTTCTTTACAAACAGAACCGAAGCACCCAAGGTGTAACACCCCGAAATTTTATTTAAACGAAAGGAAAAGAAAATTTAATGGAACGAATAGAAACTTTGCACAAGTGGAGGGGGAAAGGGTGTACAAAGTACACTTTTATTATTTTAAGGATTTATCGGAATGGGTGTTCATTCTTCTTTTTTCATCTTCTTCTTCACGGCTGAAAAGAAGAAGAGAGAGAGAGACTCTCAGTTTTAGAGAGAGAAAGAGGAAGAAGAAGCTGAAAAAGGTAAGTCTTCTCTTGTTTGAGCTCGGTTTCAGCTGAGTATTGAGTTCTTGACCTAAGTTCTGGTTGTTTAGAGTTTGTTTTCGAGATTCAAGAGCTGAATCAAAGTGGGTCTTGAACTGGAAGAGTGTTGTTCAAAAGCTGCTCAAGGTGAGTTTCTAGAACCCCTCTTTTACTTATTTTCAACTGATTTGGGGCTATTATGCATACTAAGTAAACATTTTGAAAGAAACCGTGGCTTTACAGCTTTATGTTTGAATGTTGTATGTATGTATGTATTTTATAGTGTGGATTATGGGGTAGAGATGATGTTTAGCATGCTTAGATGGCCTTAGTATGTTAGATCTGTGTTTGGGTATGCTTAGAATGGTAATCGGGTGATGTTGATAACATAGAAAAGATTTCAGAAGGTTCTGATGAACACAAACAGTTGTCCATGCGTCCAACATGAGAGACTAGACGCCTAAGTGTTGGCCATGAGCCCAAGGGTGGGTCATGCGCCCAAACAGTGGCCCATGCGCCTAGCATGTTGGGCCATGCGTCTAAGTGTTGGCCATGTGCCCAGAGGGGGTCCATGCGCCTAAATAGTTCCCATGCATCCCAATGAATGAAACGGCCAAGTGTTGGCCATGCGCCTAAACAATGCCCATGCGTCCAGTGAATGAAACGGCCAAGTGTTGGCCATGCGCCTAAATAGTGCCCATGCGTCCTAGTGAATGAAACGGCCAAGTGTTGGCCATGCACCTAACAGTGCCCATGCATCCCAGTGAATGAAACGGCTAAGTATTGGCCATGCGCCTAAACAGTGCCCATGCGCCTAAACAGTGCCCATGCGCCCAAGTTCTTGAAACGGCTAAGTGTTGGTGATGCGCCTGAACGGGGCAGAAACGCCCAAACAGTGCCCATGCGCCCAGACTGATTTATACTTAGAATTTTTATGCTCATGCGCCTGGAAGGACCCATGCGCCCACTTTGGACTTGAGGTTTTCTAAGTGGATTTAAGGGGTAAAATGGGAAGATAGGCCTAGTTGTGATGTGATGGCTTATGTTTGATGTGTGTTATGCATGTATGATATTGCCGGTATGGTGATGGTATATGTTTATGTTTATGTATGTCCTTATTATGTATGTATGTCTTCCCTTGGCTTTGTGTTGAACGTTAATGAATTTAATGAAAGTATTATGTAACGTAAAGTGGAAGATAATGAAAAGAGGAACATAATGAATGAATTCATGCATTAATAAAAGAGAAAGTATAGAAAGGCTTGAAAGCAATATGTACATAGGTGCACGACTCTTAATGGCTTAAGCTCTACCGCGTGAGGTTCAGCAAATCCTAAAGTGTGCACGCAAGGGTTCCAGTCTTTGTGACTGACCTTTAGAGGTGTTACCCATTTCTATAGGGGTGTTACCCATTTCTATGGTGGTGTTACCCATTTCTATGGGGGTGTTACCCATTCTATAGGGGTGTTACCCATTTCTATGGGGGTGTTACCCACTTCGGTGGGGGTATTCTACCCACTTTGGTGGGGGTGTTGCTACCCACTTCGGTGGGGGTGTTGTTACCCGAGTTACGTATAACTTCGGGGGTGTGGCATAAAGCCAAGCATAGATATGAGGTGAGCGACTCTGTGTCGTAACAGACTCAACAGAGGTCTTTGTCCATGAGACTAGATATGAGGTGAGCAACTCCGTGTTGCAACAGACTCAACAGAGGTCTTTGACCATAAGACAAGTTAAGAGGTGAGTGACTCTGTGTTGCAACAGACTCGACAGAGGTCTTTGTCCATGAGACGAGATAATGAGATGAGCGACTTTGTGTTGCAACAGAATCGAATGGAGTTCAGTCCCTGTGATTGACTCGTATGGGATCTTTGTCGCGTATCCCGGTGCTGTGTCAGTCTTCGGACATGAGTCGGGGGTTTGTGAGCAGGCCCCGGCACAGCATCAGCTTTCGAGCATGAGTCGGGGATATTGCAAGAGACAAGATTCGAGTAATAATGAGTAATGAACGGAAGATCGTGTATGAAAGAATGAACTTATGAATGAACGTAAATGAATTATCGTAATAACGTACAGAACAGGATCCTCGTCATTCGACCTCAGTAATTGTGGCTGAGTGCCACGAAGAGGGTAAAGTCTGATCGGATCTAGGAAGAAAAGTGAACGATAATGTAATACGTTGAATGAACAAAGTTAATGAACGTAACGACAAAGATAATAATGATATTATCTGTATGTACGTACGTATGATGCATGATCACGAACGGTTGTATAGTATAGTATGATTTGAAATAAAATAAAGAACGGTTTTAACAAAGAAAAGTATGTTTTATTATAAAACTAGAACTCACTTAGCGTCGCTGACTTTTGTATGCATGATAGTTGGCAGGTATGTTGATGCTGAGGAGTTGCAGGCATGGATGCATAAGCTACTAGGAGCATTTTGAGGCTGGCATCCGTATTTTGACTTGTCTTGTATTTTGACATAAAAAAAATGTTGTAAATGAATGAAATGACATGTTTTTAGTTATTAATGAAATTTTTATATTCCGCTGCAAAATAAATGTATGTTTTATAACGTTTTAGTGCAATGAATGACCAACCGTAAGGTGCCCGGGAACAGGGGCCTTACACAAGGAGAGATGCTCGGTCTAATGAACCCCTTATCCAGCAGCTCTTGCAACTGCTCCATCAATTCCTTCATCTCCATCAGAGCTAACCGATACGGTGCCTTGGCAACAGGTTGGGCACCCGGTCAGTCTGAAATTCAATCTCTCTGTCAGGTGGCACTCCTGGTAAGTCTTCTGGGAACACGTCTGGAAAGTCACACACAATCGGTACATTAGACAGTTATGGTGTTGGCGTGTCTACATCCTTTACATAAGCCAAGTAGGCGCTACATCCACGCCTCATACACTTTCCCGCCACCACCATTGAGATCACCTTCGGGATCGTCGTGACCCGATCACCATAAACCGTCACTGTACTACCGTCAGGTGATGTCAAGCGAATCATCTTCTTGCGACACACAATGTTCGCCTCGAACTCCGCCAACCAATCCATCCCACGAACCAAATTGAAACCTCCTAAGGTCATCATAAACGGTCTGACAGAAAACTTATGACCTTCAAGTTCCACATCACAGTTCTCTATCATCTTAGAAATCCTGGTAGACTTACCTATGGCAATTTCTACATCAAAGGATGCATCAACACGTCTACTACTAATAGGAAGCTTAGCACAGAAAGCAGCAAAAACAAAACTTTTTCTGGCACCCGAATCAAATAACACAGAAGCTAAAGTTTGGTTCACCAGAAACGTACCGGACACGACATCAGGGTCCGTCCTAGCTTCCTCCTGTGACGTAGTGAATGCCCTGGCACTCGCCCGCGGTCCTTCACCTCCCGTCTTCTTTACTCCTGAACCATCAGCCCTCAGCTTCTTACAATCCTTGCTCATATGACCAATTTCCCTAAAGTTAAAACATTTGCCCGTAAGGCAATCCTTTGCGATGTGCCCCGTCTTCCCACATTTGAAGCACACGTCAATCCCATCCTACATTCCCCCGCATGCTCTCTTCCACACTTGCCACACCTCCTTGACCCCG
Organism: Flaveria trinervia; assembly: GCA_025506515.1. Classification (NCBI taxonomy): domain Eukaryota; kingdom Viridiplantae; phylum Streptophyta; class Magnoliopsida; order Asterales; family Asteraceae; genus Flaveria; species Flaveria trinervia. The sequence continues at coordinate 66,286,933 of CM046456.1, read as the reverse complement.
CACTGGATGTGGCCCCACGACGGTCATCCACCCGTACCTTTTTGTTACCCGTCGGGGCATCACCCCGACCAAACCTTTTCCCGTTTGAGTTCCGATCACCACCACCCTTCTTCCTCGCTTCAGTCACCACCACCTCCCGCTCATCATATAGCCATCCTGCCAAATCGACCGCCGAACTAAACGTTCTCGGCCGAGCGGCGATCATATGCCTGCGAACATCCACCGGTAAGCCCTGAATGTACCTCTTGATCTTCCGATACAGAGGCGTCACTTGATCAGGCATGAGCCGTGCCATTTCATTAAATTTGGTGGTGTACTGCTGGTGTGTCATGGTTCCCGCCTCCAACTACAGGAACTCTATCTCTATTTTATCCATCTCCATATGAGGACAGAACTCCTCAATCACCATCTTCTTTAACTCCTCCCACCTCATCCTTCCTATCGCCCGTTACCCTCGGCATGGACTATGTTGTCCCACCAGCACAAAGCCAAGTTCACAAAAGAACGAGTCGCAAACTTCACCTTTTGTTCCTCCCAGCACTCGCTGATATCAAGAAAACCTCCATCTCCCTCACCCACCGGTGAGCAACTACAGCAGTGCCGTTACCGTCAAAAGTAGGGGGCTTGCATCTCATAAACGCCCCGTAGTTACAGCCTTGTGACACCTCCTGCATGGGCTCTTCTTCTTCCTCCTCATTATAAGTTAGAACCGTTTCCGGCTCCGATTTCTCCCGTCCTCCCGAGGACCTATTTCTCTCCTTTTTTCCCCTTCTCTTACAACTTTGATAACTTTGGTCACTACAGACAGCAAGATTGTCTGCATGACCTGATGAACTTCCTCAACCACTGCCTCTTTCACCGAGGCCCTAAGGTTCGCACTCTCATCACCACCCTTCGAGTGAGGGGTTTTAGATTCTTCATGAACCACCTTCTCAACTCTAGGTCTCCCTCTCTTGGGTCGCGGTTCAGCACCGTGACCTCTACCCCTTAAAGCTTTCGAAGATCTATCGCCAGCCATTCACACGTACACTGAAAGATTCAAACACCAACACGGTCATTCAAGGGAACAGCTCAGTTTGTCAAGTATAGTAAGTCCCTAATTACAGTGGCCAATTGTGATTAGCCACTTACTTTACTCTTCACACCCCGAGCATTACCTGTCCTGACTACATCAGTATTCAAATCTACAAACAACACATAACCACATACCATGCACACATAAAACCGGTTAACTTTACGAAAATACCTGATGGCACATAGCTACTCAGATTGGCATCCCATTCCTATTTCGTCCCATTCTCAGTTTAAGTAAAGGTTTATTTTGAAATTTTACCCATTTCACTTAAACTTTGGCTCTGATACCAACTTGTAAGGTCCCGTTCCCGGGACACTTACAGTTGGTTCCTCATCGCACATAAAACATATAACTATATTTGCCTTAGGAAAATATTGCAGCGGAAACATTCAAAAGGACATCTCATTTCATTATGAAAACTTTTGCCAAATAATACAGCGTCAATCAGTTACAAAATACATTGTTGCATTACATCACAAAAGCATTAAATGAATGGATGTCATCCCAAAAGAGCTGAGTAGCCACCTCGCGCCATCCTCAGCAATCATTACCTGCCAATTGGAAACACATGAAAGTCAGCGTTGCTGAGTGAGTTCTAGTTTTATAAAATAAACATACTTTTATTTCATGCGATCATACATCATACGTGCACATAAATAATAGTTATATTATCTTCTTCATTCGTTCATTCATCTTTATATCTTATCTTGCGCATCGGATATCTTCCGTACCAATACCATATGCTACACCCCATACTATTTAGCTACAGGCCGAACTCAATAAATGAACAGCTGAGCTATGCCGCAGTACTAGAGGTAAGCGTAGAGGTTCTATATAAATGGTCGATCACAAAGAAGGACCCCGATATCCAATACTTGCAAGACTTTCATTACTTTCCTCATTTAATAATGCATGCATTCATCATGTTCCACTTTTCATTATCTTCCACTTTATGTTACATAATACTTCATTTCATTCATTATCATAACACGTAAAGCCACAGGAAAGATGAACATACATCATAATAAGGAACATTAACATGCACAGTCATCACGTCATACAGGGCAACATCATACATACATAACATGCATCATGCATAAACATGCAACATCATCATCATCATGCCCTACATGCACTCTAAGGCCTCAACCGTCGCCCTACATGAACTTACGGGAACCTTTACGTCAAAATTTACATCTGCACTTTCCCCCGAAGTCAGAAGTTAAACTACACTTCTCCTAGGGTGCAACAGCCCTATTTGAGCGTATGGACACTCTCCAGCCGCATGGCCTCCATGTGATTGGCCCTTCATTCGGGTGACTGGACCTTCATTCGGGTGACTGGACCTTCATTCGGGTGACTGGACCTTCATTCTCCCTACAGTCGGATGTCTGGACCTTCATTCTCCCTCCAGTCGGGTGACTGGCCTTCAGTCTCCCTCTAGTCAGGTGACTGGCGTTTAGTCTCCCTCCAATCGGGTGACTGGCCTTCAGTCTCCCTCCAGTCGGGTGATTGGCCTTCAGTCTCCCTCCAGTCGGGTGACTGGCCTTTAGTCTCCCTCTAATCGGGTGACTGGCCTTCAGTCTCCCTCCAGTCAGCCGAATGGCCTTCAGTCTCCCTCCAGTCGGGTGACTGGCCTTCAGTCTCCCTCCAGTCAGCTGAATGGCCCTAGCTAATGCAGAATGCAGTTCATCCCGACTGCAGCCGAGGGTTTTCAGCCTCCAAACTCATCTAAACCCATTTTGAACCCAAATCAACCATCCTAAACCTTAAGGATGTGTTCCAGCCCTAAAATAATTTGAAAAAAAGTAAAAGAGGGGTCCTAGAACTCACACAAATGACCACGACGACAAGGGCTTCGATTTGACTTGCTCCTCAACTATTTTTGGCCACTCGAACCAACCCGAACCAACACTTTTTCCTCTTTTCTGTTCTTTCTCTCTTCTCTTCTTTAATGGCTGATTTTGGTGGGTGTAGGGAGAGGGTAAGGGTTGTCCTCTCCCTTAAATACTCCCACTTCCCTAACTTTCTCTCGTTGGTGAGTTTGGTCCCTCAACTTTGGACTTTATTTCTTTTCTTCTTTTGTCGGCTTCAAAATAAACAAATAACCGGGTGTTACAATTACCTATCGTGAGTGGGTTGTGCTCACGTAATATATGGATATGAACTTGTTGTAGGAGTGATGTACTCTTAAAATAATTTTTAATTTCTTACAATTTATTATCAAGTTATATTATCTTTATATTGCATGGTTGCTTTGTTGCTATGATTGTTTACTTTTTGTGCACATGTATTTGAAATTGTTACCTATTGTCTTATCTTACTTATCATTATGATTTGTAGAAACAATCCACCACGATGGAGATACGTCCGAACCAATGTGGGAAATAGTACTCCCATGATAGGTGAGGCCATTGAGCAGCTAGTAGCATAATGAGTAGCAGATGCCATCACACATCGTGAGGCGAACCGCAGCGCAGGAGGATCTGAGGTGAATGGGTGAAATGGAAGTGGCACAGGAGGTATCATAATTGCGGGACCATTAGAAAAGGTCAATGCACTTTTACAACACAACAACACAAGTGAGGAGAGTTCTTTAGATTACTTAACAGATCAAATGGGTAACTAGAAAACCAGTTTATATGAGAGCTAAGAAATACAAGTAATAAAAAGGCAAAACAAGAACAGAAGCAACACAAGTATTTGTTTTCAAAAATGATGTATATTTCTCTCTAGTTCCTTACAAGTGTTTAAAAAGCAATGACATTAAGATACAAGGACCAGAGATACTTATACTACATCCTACAACTAGCCATACTTTGAAGGCCAGCTAGATATATGATCTAGACACAACAAAAATCAATATAGAGTCAAAAGGCAGATTGCCTATTGACTAGTGACTATGACATGCCATAGCTCACATCCTAATATATTACAAAAAGAATAAAAGTACATAAAATAGAAAGTAGAGACTCAAGACCTCAATGTACAGTTACCAAAAGCATGGACCTTTCACCAACTCATGTAAAGTTGGTGTCTAATCAGAGTTGCAGCGGAAAGGTGGTCCAGCTTTATGGTAAAGGTACATCAAATAATAGCATGTGTTCAAAAGTCTTCGAAAGAAATATGTCTTCAAGTGTTGGCTTCGGAAGACTTTGTCTTTGAAGCTTCGGAAGACTTCATGTTTGGCTTCGAAAGATATTGGTCTTGGCTTCGGAAGATTTCACACTTAAAATGTTTTCTAAGGAAGAGTGTGAAACTTCGGAAGCATTTTACTTCAGTACACTTATGCATGCATGCAAGAGAGACTTTGGATGTTTTGGATTGCATCAGCCTTATATGAAACCTTACAATAGTATCTAGTATAATTAAAGACTTAAGATCAAAAGGGTCATTGTTAATGTTTAATTGTTATTAATATAATTAAACCTACAACACAGGATCTGATGCCAATACCAAGGGATGCTCCTACAAGACTTTTCAAAATTACAAGCCGCTTAACTTTCATGGAAATAAAGGAGCTATTGGCTTGGTTCGTTGGATTCAGAAGATAGAGTTAGTTCAGTGATTCATTAACTGTGCCGAGGAGAACAAGATGAATTCCACGTGTACCTTTGAGGTCCAAGCACTCACTTAGTGGAATGCTCATGCCCAGACCTTTGGTATTGATACTACTTACCAAATCACATGGGATGAGTTGAAAAAGATGCAGATTGATGAGTACTACCCTCATAATGAATTACAAAAGATTGAGGTAGAGATCTTTAACCACACTATGAAAGGCGTGGAAGTGACAAGCTACACCACCCGATTTCATGACCTTGCTCGCTTATGCCCTCATATGGTTAAACCAGAGCATGGTGACCTCATCCAAGCCAGTCACTATCCAAGAAGCGATCAGAATAGCTCACAATTTAACTGATCAAGTTGTGTGTCAGGGAGTGTTTGTGAAGAAGACTGTGGTAGAAAGGAGTTATGACAACAAGAGGAAGTGGGACAATAACCATGACAGGAATACTACACATCAAACTCAAAACAAACAAGAAGTTGTTAGGGCTTTCACTACTGGCCCCTCTGAGAAGAAAGCAAAAGGTGGGTATGCTGGAACCCTACCTAAGTATAACAAGTGAAACTTTCATCAACTCGGTGCATGTGTGGACTCCAGAAATGTAAGTGTTTTGGTCATGCAACTAAGGATTGTCGCAAGGCGAACCCTACCCCCAAACAGTCGGGATGTTTTGAATGTGGCGTCGTTGGACACTTTCGCAAGGATTGCTCGAATCTAAAACAAAGTGGTGGAAACAAAGCATGTGGTCGAGCTTTTGTGATTGGAGTTGGAGAAGCTCGACAGGACGCGAACATTTTCATGGGTACGTTCCTTGTAATAATCATTATGCCATTATATTATTCGATACGGGTGTCGCTAAGAGTTTTGTGTCTAGTGAGTTTAGTTCACTGCTTGGAATTGCTCCCACATATTTGACTTCTAAGTATATAGTAGAATTAGCCAATAGTAAATTAATCAAAACCAACAAGATCATACAAGGGTGTATTCTAAATTTGGTAGATTACTCATTCGACATAGATTTACTACATGTGACCTTGAGAGTTTTGATATCGTTATTGGCATGGATTGGTTGTCAAAAAATTAAGCGGAAATCATTTGTCATGAGAAAGTTGTTTGCATTCCACTTCCAGGTGGAGAGACAATATTGATTCAAGGAGAAAAGTGCGACACTGTGCTAAGGATCACTACGTGTATGCAGGCACGGTAGTACTTACAAAAAGATCACACAATCTTGGTACACATGGTAGAGAAGCAAGTGGAGGAGAAAAGAATCCAAGACATACCTATCGTGCAAGACTACCCAAAAGTCTTTCCCAAGGACTTGCCCAGAATTCCACCCCAAAGACAAGTCGAATTTTGAATTGACTTGGTACCTGGAACTGCTCCAATAGCACGATCACCAAGCACCTAAGAGATGCAGGAGTTATTAACTCAATTGCAAGAATTGTTAGATAAAGGATTCATAAGGTCGAGTTTCACACCTTGGGGAGCTTCGGTCTTGTTTGTCAAGAAGAAGGATGGATCATTTCGAATGTGCATTGACTACCAAGAGTTAAACAAACTCACTATCAAGAATCGATATCCACTTCCACTAATAGATGATTATTCGATCAACTTCAAGGATCTAGCTATTGCTTAAAGATTGATTTACGTTCGGGATATCACCAATTACGAATCTAAGAGGAGGTGTCCCTAAGACCGCATTCCGAACTCATTATGGTCACTACAAGTTCATGGTCATGCCATTTGGGTTAACCAATGCACCAGTCGTATTCATAGACCTTATAAATAGAGTGTGCAAACCCTACTTGGGTAATTTCATGATCGTCTTTATTGATGATATTTTGATATATTCATGAACCAAGGATGAGCATGAATAACATTTAGGTTTATCTTGGAGCTACTCAAAAACGAGAAGTTATAAGCAAAATTCTCAAAATGCAACTTCTAGATCCAAGAAGTGCAATTTCTCGAGCATGTGGTCAATGAGAAAGGAATACATGTTGACCCATCCAAGATAGAGGCCATTAAGAACTGGGAGGCACCGGACACTCCAACTGATGTACGACAATTCCTAGGTCTTGTAGGTTATTACCGGCATTTCACTGAAAATTTCTCCAATATAGCCTAACCGTTGACGACTTTAACCCAGAAAGACAAGAAGTTCGATTGGGGTGATAAACATGAAGTGTGATTTCAATTATTGAAGCAAAAAATGTGTTGTGCACCAATTCTATCCATACTAGAAGGAACCGATGGTTTTTTGGTATACTATGATGCATCATGATAAGGACATGGTTGTGTCATGATGCAACACGACAAGGTTATTGCTTAAGCTTCTCGACAATTGAAAGTGCATGAAAAAAATTACACTACTCATGACCCAGAATTAGGAGTTATCTTTTTTGCACTAAAGATTTGGCGACACTATTGTATGGTACCATGTGTACTATATTAACTGACCATAAAAGCCTTCAACACATCTTTGTTTAGAAGGAATTGAACATGAGACAATGTAGGTAGGTCGAGTTAGTAAACGACTATGATTGCAAGATGCGTGATCACCTTGGAAAGATAAATGTTGTAGTAGACACTTTGAGTAGGAAAGAACGAACCAATACATTGTGAGTGAGAGCGTCGGGAATGACGATCCATACAAGTCTAACTACTCAAATTTGTGATGCAAACAAAACACTTTGAGTAGACACTTTGCACCCGGTTGACCTCGAGTCACACAGGTGGGGCTCGTCAGACCCAGTAGTACTACCCAAGTTTCCCCGCTATTTAATAGTAACAATTCGAAAGTGTGAGGACTTTTCCATGATAAACAACACTATATTAATATTAAACACAACTTAAATATATAAAGCGTTTGTAGATTACCAGTATGCTATCTCCCCCAAAAGAGGTTAAGTAAAGAGTGGGGCATGAACTCACCTGATATGCATAACAAATACTTAGGGTTTACTTGGAAGAAAGAGTGGACAGACAACCATCAGAGGTTACCTATATCATGTAAGTACATAGTACGTGTAAATAGAGAACATGTGTACCCTAAGTACACCACAACCAAAGACTCAAGGTTTCAGAACACAAACACGTTAGACACAGTTGACCCGTTTGACCCGTTGGTGACATCATGAGTTATAATTCAATTAAGCAAATGTGAACATATAACATACATGGTTAACATTCAAATGGATCACATGAGATGTTACATTACCCAATGCATTACTTAAATCATCATACCACTATATATCATACAAGTCATGCAAGTCCCTAACAACTAGCATGCTCAGTGTAACTATAACACAACTAGTGCATCATACAAAGATCAAATCATGCATGACATATTCATATGACCCATAATTATGAATTCTCATAAACAGGCCAAAACAGATGATTAACCAATTAAACATTCATACTATCCAAACAACACATTCAACCACAATAACATTCATTCATGAACATACTAGCATGATTGCTATGTCCCAAACATGATAAATTCCTCATCTGTAAGAATTTGTACAAATAAAGTTTCCTCTTGGGAAAGTACATCTTAAATCTATAAAACACTCAATGTATTCATGAATTCATCACAAATATACCATTTAAAGCTCGTAACACATCTAGACATGATCAACAATATCTAATCATCATAATCCATTAATCATCATGAACAAAAGTTTCCACTTTTGGCAACGTATGAACTAGACTACATCATACATTGATTTCTTGAACCAAAATCATTATCTAATACTCATGAACCATTATCAAGCATACTACATCACCAACTCTTTGCAATTCATTTACATTCAACAACAAAAGTTTCTACTTTTGGTAAACTATGAACTACAACTTCCATTCCAAGGTTTCTAGTATTCATATCAACAATATAGCACCTAATCATCATCATAAACACATCAATAACATCAATTCATGATCAAATCACCCTTTCATGCAAAATAAAGTTACTATTCTTAGTAACCTATGAACCACACGTCAAAAACATAGTTTTGTTGCATAATCAACGTAAACCAACATCAATCTAACCTCACTAACAACATAACATCATCAAACAATCACAAATCAACACCCAATTCACTAATTTCGACCTAGGGTTTTGGCTAGCATCAAATACCATGAAAAACATGTAGATTTCTAACCTTTAAACGTGTGTTAACTTGTAATTGATGATTCCAACGTGTTCTATGCCTTGTAATCGACCAAAACCAATGTCTTCTTGCTTGCTCTTGGTTGAAATCGCAATGGTGGGGGTGTGGGGGTAGGTGTCGCGGCCGAAGGGTGGGGGTTAGGTTTGGGGTTGTTTTATTTCTTTTAATTTTGCATAATTACTTTTTAAACCCTTGTGTTTTGTATTTTATAAAAAATTAGACTTTAAACTCCTTTCTAAAAGTGTTTTTAACTAAGTTATTAAACATATAACCTAATAATAACAACTATATATTTTATCTTTACTAAACATCAAGCATACGAATTAATACACACGTTTCCACGTTACGTGATTAATTTTCACAATGAACATTTAAACACGCAAACACATAAGCATAATACAATATTCACATTATTGATTAGATTATTACTAGTTTGTCATTATTAATTATTTTAAAGTCACCAACATTCAACGACAACTAGTGTGTGCTTACGACACATGTATGCAAGACTTAACGGAAATAACGGAGTTTGGTAACAGAAAATTACCGGATGTCACATTATCCCATGTTGAAAGAATTTTCGTCCCGAAAATTGCGTTACATGGTGAGAGTGTTCCATCACTAATCTACTGCATTGGCATACAAAAATTGAAATCGAGTGAGTTTTGGATGAGCTGTCACATCATCCCCTTGTTGAAAGAAATTTTGTCCAGAAATTTTAAATCAATACCTTCGTCTGCTGGCATTGTCTTTTCGAATAGTTGATGGTACTTAAGCTTCATTTGATCTTCTCATTCCCATATGAATTCTGGTCCACGTCGCGAATTCCAACAGATTTTGACAATGGGTATCTTGCTTTGCTTAAGTGTTTTCACCTCACGGTCCATCACCTCGACTGGTTCTTCAATAAAGTGCAATTGTTCATCCACTTGAACTTATTCTAGTGGTACGACCATGGTTCATCAGTTAGGCACTTCTTTAGGTTCGACACGTGAAATACATCGTGGATTCCACTCAGCGAATCAGGTAAGGCTAGTCGATAGGCCACTGGACCTATTCTTCCTACTATTTCAAATTGTCCAACATACCTCAGATTAGCTTTTCTTGCTTTCCAAACCAAGCTACGCCTTTCCATGGTGAGATCTTTAATAAAACCTTGTCACCAACCTGAAACTCTAAAGGTTTCTGTCTCCTGTCAGCATAAATCTTTTGTCTGTCTCGTGCTGCAGCTATACGGTTTTGTATCTGCATAATCTTCTCAGTTGTCTCATGAATTAACTCGGGACCTGTTAGCTGACTATCACTAATTTCAGCCCAACAAACTGGTGATTTACATTTTCTCCCATACAAAGCCTCGAAAGGTGCTACCTGTATGCTAGTGTGATAACTATTGTTATAAGAAAATTCCACCAACGGCAGGTAAACTTCCCAGTTATTCCCGAAATCAATCACATAAGCACGTAGCATATCCTCTGACGTCTGTATGGTACGCTCACTCCAGCCATCCGTCTATGGATGATAAGCAGTACTCATATCCAAACAGGTACCCAAAGATTTCTGTAGTGATTGCCAGAAATGTGACGTGAAACGAGCGTCGCGGTTAGAAATAATTGAGATCGGTACACCGTGTCTCGAAACGATCTATTTAAGGTACAGTCGAGTTAATTTCTCCATCTGATCAGTTTCCTTAATTGCAAGGAAATGAGTAGACTTTGTCAATCGGTCCACAATAACCCATATCGTGTCACAACCAGTATTAGTCTGGGGTAACTTAGTAATAAAATCCATGGAGATTTGTTCCCATTTCCACATTGGTGTCTCGGGCTGTTGTAGCAGTCCGGATGGTTTTTGGTATTCCACCTTTACTTTCGAGCAGGTCAAACACTTGCTCACATACATAGCTACATCCGCCTCCATGTTAGGCCACCAGTAGTGCGCCTTTAGGTCATGGTACATCTTGTCGGATCCAGGATGTATAGAATACTTAGATTTGTATGCCTCACTCATAATTAAATCCCTTAGATTTCCATAGACAGGCACCCAAAGTCTATCCATGAAGTACCGAATTCCATCCTCCTTCACCACTAGTTGTTTATCCATTCCCCTTAACGACTCAGAACCAACATTTTCTGCTTTTAAGGCTTCTATCCGTGCCTCCTTAACTTGTTCGGGCAGTTGGGTACGGATAGTAAGTTGTAAAGCTCGCACCCGTCTGGGATTAGCTGTTTCCTTCCGGCTTAGTGCATCGGCAACCACGTTCTCCTTTCCCGGATGATACTTGATAGCGCAATCATAGTCGTTTAGTAGCTCCACCCAATGTCGTTGTCTCATATTCAACTCCTTTTGCTTGAAGATATGTTGAAGACTCTTGTGATCAGTGTAGATAGTGCACTTGGTACCGTACAAGTAATGTCTCCAAATCTTTAAAGCAAAAACCATTGCACCCACTTCTAAGTCATGGGTGGTATAGTTCTTCTCGTGAACCTTTAGTTGTCTCGAGGCGTAGGCTATCACCTTTTCTCGTTGCATCAAGACACAACCCAATCCTTGAATGGATGCATCACAATACACCACGAAATCATCCGTTCCCTTTGGTAGTGCCAATATCGGGGTACTACAGAGTTTCTGTTTTAATAATTGAAAAGTTGATTCTTGGCTCTCACTCCATTTGTATGGCGTTCCTTTATGAGTCAAGGTCGTAAGAGGTTGTGCGATCTTAGAAAATCCCTCTATGAATCGTTGGTAATATCCTGCTAATCCTAGAAATTGCCTTATCTCGCTCGGTGTTTTGGGTGTAGTCCAATTCTTTATCGCCTCAATCTTGGCAGGATCAACATGTATCCCTTTCTCATTAACAATATGACCTAGAAATTGCACTTCTCGTATCCAAAAGTCACACTTAGAGAATTTGGCATACAACTGCTCATTCCTCAATAGTTCTAGGATCATTCGTAAGTGCTCTTCATGATCCTCCTTGGTCTTAGAATATATCAGTATATCATCGATAAACACAATGACGAACTAATCGAGATAGGGTTTGCACACACGGTTCATGAGGTCCATGAACACAGCAGGTGCATTAGTCAACCCAAAAGGCATGACCAAGAACTCATAATGACCATAACGAGTACGAAACGTATTTTTGGGAATGTCTTCTTCTCGGACTCTAAGTTGATGATAACGGATCTCAAGTCAATCTTCGAATAATAGCTTGATCCCTGAAGCTGATCAAACAAGTCATTGATACGAGGTAAAGGGTATCAGTTCTTGAGTTTTACTTTGTTTAACTCCTTATAATCGATGCACATCCGGAATGTGCCATCCTTCTTCTTATCAAAAAGGACAGGGGCTCCCCAAGGTGATCTTCTAGGTCGAATAAAGCCCTTATCTAACAGCTCTTGAAGTTGTGATGACAACTCTTGTAGTTCGTTCGGTGCTAATCGATAAGGTCCCCTAGCAATCGGGGTTGCGCCAGGAGTCAACTCGATTTGAAATTCCACTTGGCGGTGAGGTGGTAATCCAGGAAGATTCTCTGGAAACACATCTGGAAAGTCACGCACTATGGGGATGTCCTCCATTCTCCTTACTTCCACTTGCTTATCGGTGGCGAGTGCTAGAATAGCCAAACGACCTTTTTGCAACAACTTTTGGGCTTTCATGTACGAGATGATGCCTATCACAGCACCACTCCTATCACCTCTGACTGTAAGGATTTCGTCACCAACAGGAATTCGTATGATCTTCTCATGACATATGACTTCCGCTTGCTTGCTAGAGAGCCAATCCATGCCTATCACTACATCAAAACTCCCCAGCCTAACAAGCATAAGATCTATAGTGAAAGTATGACCAGCAAGCTCTATCATACAATCTCTAAGGATATGCGTTACATGGATCTGTTTATCGTCGACTAATTCTATGGTGTATTTAGATTCTAAGGCGGAGGGTATATCACTTAAAAGACTACAGAATTTTAAGGACACGAAGCTCCTATCGACTCCAGTATCGAATGGTACCATAGCAAAACACCCATTAACAGAAAACCTACCAGTAACAATTGTGGGGTCGTTTAGAGCCTCACCTAAGCCAATAACGAAGGCTCTCCCTTTGGCTCCATCATTGTTGCCGCCATTACTAGTACCATTGCCACCATTGTTGTTACCGTGGTTTTTGTTGTTGTGGCCATTGCCGTTATTTCCATTACCATTCTTCCTCAGTTGTGGGCAGTTTCGACTGTAATGCCCTTCCTTCCCACATTCAAAACAACCATTGGGAGTCTCCTGAGGTTATTGTGGCTTCCTTAACAGTTCACCATGACAATTCTTAGCAGCGTGTCCAATTTTACCATAGCGTTGACATTTGAAATTATCACACCTTCCCACATGATGGTAATTACACTGAGTGCACTTCGGATGTTTACCACCATAACCACTGGGTCGTTGACTGTTTGAAGCCGTCTGATTGAAGTTGCGGTTATTATCGAACCTCCGTTGTTGTTGCTGAACTGGTTGTTGTTGTTGTTGAGATTGGGGTTGACCGCTGGGTGATGATGATTTATTGTTGTTGGAAGTATCCCATTTAATCTTGTTGTCAGGCACGCTCGCCACAGTGCCCTGCTTAGGTAAACATCCTTGTTCCACTACTTGGTCAGTTACCTTATGAGCTAACTGGATGGCTTGCTGAATCGTGGTCGGGTTAGAAGCAGTCACCATGCTTTGAATTTCGGGTACCAACCCCCTTATGTAATGCTCAACCCTCTTGTGCACTTCGTTCACCATCCCCGGGCATTGGGTGGCTACTTCATGGGTTCGGGTGGTGTAGGCCTCGATTTCTGAGCCCTGCATCTTAAGTTGCCAGAACTCCATCTCCAGCTTTTGTACTTCATTTTGTGGACAATACTCCTCAGTCATCATCTCCTTGAATTCAGTCTAGGGAAGCCCATTTGCCATCGCTTGTCCTAGCATCTAGACTTGCGTGTTCCACCAGGATAGAGCAGCACCTTCTAGAGTCCTAGTGGCATATTTCACCTGATCAATAGGTAGGCAGTTGCATTTGGAGAAAACAGACTCTGTCTTCCCAAACCATCGTACCAGTCCTACAGCCCCTTTAGTACCGCTGTAGGTGTGTGGTTTGCAGTCCACAAAGGACTTATAGGTACACACCGGTGGTCATGTTTTAACATAACAAACATTGATTAGACATCCTATACGGTTATTCAGGATACTTGATTTAACTTTCTATCATCGTTTACCTGCTGGCTATCCCGTCTGGGCAGCAGCCATCGCTGCCTGAACATGCTCGTTTATCAGGGCAGCTAATTCAGCAGGGGTCATGTTTATAGCACTACCACCATAGTCTCCAGTGCCACGTCCATGTTCGCGTCCACGACCATGTCCACGTCCACATCCACGGGCGTCTATTTTTTACTTTACATTCACAAATACAATAATGAGTAACATCAAACACATTTATCCCATTGAAGTATAGTAAACAGTAAGGAATAATGAATCATCACAACTATAACATTCATAACAAAAATGATAACCAAGATAAATAAATTGTAAATGAGTCGCAATGTATTCACCAATGTCATAATTTAAGTTTGTCGTTCGGGTGGGGAAACAACCCTTCCCATATAGGTTTCAAAAAGAGAGAAACACTATATAATCCAAGTCATATAAAGGAAATCAATTGATGACGTCCGACCCATCACTGTCATCTTCTGTCTCCACCGGTTCCTCCTCCTCGGGTTCCTCCTTGGGATCCTCATCCTCAGGGTCCTCTGCAGGAGCAGGAGCTATGGCAATCTGAGCGCTACTAATTGGGCTTCTAAGATAGCAATTCTGTTATCGGCTACTGCATCCCACTGTTCACGAGCAGTTACGCATCCTCTAAGTGCTATAAGACCGTCTTCCATGTGGTGACACCCATTTAGGGTCTTCCCGTGTTGCTTCTCAACTTCATCCATTTGATGTTGTAGTTTGTACACCTCATGCTGCAGTGTACAAACATCACACGTGAGTCGCCTGACTCGTTGTTGCTCAGTATCCAGTGCAGCAATCAGTTGCTCATTTGACTGCACCATCCGTGGGAGTGAAGGCATTAGCTGATCAGCGTTGCTCCTAGTCCTGGGCCTCGGGACAGGTACGTGCTCCCTATGCATTATGTGATCAACGAACTTAGGGTAGAAACTCCAGTCTCATGGGGGGTCATGCTCCATCAATGCAAAAGGTTGATCCCAATCGATCTCTCCTCGAGAATAAGCTAAAAGGGGCCAGTCGGGTCCATTGTCGGGTACAGGTGTGGGAGGTGGGGATTCGGATCGTGTAGGTGATGCACGTCGCTTACTCGGAGTTCTCGATGACGATGCCATGCTGTAAAGACTGTGATGTGTATGCCAATAAGTATACAGTAGAGGAAATAAGGCACAGGTAACTAACTAACTGTGTGCGGTTATAGTCTAGTGTGTATGCAACCTAGTTCCCTATAACCAATGACTCTGATACCAATCTGTCACACCCTCAAAATCCACGTGCGGAGTTTTACCGTGAGACGTGAGAACAAACCAGGATCACAGTCAATAGTTACTCAGAACGACTCTATATGCCACATTAAAATAAAATCAACCAAAGTTCAAACTTTAAAACCATGCGGAAGCGTTTTGTAAGTAAAGAAACCCAAAGTACATAATTGAATAATATGGCAAAACACGCGCCAACCCAATGTTTAAACTTTAATAAATAAACCCAACAAAGATGTCTCTAAAAAATAGAGTCTTAGAATGCATGACAAATCCATGCAGTGCTCCTAAAGGCAAGCGAAGTTAATGACCTGAAAATAGCATACTAAAATGTCAACACAATGGTTGGTGAGTTCAAGAGTTGATATTCAAATATAAGCAATTTAACAGTTGAGATATATAAGTAGTGCATTGTAATAGATAGCTAGTCTATTAACAATAAATATTAATTCATAGTGATTTCGCAATTGAAGCTGACTGTGATTAGTTGTTGCCTCTGGTCACGACTTATCAGGTCATGACAATGTTCATTAGGACAAATTGCACCCGGTTGACCTCGAGTCACACAGGTGGGGCTCGTCAAACCCAGTAGTACTACCCAAGTTTCCCCGCTATTCAATATTAACAATTCGAAAGTGTGAGGACTTTTCCATGATAAACATCACTATATTAATATTTTACACAACTTAAATATATAAAGCGTTTGTAGATTACCAGTATGCTATCTCCCCCAAAAGAGCTTAAGTAAAGAGTGGGGTATGAACTCACCTGATATGCGTAACAAATACTTAGGGTTTACTTGGAAGAAAGAGTGGACAGACAACCTTCAAAGGTTACCTAGATCATGTAAGTATATAAGTATGTGTAAACAGAGAACATGTGGTACCCTAAGTACACCACAACCAAAGACTCAAGGTTTCAGAACACAGACACATTAGACACATTTGACCTTTTTGACCCGTTGTTGACATCATGAGTTATAATTCAATTAAGCAAACGTGCACATATAACATACATGGTTAACATTCAAATGGATCACATGAGGTGTTACATTACCCAATGCATTACTTAAATCATCATACCACTATATATCATACAAGTCATGCAAGTCCCTAACAACTAGCATGCTCAATGTAACTATAACACAACTAGTGCATCATACAAAGATCAAATCATGCATGACATATTCATATGAACCATAACTATGAATTCTTATAAACAGGCCAAAACAGATGATTAACCAATTAAACATTCATACTATCCAAACAACACATTCAACCACAATAACATTCATTCATGAACATACTAGCATGATTCCTATGTCCCAAACATGATAAATTCCTCATATGTAAGAATTTGTACAAATAAAGTTTCCTCTTTGGAAAAGTACATCTCAAATCCATCAAACACTCAATGTATTCATGAATTCATCACAAATATACCATTTCAAGCTCGTAACAACATCTAGACATGATCAACAATACCTAATCATCATAATCCATTAATCATTATGAATAAAAGTTTCCACTTTTGGTAAGGTATGAACTGGACTAGATCATACAAAGATTTCTTGCACCAAAATCATTATCTAATACTCATGAACCATTATCAAGCACATTACATCACCAACTCTTTGCAATTCATTAACATTGAACATCAAAAGTTTCCACTTTTAGCAAACTATGAACTACAACTTCCGTTCCAAGGTTTCTAGCATTCATATCAACAATCTAGCTCCTAATCATCATCATAAACACATCAACAACATCAATTTATGATCAAATCACCATTTCATGTAAAATAAAGTTACTATTAATAGTAACCTATAAACCACATGTCAATAACATAGTTTTGTTGCATAATCAACGTAAACCAACATCAATCTAACCTCACTAACAACATAACAGCATCAAACAATCACAAATCAACACCCAATTCACTAATTTCGACCTAGGGTTTCGGCTAGCATCAAATACCACGAAAAACATGTAGATTTCTAACCTTTAAATGTGTGTTAACTTGTAATTGATGATTCCAACGTGTTCTATGCCTTGTAATCGACCAAAACCAATGTCTTCTTGCTTGCTCTTGGTTGAAATCACAATGGTGGGGGTGTGGTGGTAGGTGTCGCGGCCGAAGGGTGGGGGTTAGGGTTTGGGGTTGTTTTATTTCTTTTAATTTTGCATAATTACTTTTTAAACCCTTGTGTTTTGTATTTTATAAAAAATTAGACTTTAAACTCCTTTCTAAAAGTGTTTTTAACTAAGTTATTAAACATATAACCTAATAATAACAACTATATATTTTATCTTTACTAAACACCATGCATACGAATTAATACACACGTTTCCATGTTACGCGATTAATTTTCACAATGAACATTTCAAACACGCAAACACATAAGCATAATATAATATTCACATTATTGATTAGATTATTACTAGTTTGTCATTATTAATTATTTTAAAGTCACCAATGTTCAACGACAACTAGTGTGTGCTTACGACACGTGTATGCAAGACTTAACGGAACTAACGGAGTTTGGTAACGGAAAATTACCGGATGTCACATCTTGTGTGATAAATTGTGGACACCGTTGGGATATTCATTTACCTTTAGCTAAATTTTCTTACAATTACAATTATCATACTAGTATCAAGGTTGCATCATTCAAAGCACCATACGAAAGGAAGTGTTGGTCACCATTGTGTTGGACAGAGGTAGGCGATAGCAAACTTACTGGTCCTGAAATCATATACAAGACAACCGAAGATCACTCAGATTCAAATTGACTCAAAGCCGCACGTCACTGTGAGAAAAGTTATGCTGACGTGAGTCGCAAGCCATTGGACTTCTAAGTGGGGGATAAAGTTCTATTTAAAGTCTCACCTTGGAAATAAGTTATATGTTTTGGTAAACGTGGTAAGCTAAACCATAGATACATTGGACCATTTGAAATCCTAGCAAAGATTGGTCCCGTAGCTTACAAACTCAAGCTACCACAAGAACTTAGTAGTGTTCATGATACTTTTCACGTGTCAAATCTGAAGAAGTGCTTGTCACATGAAAACCTAGTTACCTCACTAGACAAGGTTCAGATTGATGATCAACTTTATTTTGTTAAGAAACTTGTTGAGATCATGGATCGAGAGATAAAGAGGATGAAACAAAGTTGTATTCCTATCGTGAAAGTCCTGTGGAATTCTAAATAAGCACTAGAATATACTTGGGAACCCGACGATCAAATGAAACTTAAATACTCTTACTTGTCTGAAACCTATCGACTATAGAAGACACTAACTTAATTTCGGGACGAAATTCTTTCTAACATTGGGAGTATATGAAAACCGGCAAACTTCAGGTCAATACCCGACCCGACTTAGTCATAATATTGCATATTTTACTTGAGTTTTAATCAAGTTCTCTCTATTTAAAATCATTTCATGCGTTGCGAAATATCATGCATACCATTTCATGCACAACGTGTAACATCCGACCCATTTTCAAAATAGAAACCCAAACCCTAACTTGTTTAAGTCAATTTTATAAATCAAATTTATTGTTTAGTCATTTTATATATTTTTATGTTCCAAATATAATAAATGTGTCACTTAATCAATTAATTTAATCTTATAATTTATAAAATAAATTTTATTAATTTTGAAAGGTTATTAATTATAAGATTTTAAATATTCAATAAAATAAATAATCAAATTGTAAAGTTTTTGTGAGATTTATAAAGTCTATAAAGATTTTATAAGAAAATAAGTTGGTTAAATTAATATTAAGATTTTAATAAATTAAAAGTTTAAATTGTAATTATTTTTTTATCTATTTATTTTTATTTAATCTTATATATATTTCAAATTCCAATCTTAACCCTCTTCTTTTAAACTTCTATTCCAACAAATCAAGTCTTTTTATTAAGTTCTCAAGTAAAGATCAAGAGTTCATTGAGTGTTTTCAAGCAACCTACAACATCCTGCATTCCTCATTGCTTATTTAAAGTGAACTTCCACTCTTCATTTTTTATTTGTTTCCACTTCCTAGTTGCATATAATTATTTTTGCCCAACAAACTGTAGATACTAATAATAATATTTTCATACACAAATGTTACAAGTTATGTTTTACGTAAACATTCTATCATATACAAATGGTGGTTCATATTCACAAAAAGTGTGTGTTAGTGATATCAGATGCTTTTATGTTCAAATATCATAATTCTAATAGTGAAAACTATGTTGATTGAAGTTGAGTCTTTTGAGTATTAATGGCATTTTGGGATATTTGAAATTTAAGAAAGTATTTTAAACTTATAATTATTTAAGTCTTGGTTTAAATGAATAGTTGTAATAAAACATTATAAAAAAACTATATAGTTAATGTTTGGTGACAAAAATATGTATACGCATATTGGTAAAAGAATATAGTTTTATGTATAAAAGTGTATTACAATAAGATGTTGTAAAGCCTAAAAGTTTTCTTCTTTTTAACAAGGAATATATATTAAGGGACTATATTATTTGGTTATAACATGTATAAAAATATATATAATTACAAAAATATTATATTTTTACTAGTTGAGTTATGACTCGAACCTGATTTTAAATTACACTTGCGGGGTTGAACTCAAGCAAACTCATAGGAACATGGGATCATGAACACTTAACGTCAAAGTTGTATTTATTTTTATTTATGAAAGATAAATATATATATCATAAACCTGAACACATAACCAATGGTTTGTCGTGTCAAACGCATTTCTCATAACAAGTTAAGTTGGGTGACACATGACATAATTAACTCACGCACGAAACAATTACTTGAACCTTAAGGTGTCTTTAATACGTTTTAGGGCACGAGTAGGTCGCGCTTACTCTCGGACTTTTGATATTTGCATAACCGACACCTACGCATAAGATGAGTTTCACGACCTCATTTTTACTTATTTTCCTTTTGGGAAAGATTATATGCAAATTACCAATTTTCTTGGACACATTTACTTGTCAATAATTTCACATGTTATATAAGTTGTTTACTTACCATTTGAAGTCCATGTTATCAGACCGTTTGTTTATTTCCCAAAGCGAAGTAATCATGGATAGTACTCTTATTTTTTACTACCCCCACGCGGGTAATTTATCCTAACCTTGACTGGAGGTCTAAATGAACGCATTATTAGCTTGTTCACCCCTGTGCTTACTGTAGGCACGGGTAGGGACAATCTATTACAGTTATAGTCTAGCTTCAGTTGTGCTACTTATATAATATTGTAGTATTGTATGATCGACAATCAAATCAATTAAAGACTTGTGGTCCATTACTCTATTTACTATTATTTTAAAACCTATAACTCACCAACTTTATGTTGACATCTTTTCATATATGTTTTCTCAGGTATTTTACAATTGTATCAAGTTAAGCTAGCTTAGACCGCATCGCATTTAGGGTCATTCATGCTATTGGATCATTTATTTATGTATTAGTCGTGTCTTGAAAACAGTTTACATTAGCTATACTTCTTTCGCAATTCAACACTGAAAACAAATATGTATTTTTAAACTTATTTGCAACGTATGTTTACTAAACCATGTAGTTGTTGATCAATGACTGTGATTTCATGACGTTCATGCCCTGCGGGAAACCACCATGGTTGGGGTGTGATAATGGATACCATCACAACCACCAAAACCCTTACTGGATATAAACGCAACATGGTTTTGGGTTCAATTTTGGGTTAGATTTTGGGGATGGTGCTGGTGATATTGGTGTGCAATAGGTGGTGGCGATGGAAACTCTAATGGCAATTATGGTGGAGAATGGGTTCACAATCCTATAAGGATTTAAAAGGGGGTTTTGCGAGGAAGGGGGTGATGGTGGAGTTCGTGTTTGTTGTTAGGTGGTGGCCGAAAGCATGTTCTTGTCAAGTGATCAATGATATTGGTGGTGATGGTTGTTGATGATGGCCGATGGTTAGGGCTGTAAACGAGCCGAGCTGAACCCGGATGGGTTCGAGCGAGTTTCGAGCCACAAACTTTTTGTATGGTAAGAAGTGGGAAGAAAAAGTCAGAAGTGGGAAGTTTGTTATGGGTAAATTATATAATTTAACTAAATTACATACCAAGTCCATTTATCATTTTGGATATATTACACAACTGTTCCTTACATTCGAATAAACTAATATGCCTCTATAATTAACAGAAATAATAGCGGTGTTAGTGGACTAGAGTTTAATAATACAAATTGAAAATCATAATAAGTATGATCAAGATTTTAAAACCTTTAAATGAAAATTGTTATTTAGCTTAAGCAAAGTAGTCAAAACTAAAGTTTACTCTTCTTCATCTATTCTATACGACATCATATATTTTAAAGATCCACATCACTAATAAGAATCATGGTCCTGTCACTACATAAAAATTTTGAAATATGATTCCATAAGGAAAAAATTAAAAGGCAAAGAGAGCAAGACAATCATACATAAACTTAAGGGTACATAGTGCAAACATGCAGAAGTTAAAACCCTAATAAAAACCCTAGTACCTTTGTCCATTCGACCTTCATACTTCGAAATTTGTTGCTGAGGCATTTCTCATTACAATCTCCATTAAAGGTATCATCTTTCTCCATCTTAACACTAGCATTTGATTACCCTGTTTGAATCTTTGAATTTAAAGCTTCACTGTTGGAAATAATCAAAGCTTGTGGAGCGCAATAGTTGTGCGAAATTGAAGTTTTTTTTATAATTGATGTTTCCTATTGATATGTTTTGTTTGGTTGTGTGAGTAAATTGTACTTGCAGTAGTAATAAAGAGTGTTTGTATGTGCGATTAAAGTGATTATCATTGACTTCAAGTAACAAAAATCTGCTGGTGTTTAGGTATGAGTGATTATGATTTTCAGGTTAGTTAGTCTTACTTACAACAAGCAAATTTGGAGTGTTGAAGTGACTGATTCTGACTTTTAGAATAGTTAATGTCAAAACGATCAAAATTAGAGATGCAGAATGCTTGAATAAAACTGATTATTAAGATAAAGGAAAAGATTAATATCTATTGAGTTTGTTGTTTCTTTTACCGTGTTAGACCTGTTTTTTAGCTAATTTTAATATTTCGCCAAGGGATAACAAGCCTTGGAGCTAGCTGTTTTGTGTCTTTGAGGTTATGATTTCAATTCATGGGAAACAAAATCCTGCATAAATTGTAGTGTGAGACTGCATACATTAGATGGCAAAGCGATCTTGCCTTTTCTCGGACCCTAGGCAAAGCGGTAGTTAAGTCAAGAACCGAGTACACTTTTATTAATTGCTTAGTTTTGCCATTAGTCATAAAATTTAACACGAATTAACCTGTTTGATCGTAATTGGGTGGTAATTGTCCTTTCTAAGTACTCTGATTGGTTTGGGAAATCTAGATGGATAACTCTAGCAAGTAGAAGCAGTTAAATGGCTAGGTTGGATGGGTTGGTAACATATTACGGGCGCAAACAGCTCAGGTTTAGCTGACCTGTCTAACAGCTTTTTGCTTATTTTTTAGTGCTATAAGTAAAGAAATGTAAGTGAGATTATAAAAACTATATTGTTGAAACCTGCAGTGAGAAGACTCTTGTAAGTTATGACATTTGCTTGTAGTATTTGAATCAATATTCTTGTGATTTAGTTATTGTTCAAAGTTAGGATTATGGGACTATTTATTTTGGAACGTCATGCACTTTATTACCAAATACCAAGTACTCCATTATCTGTTTTTACCACCATTCGTGCATGATTTTATATCATAATTTTTAAATATGCATTCTTAGTTTTTTTAAAATTAGAAAGAAAATGAAAACTTTAGTTTTAGAAGTTTTGTATTGGAAATTTCTTTTGCTAAATATATCTTGATAGAAAAATCGTATTTAGAAATCCTTAGTTAGGACCATATGAGCAGCCATTAAGTAGGGGTGTAAATGACCAGTGTCCGCCTAAGCATGAGCTTGGCTAGTTTAACTTATGAACGCTCGAGAGTGAGCTTGACTTGTTTCGAGCTTATGTCTACAGCACAAGCTCGGGTCGTGAGTATTTATTTTAGCTCAAGCTCGGTTTGTATATTATTTTTTAGTTATTTACTTATTTATAACTTATACATATATAATTATTTTAATATATATTTATAGTTATAAGTTTATATATATAGCATGAAATATACACAGTTTATATTTATTATGTAGTGAATGTTCATTCTTTTAAATGTTTTCATCTTTATACCCAGTGATTTAGATATAGTTATATGTTTAAGTAGGCGTTGATTATGTGTTTTGACACTCATTATTGAATATCAGTTAGTTGAAATCTGTATATTTGACCACTAAATGATGTCCTTGCAACTTTGTTGTTTGTTAACAAATTATAACCTACAGAATCACATCAAATTTGCAGATTAAGCTACAAAAATGTCCAACCCAAAAGTTTTCTTTGACATACTTATCGGCAACATGAAAAAGGGCCGAATTGTCATGGAACTATTTGCTGACGTCACCCCAAAAACCGCCGAAAATTTCCGTGCTCTTTGCACAGGTGAAAAGGGGATCGGGAGCTCCGGGAAGCCACTACACTACAAAGGGTCAACATTCCACCGAATCATCCCGAAGTTCATGTGTCAAGGTGGAGATTTCACTAGGGGCAACGGGACCGGGGGCGAGTCAATCTATGGTGCAAAGTTCGCTGATGAGAACTTTAAGATCAAGCACACAGGCCCTGGGGTTCTCTCTATGGCTAATGCAGGCCCGAACACTAATGGGTCACAGTTTTTTATATGCACAGAGAAAACTTCATGGCTCGACGGGAAGCATGTGGTGTTCGGTAAGGTTGTTGATGGGTATAGTGTTGTGAAAGAGATGGAGAAAGTTGGATCCGATAGCGGTTCGACTTCAGCGAAGGTTGTTATTGAAGATTGTGGTGAAGTTAAGGAGAATTGATGTATGAATTATGAGCAGTTACCATGAGTTTTGAATTTCATATTTTCTAGCTTGAAACCTTGAATAATGTGACTGCTAAGATTTGTGACTCAATCTGAAATGGATCTTTTAGGCTTTGGTTGTATAACTAATATGTCAAAAACAGTCAAAACCTAATAATGTATTTGTATCTATTGCTTTAGATGTGTAGGGTTTTGCGGTTGTTAACATGTTATTCTTATTCTTGAATCTTCATAATCTATTTAGGCTTTTAATTGTCTGATAAATTTCTTATGGTTTCTAACATATTTATGGTTTGAAATATGTTACAACTAATATAACCCATATCCGATTGGAACCAAGGTAGGGTATGGTTGTAATAGACTAATAGGTTAGGTGTAGTCATGTACAAAAAAAACCGGTTCGGAATTGATACACCTAAAAAAACCCGAACCGGTTTCAAAGAAAAACCGGTTGGGACCAAATCGATCCCGAATCCGACCCGAACCGCCGGTTTCTATACCAGTTTGCTAGCCCCGCACTCAAAACCGGTTTATAAACCGGTTTAAAAGTTAAAAACAGGTTAAACCGGTAAGAAAAACCGGTTTCAAACCGGTCCGAACCGGTTTGATAGGTTCGAGTTTTTGGTGAGCCAAACCGGTTTGTAGCACGAACCGGTTTGAAGATAAACCAGTTGACCCCACCACGAAAAAATCGGTTCGGTTTTGAACCCGAACCGGTTTGGGCATAAAAACCGGTTTGTACACCTCTAGTTAGGTGTGGAATTGGTTGTTAATTTATATTTTTTATAAAAAAACATAGAATTCACAAATTATAATGAACATGCTTCATTAGCGATCAAACAAATGTACATGTTTGGTAACATACGTGTTTGATGGATACAAATACATAAACATAGACATATGATTTTAATCTTGAATGTAATCTTGATTGTGCTTATTTATCAAACTACAATGAGCATACTTCACTAGCTATCAAACAAATGTATCTGATTTGGTAACATAATTGTTTGATGGATACAAATACATAAACATACACATTTATATGTATACATGAATATGATTTTAATATTGAATGTAAACTTGAGTGAGTTTTCATTGTTAAGTTTTTGATCAAGATAAACCGGATATCATCTTCTAATGTGTTTGAATACAAAGATTGAACCCTCATGCAAGTCACGTGTATCTTCTTTTTGTATGGTTACATGATGAACATGATTTTTTGAAAGACATTTCAGACACTTTACTACTTTGTCATCTTGTAATGGTTACATGATACTATCTAACAATCATTCTAACGTCACTATAATCAGTGGTTATGATCAGAATTGAACAATAAACAAAGACATGCAATGTAAGTCACATGAATGATCATCTTAGATTTTTGAAAAAGAAAAACATGAAAATGATAAATTTTCTACTACTTCTAATCCGTAAGTTCATGTCACATCAAATGTAACTCTATAACTACAAGATATATAAATTAGAATCATATAAGTCTTGTATTTTTCCGGGGACATGATCAGTGATAAGAGCGTTTGAAGGTGTCAAACAAAAGTTAGAGATTTCTAGGAGATCAGAACTTGAATTGTGATTTTAGTTAGGACTCCTAGTTCCGTTTGTATGTATTAATGTTGCCTACTTTTCTTGTGTGTTGTTAGACCTAGATGACCTTCACTTGGTTGGCCCGGAGATGCTTCCTACTTAGGGTTTTTTTTGGTCTTAAGGTGTTTTATTTGTAAGTGTGGCTTTAGTTATATATGAGCATTTACAATGCCTTTATGTGTTGTGTATATGTTGGTACCAGTCTAACCACCCGTATGTTATACAGATTGAAAATTTTATATTTAAAATAGAGTTTTGTTAATACATACACGTATGGTCCTTATGTTTTGCTAAAATTTTGGATTTGTCTTTAAAGTTTAAAAGTTATAATATGATCACTAATATTTTATTATATTTCATCTATGGTCTCAAATTTTATTAGTAAACAATTAATAATGTTAAAAATTATAAAAATGACATTTTATCCGGATCAACCATTCATTAACTTACCATTTAAACTATAGTATTATTTTTATCAAGGAAAGCTTTATACTCTTGTTTTTATAATTTTTTTATTTTTTAATATTTTTAATATTTCATTACTAATATGTTTATTATATAATAAAATACATTTAAATACATGAATACAACTTTTTAATAACATATTTGATTAAATGTATGCTTTTTAACGTGTTAAAACCGTCCGTTTTCTAAATGATGTTCTTAAAACTGTTTGATATTTTAAACGTTTTTATAAAACTATTTGGTTTTCTAAAGTTTTTTCTTAAGCCATTTATTTTTTAAAGCATATTTAAAAACCAATCACTTCTTTATACATCTTTTTTAGAAACAATTCATTATATCAAACAGCACTTTTAATTTTTTTTAAAACGTTTAATAAATAATTAATTTGAAAAACCATATTTAGAAGATGAATAAAAGTTACATTTAAAAACTGAATGGTTTTAAGAAAGACTATAATAATTTTAAAAGGTACCTTTTATAAATAAAAATTTTTTAAGAGATACATTTTAGAAAATCAAAAGTTTTAGAGAAACATTTAAAACCTTGAACATTCGAAAATGACATTTTTATTCTTTTTAAATAAATAGTAAATTACATTGATGATCTTTGTAGGTAAAATAATCATTTCAAAAAATTTAACATTATTAACCGAACTAACAGAATAAGGACCATCGATAAAAGATAAATACAACATTCGGGGCTATATTTGAAAATTTAAAATTCAAAATATTGATCGAACTACAAGAGCCATCCATGTAATTTACTTTTTGAAATAAATATAAATATAAATAATCAGTTACAATTAATAAGTCTATAATATATACGAATGTGAAGGTTGATTAAATAAATGTATATATATATATATGTAAACTAAACGAAAGAACTAAATACATAAAAAATAATATTATTGTTTATAAATATTAAAAACTTTTTTGTATATAGATATTTAACCAAATTCAGTGAATAACTTCTCAAACTTAAAAAATTTTCTTTTTTAGCATATTCCTCTGTATTATAGTGTCTCTGTAGAGATTAATGAAGAGGCTGATGCAACCTAAACATCTTTAGTCTTTCCTGCATGTTGCACAAGTGCAATAAAGAAGAATGCTTCGGAAGTTTCACATGTGCAACAGAAATACTCTAAGTGTGAAATCTTCCAAAGCCAAAACCAATATCTTCCGAAGCCAAAGATGAAGTCTTCCGAAGCCTCAGAGACAAAGTCTTCCGAAGCTTCAAGTTCATGAAGACAGATTTCTTCCAAAGACTTTTAGTAACATGCTTTATCTGATGTATTGTTCCATAAAGCTGGACACCTTTCCGCTGCAACTCTACAAGTCACCAACTTAAATGGTTTGGTGAAAAGGTCCATGCTTTTGGTAACTGTACATTGAGGTCTTGAGTCTGTAACTTTCTTCTTTATGTACTTCATCCTTTTTGTAATAGATAAGGATGTGAGCTATGGCATGTTATAGTCACAAGTGAAAAGGCAATATGCCTTTTGACTCTACAATTGATTTTTTTTGTGTCTAGTCAATTGTATCCAGCTGGCTTTCAAAGTATAGCCAGCTGTAGGACGTAGTATAAGTATCTCATGTTCTTCTATCTTTCGAATATGCTTTGTAACACTTATAATAGAACATAGAGAAGGCAATATACTGCATTCTTGAAAACCAAACACTTGTGCTCTTTGTGTTCTTTTTCTCCTGCATTACTTGTGTTCTTAGTATCTAAACACTTGGTTAATCCAGTTTACTGTTTGATTAAAGTTTAGTTAATCTCCTCTTTGTGTTGTTGTGTTGTAACTAACCCTTCAACGATCCTGCATTTGGTATCAGAGCTTTTCAGGCTCTTGATATAAGATCTCACCATCTTAAGATCCCTCACACACACAAATACTAAAACTTTTCAAATGGCAGCCATTTCCAAAACTGATATGGAAACTGGAACCATGAACAAGTCCCCACTGATCATTCTTGATGAGTTTGATACCTGGTGTTTAAGAATGGAAGGTTTCATCAGGCCTCTTGATTCAAGAATGTGGGAGTCTATTGAGAATGGACCTTTCATACCCAGCACACCTTCTGCTACTGGTGCTGGTATGATCCCCAAAGATGTGGCTAACTACTCTGATGAAGATAGGAAGAGAGTAGAGATAGACAGAAAAGCCATGACAGCTCTTCAAACTGCCCTTCCAAACTCTATATACAGAGGTTTCAAGAAGTTCCAAATAGCCAAGCAGCTGTGGGATGCACTGAAACTAATGTACGAGGGTTCTTCTGAAGCCAAGGAGAACAAGAAGGATCTCCTGAAGCAGCAATTTGAAAACTTCACCTTCAAAACAGGTGAGACCATGACTCAGCGGTACTTCAGGTATGTTGAGATTGTGGATACCCTAGTGGATGGAGGAGTTTCTCATGAAAACAGAGACATTGTAAGGAAGTTCATGTCCTCACTTCCTAGGCAGTGGACACACTACTGTGTGGTGATCAAGAGAACTGTAAATCTCAAAACTCTTACTCTGACAGAGTTATATGAGATTCTCAGTGGCTACCAGATGGAGATGAACATGCAAGGTTCATCTGGCAACTCCAACAATCAAATGGGTTCAGCCCTGCATGTGGTTGAAAGGGATAGCATAGAACCCAAACATCATCTTTTATGCTACCCTGACAACTCACCAAAGGGTTCTTTTATCACCTTCCCAGAGACACCAAAAGAGAACTACACTCAAGGAAGCCTATTCCAAGAGACAAGCTCTTCTCAAGCTTTTATGTCTTTTGATGAAAGTTGTGGCAACTCTCTTTTCACTCTTGAAGACCTGGATTGTATCCATCCAGATGATCTGGAATATATGAAAATAGTCCAGCAGATGACTCTTCTCACTCATAGAGCCAAGAAGTTCTATAAGAGGACTGGAAGGAAGTTTTCAAGCAATGAAACCAGTGGAAAGTTTGGACTGGACAAAGGTAAAGTCAAGTGTTACAACTGTAACTTGATGGGCCACTTTGCCAGAGAGTGTAAGGCACCTAGAACAAATGGTGGCCAAACACAATCCAGAACAAACTACACTGACAAAGCTCTCCATAATGAGAAGTCAAAGCAACAAGCTGTTGTTGCTGTTGAAGAAGGAGGCTTTGATTGGAGCTTTCAGGTGGAAGATGCTTCTCCAAACCAAGCACTGATGGCTGATCATGATGAAGCAAGGTATTAGAACATCTCTGTACTCCTGAATGCATTGCTAAAGTTAATAGATACAGGTCCTACAACTTGGAACTGAGATCTGATGTTGAGTCCTTAAACATTTTAAAATTTGATTTTAGAAAGTTTGAAAATGATTATAAGCTAAAAATAGAGGACTTAGAGAAAACTATTTCAGTTCTAAAACATGAACACACAGATTTTAGGACTCAAATTAAAGATCTCATAACCAAGTTAACTAAGTGCCAGGCTGAGCTTGTGATCAGCAAAGCTAGGGCAGAAAAGAGTGTTCTTAAAGAGGAGACCTTCAAGAACATGATATCCTCATCCCTACACAACAAAGTGTGCTATCAAAACAGGCAGGGACTAGGATCAAATAAGATAGCTCCTCTACACACAATCTTGTTAGTAAGATCTCCTAGGTGTGGAACTTATGAAGATGAGCTTCCTCTCATAGATCCCATGAGTGAAGAGGATGAAAAAAAGATAGTGAAGAATCCCTCTGCAAAGAGTGAAGAGGAGGATTCCAAGAAGGGCCACTATCCTTCTGAAGAGAAAGTGAAGACTGTGATGACCAAGTTCATGAGAAAGAACTTGATCAGGAAGAGCAAAAGAAAGGCAAGGAAGGCTCAAGAGATCAAGGCTACTTTTGACTCTAAGCAGAAACAAGTTTTTATTTTTACAGGGTTTAAAGTGGTAGGGACTGAAGACATCAACCAAAACTCCTCTGCTAAGTGTTCTGGTTCTTGTTCAACTCATATCAGTAGCAAGAAGAAGACTGATCTGCTGTGTACCACTGCTGCACAGCCTGGACCATCAAACTCCAAGCACAGTCCTCAACCCAAGAGGACTGTCTCAGCATCTGCAAAGATGAAGGTGGAGAAGGGATGTGACCAAAGACAGTCTTATTCTCAAGAAAAGGCTCTTATGAAGAAGAAGATGAATTGTGTTATGTGTGACAGCACCACTCACATTACCAAGGATTGTCCCTTCAATCCTAAAGCAACTGTCCATATGGCCAAAACAAACGCTTCAAAGAGTTCTAAGAAGATTCAAGCTTCGGAAGGAAAACCAGTTTCCTTTGGAAGTTCCAAATCTAACAAGAAGGGAAGTGGAAAATTCTCTTCGGAAGAATATTGGTCTCGAAAGAAAGAAGTTCTTCCGAAGCACTGAAGTTGTCGCACCCCCAAACCACAGCGGTTTCCCGCGGGGTGCGAACATCATGATTTCATAGTCACTGATCGACCACTACATGGTTTTGTAAAACATACATCTCAAATAAGTTTAAAATACATCATTGTTCAGAGTTAAATTTGCGGAAGCAATAGTAATAAGGTAAATTGTTTCAAAACATGACAATTACGAAAATGAATGTCCCAAACAACATGAATGGCCCTAAACATGAGGTGTTCCATGCTAGCTTAACTTGGTGCATCTATCAATTACCTGAGAAAACATGCATGAAAAATGTCAACATAAAGTTGGTGAGTTCACAGGTTTGAAAGTAATAGTAAACAGTGTAATGGACCACAAGTCTTTCCATGATTTGATTGTTGATCATACAATACTACAATATTATATAAGCACCACAATCGAAGCTAGACTGTAACTGTAACAAATTGCCCCTACCCATGCCTACCGTAAGCATGAGTGTGAACAGGCTAATAATGCACCCGTTTAGACCTCCAGTCAAGATTAGGGTAATTAATCCGGGTGGGGGTAGTCAAACCCATTAGTACTATCCATGATTACCTAGCTTTGGGAAATAAACTAACTGTCCGATAACAGGGGACTTTATACGGTAAGTAAACAACTTATATAACATGTGAAATCATTAACAAGTAAATGTGTCCAGGAAAATAGTAATTTGCATGTAATCTCCCCCAAAAGGAAAATAAGTAAAATGGGGCCGTGAAACTCACATGTAATGCACGCGTGAAGTCTAGCAATAGTCTGTACGTATGATTGGTCTAGGAATCTCCTAAACAAAATCACAATATATCCATGAGGTCATGATTACTAACCCTAGATGGTCATGCATAACTCATCCACAAAGTTAGTTTTGAAAATGTCACTTGACTAATTAGACACGTCGAGTCGTAAATGTTTTATTTAGATTCTTGTCTTCATATCTATCTTCCTAAAAGTACATAATATATTAAATGTGTTTTATATTAAGTATAATGGTATTATACTTTCCATGTGTATGGGTTTCCCTTTTTTTATCAATATCTTCAAAAGTTTACTTTATATAAATATGGGCATTTGACAGAATCAAAGGGATTTTTGGGTTTGGTTGTCATCCTCTTTTCATGATACAAAGAATTTTTATAAAATCTGATATTTTTACCATTTTTAGATCTATGTCTTAGGATTCCAAAAAGGTATAGCTTACAATATTTAGCTAGGTTTAAGTCCCTCGAAATGGGTCATGAAGCAACAGATGTCAGTGCAGTATTTTTCTGTACATGTCAAGGGATTTCACCTTTTTGAGGGGTCAAACCCTACATTCACAAATAGAGCCTATAGTACTTTTAAACCTAACACCTTAAGCTAAGTTACCATAGAAGGAAAATCTCTATTTGGTTACTTTAAGCATAACTTATTCCTTAATCTTTCAGCCCTATCTATTCTGCCAAAAATTCAGGTTCAACACCTTAATCATGTTTGCACGTTTTGGATAGATTATAGTCATCTAAAAATTTCAAGGTTGATGGGTTATAAACTAGACATCCTAAGGTTAATTTTAGGCTTAAGAAACTGTTCATTTGACCATGTTTAGGTCGAGTTATGGTGTCAAAAACACAGAACATGAATCTGCTAGAAATTGTCTTACATGTTTTGTTACTTTTTAAACTTTGCTAGAGCATTTTTCGATGAGTTAGTGAACATGAACACATCATGGTGATGTATAGAAGATTAGAAACAAGGTGCTAACCTTAAACAAGCAAGGAGAAAGAGATGGTAATCTTGAAATGCAAGGAAAAAGAAGACTTGATCCTTTGAACTAAGAACTAACCAAGGAAAAGTATAGAAGATGTTGTAGGATGCTTGAAAGCTTCAAAAATCACTTGGTCTTCAACAATAACACTTGAATCATCAAATATTTGTAGAATACAAGTCGAAAATAATATGAGGTGGTGGAGGTGGTGTCTTGGCCGAATTTTTAGAGAGGGAGAGGAGGAGAGGAGATGTTGGGTGGTGGTGGTGTATAATGCACATCTACTTATAAAGCCAAGTTATGCATTAGATCCACCTCTCTTGGTGTCTTGCTAGACACATATGGTTAAATGGATGAAAGATGGAGGTGGTCATTTATGGAAGGGCAACATGATGCTTTAAACCATGTAAAAGTTGTTACACAAAAAAGGTAAGTCTTGAGCTTCACAAAAGGCAAACTTGTCTTGTGAGGATTTGACAAGGGAGAAGAAGAAAAGAGATGTGGGGGGTGGGAGGAGATAAGTGGACGGTTATGGGGGTGGGAAATGAGTTGATTCTTCAATTTTATGTAGTATTTGGTATTTGGGTGGTATTTGTTGCATTATAGTAATTTATATATATATATATATATTTAATATTTTTACTCCTTACTTTTTAAAATACATTAAAATTGTATAAGTACTTGTATAATATCATATATATATATAAATATATATAAATATTGATGGTATGTTAATGATGCATCATGTAGTTAGTAGATCCGTTAAAAGGATTCGTTCCGGGTAAAATATTAATTTACGCGATTAGGTGTATTTATAAATTCAAGCTTTTCCAATGCATTTGGTTTGGAATCTAAAATACTTTGAACCACCTAAATGAATTATTATTACATGTATATGAATTATGACAATGTTCATGTGTGCCGGTTGTATCGCGTGTAAAAATGGTAATTACGTCGAATCACCGATGCATGAAATGTAATGCGTGAAATTTTGCAATGCATAAAACGGCTTCAATAATTGGAATTCAATTGAAAATCAAGTATTATAGGGGTAATTATAACCAAGTCAAGGTCGGGTATTGACCTGAAATTACCGGTTGTCACAGAAGTCTGCTGCAGTGTCTGCAGAATCTTCCGAAGGTTCAGTCATCAAAACTTTTGAAGTTCCAAAAGCTTTAATGTTTTGAAGGTCAAGTCCAAGACTCCAAAGGTGGTGTGGATGTCTAAGAAAGATCAAGTGACTGAGATTTCTCCATCAACAACAGCTCAAGATCCTATTAGTACAACCATAGGAACTATTACTGTTGAATTACCTTCTGTAAATGAGCCCAAGACAAGCAAGGCTTAGGTTTCCAGATGTAACTAATCATTCTCTTTGTGCAGGGACAGCTAAAGACAGACAGAAATGTCTGGATCATAGACAGTGGCTGTTCCAGGCACATGACAGGCAATAGGTCACTACTCTAGAACTTTGAAAGGATTGATGGAGGACCAGTTGCTTTTGGAGGAGATGAAGGTGGTTACATTTTTGGAAGGTGCAAGGTCACAAATGGTAAGCTCAGCATAGAAAAGGTAAACTTTGTAAAAGAGCTTGGATACAATCTTCTGAGTGTATCTCAATTTTATGATCAGAGTCATAACATGCTCTTTACTGAGCATGAGTGCATTGTTCTTAAGCCTGGTGTGGTCGTTCCTCATGAGCATATCCTGCTTAGAGCCCCCAGGAAAGGAAACATGTACAAGATGGATTTGCAAGAAACATCTCCCTCCGAAGAAGTTTCATGCTTTCTGTCTAAAGCCAATAGTGATGAGTCTTTCCTATGGCATAAAAGAATGTGCCATGTAAAATTTAAGAACATGAATAAGTTAATTAAGCATGATTTGGTAACTGGAATGCCAAAGAAAGAGTTTACAAGTGATGACCATTGTGTTGCATGCCTGAAAGGGAAGCAACATAAGGTATCTCACAAGCCTAAGGAAATGAACTCAATCACTACACCCCTACACTTGTTACATATGAATCTCTTTGGCCCCACCAGTGTAATGAGTTTAGGAAGGACCTTATACTGTCTAGTGATCACAGATGATTTTACAAGATTCACATGGGTCTTCTTCCTTAGAACTAAGGATGAGACTCCTGAGATTCTGAAGAATTTCATCTTAAAGATTGAGAATCAGTCTGATCACAAGGTCAAGATCATAATATGTGATCAAGAAAGTGAATTTAAGAACCATATCCTTGATACATTATGTGATGAAAAGGGTATTACAAGACAATTCAGTGCTTCCAGGACTCCTTAGCAAAATGGTGTTGCTGAGAGGAGAAACAGGACACTGATTGAAGCTGCAAGAACCATGTTGTCTGAGTCTAAACTGCCCATCACCTTCTGGGCAGAGGCAGTCAACACTGCCTGCTATGTGCAGAACAGAGTTTTAGTAGTTAAGACTCATGGCAATACTCCTTATGAACTTTAGCACAAGAGGAAACCTTTCATTGGTTTTCTCAGGTCATTTGGATGTCCTTGCACCATCTTGAATACCAAAGATCAAATTGCCAAGTTTGCTGAGAAATCAGATGATGGATACTTTATTAGATACTCTTCCCAAGCTAAGGCTTATAGAGTGTACAATCTCAGAACTAGAGTTGTTGAGGAGTCAGCCAATGTGACTTTCAATGAACACACACCCTGTGTTGCTGGTTCTGGTCTGGATTGGTTGTTTGATCTTGATTTGGTTACCAACTGTTTTAACAAATCTTGTGAGAATGTTTCAGGATCTGCAACAAATTTAAATACAGATGATCCTGATCCAAGGTTTGAGCTAGGAAGATCCTCAAGACATATATCTTCAGCTCCAGTTGGAACCACTTCTGCAAATGAGGTTTCCGTCAGCCCAACAATGACAAATTCTGTTGATACATCTGGTATGCCTTCAAATTCCAGCTCAGAGGCTTTACAACCAGATAATAACACCTCAACTGTGGAAGACAACAATGGTGGTGGTGACAGTGACCAAGAATTTCTTGATGCCACTAACCACACCATTGATGAGAACATCAATGATGTCACACACTGCTTGGATCAAGTTTCACTTGAAAAGTGTGCTGATGTGGTGGGAGAAACTTCCATGCTAGATCTAAATTTCTCAAATTTAGATCTTTCTCAACAACTTGCTGTGATCCCCCAGCTTAGGATCCACAAGTCTCACCCTACCACAAACATCATTGGAGATGTTGTCTCAGGGGTAAAGACAAGAGGACAAACCCATGAAGCAAATGTTTGTCTTCACTCTTGTTTTCTATCCCAGATAGAGCCAAAGAAAGTTGATGAAGCTCTAAAGAATGGAAGTTGGGTTGAAGGTATGCAACAAGAGCTGCTTCAATTCAAAAGGCAGAAAGTTTGGAACCTTTGTCTTTTTCCTTCCGAGAAGACTACCATTGGAACCAAATGGGTGTTTAGGAAAAAGAAAGATAATAGAGGCATCATCATCAAGAACAAAGCTAGACTGGTTGTTCAAGGATACACACAAGAAGAAGGGATTGACTACACTGATGTCTTTGCTCCAGTAGCAAGATTAGAAGCTATTAGGATATTCCTGGCATTTGCTGCATCCAAGAACTTCAAGGTCTTTCAACTTGATGTGAAGTGTGCCTTTTTTGTATGGAGTGATAGATGAAGAGGTTTATGTCAAACAGCCACCTGGTTTTGTAGATCCTGATCATCCTGATTATGTCTGCAAGCTTGACAAAGCTCTCTTGAGTATATCTGTAAACATGGATACAGGAGGGGTACTATAGATGGAACTCTCTTCATCAAAGGACAAAGAAAAGACATATTGCTAGTTCAAGTATATGTGGATGACATCATCTTTGGTTTAACTAATCCAAAGCTCTGCAAAGACTTTGAGAAGCTGATGAAAGACATATTTGAAATGAGTGCTATGGGGGAACTCAATTTCTTTATGGGAATTCAAGTGAAGCAAGTTGAAGATGGCATCTTCATAAGTCAGTCAAAGTATGTTCAGGACATACTCAAGAGGTTCAACATGACTGACTGTAAGATTGCTAAGACACCCATAGCCAGAAACCACTCTCTTGGTCCTGATCTTGAGGGAGAATGTGTAGATGAGCATTTATATAGGCTATGATTGGGTCTCTTATGTATCTTACTGCTAGCAGACCGATATCATGTTTGCTACATGTATTTGTGCAAGA
Source organism: Flaveria trinervia (assembly GCA_025506515.1). Classification (NCBI taxonomy): domain Eukaryota; kingdom Viridiplantae; phylum Streptophyta; class Magnoliopsida; order Asterales; family Asteraceae; genus Flaveria; species Flaveria trinervia. Next base: position 66,250,217 of record CM046456.1, on the reverse strand, counting down.
TATCAAGCCAACCCTAAGATGTCTCACCTTATCACTGTCAAGAGGATTCTAAGATACCTCAAGGTGCATCAACACTTGGACTATGGTATCCTAAGAATTCTGACTTCAATTTGTATGCCTATACAGATAGTGATTATGGTGGTTGCAACGTGACTGCAAAGTCTACATCTGGGGGATGTCAATTTCTTGGTGGAAGGGTTGTCTCATGGCAATGCAAGAAACAATTCTGTGTCTCTGCATCAACTGCTGAAGCTGAATACATTGCTGCTGCAAGCTTCTGTGCTCAAGTACTTTGGATTCAAAATCAGATGCTGGACTATGGGTTAAACTTCAAGGAAACTCCCATTCACATAGACAATAACAGTGCTATCTCAATCACAGAGAACCCTGTGCAGCACTCAAGGACAAAGCACATCAATATCAGGTATTATTTAATAAGAAATAACTATGAAAAGGGATGAATTAAACTAGTCAAGGTTCACACAGATGAACAATATGCTGATTTGTTTACAAAGGCTTTTGATGAACAGAGATTTAAATATCTTATATCAGCTATTGGGATGATCAACCTTGAGTAGATCTTTGTTAAAACTAATTCTTATTATTTCTTAAAAATATGTGTGTCCTAAGTTGTCTAGTTCATCACTTTCATAAGCTCATGTTTTCTTTGGATGAAAATTTCTTTTTGAAGACTTTCCTTAGATTTTTGAAAATTCCTAATACTTCGGAAGTTATGCTTTTAACTTCGAAAGAAAATTATGCCTTCAAAATAAATAACTGTCTAAGAAATTACCTTCGGAAGAGTTTTCAAATTTATCTTCCGAAGCTTAAATACTTGTCTCAGACATTTACTCATTTTAAGGACTATTTACTTCCTAGTCCTAGTCCACTGGGGTAGAAATAGCCCTAGTCCACTTCGGAAGAACTGGGCTCACAGTTAAGGGAAACATGTAACATTCTTAAATTGGGACGGATGAAGCCTGACATCTTTAAAATACTGAGAAAGTCCACTGTTGGATTCTCTGGGGTAGAAACAGCCCTAGTCCCAAAAATGTTAGAGCTCATTGCTCAAGGTGACAACCTAGCAGCACAAGCTAGTGTTGAGCCCACACCTACTACTTCCCAACCACCCATACAACCTCAAATCTCCATCACCTACCAAAGAAAATCCAAACAAACCCCTACTCAGACTATTCAGTCTGTGGAGGCCCCCATATACTCAACCATATAGGAAGAAGTGGACACTAGAGCTCCCACTTCTCCTGGGAGCAGACCACTCCCATCTCTTCAAGAATTAGTGCTGAGGTTCCTCATGCTCAGCCTGATGAGCTCATCAGCCCTACTGCCTTAAGCCATCACTCTGAGTCTCAACACTCAAGTGATCAACCTTCAGAGGACAGTTACCATCCCCAGCCTATAGATCTCAACCAACCAATTCCCAACCTTGATTTCTATACTGATAAAGATATAGGTTTCAGTGAGTATAATGAATCTCTTTTCTTTCCCTCTACTCAAAGAGAGATGAGTACTCCTGAGTCTCCTACATCTATCCCACATCAGTCACCTACAACTAAGGTGGACACTCCTGAACCTGTTCAGGATGTCCATATGGAAGAGGCTCTCACTTTTGAAAGTGATTACATTATTAAGTCCTCAACCATGGCAACTCAGCCTACTATCATATCACCTGAGACTGTCAGTAGCAGAGGAAATCTAGTAGCCAAGAACTTAGAACTGGTCATGAGAGAAAGGACTCTGGTCCAATCTTCTCCACCCCTAGTGACTCTTCTAATGAAGATGAGGGGGATCTGAGACTAAAAGTGCAAAAACTATCCAAAACATGCACCTATTTAGTCTCAAAGGTCAGTCACCTTGAATCTCAGGTGACTACCTTACACAATAGGATCAATGATCAGCAACTTGAGATTTCATATCTTAAGAAAAAAATAGCTGGGAGACCCTTAAGGAGAGCTCAACCAGGAACACAAGAACCTGTGGATGTGATTGATCTATCCTCCAGCTCACCTATGCAAGTGGGTGATGCTACCAAAAAGGGGGAGAAAGTCATTACAGTCACAAAACCTGGGAGTTCTTCAGAGAGAATGGACATTGAGGACTCACCATCCTCACTTGCAACTGTGCATTCTCAGCAACCTCCTCTAGTTCACATTGATGTGGACTACACAGACTCCTTCATACAAAGTCTATTTGAGGATGGGATACCAAGGGCTATGTCACATTCACCATCTTTATATCACATAATTAGGTGGAGGTATGACAACAACAGGAAGGCCCTCATCATCATAAGAGTTCAAGGATAGCAAGAAGTCTTTAATTTTCAGACCCTGGACTACTATGAAGGTCTGGATCTAGTTAACATGCCACTTGTCAATCCAAGCCAATCAAGACAAGCTAACAGACTAGCTAAAAGAATCCAAGACAGGATCATTGCAGAGTTCAGCCTAAGAAGGAGACTTAGGCAATCAGGCATTGTCATCAATCAACTGGATGTTGAGGTAGACCCTAAGATTAGCTTCATAGGGGAAACCTTGACTGAAGGCCTAATGACAGAACCTGAGAGCCCTCTCTCATCATCTCAAACTGCTACAGAGATCCATATTCCTTCTGAGACACCTACTGGTTAAGGTGCTTTTCAACCTCTCTCTGGCCTGAGCTCAAATGCTGTAACGAGCAATGAAGGCCAAAGCTCTTTCCACCCTGAGTCACAAAGGTCTGTGAGTGACAAAAGGAAAAGAAAGATGGCATCCAAGGATATTAAGGAGGAAGAGAGAGAGAGGAAAAGGAGGCTAAGGGGAGAAAGTTCCTTTGCTGAGTCTCCAAGACTCATGGAGTCTGCAATCAGGGTTGCCCCCAGACCAGATACTCGGAATGATGAGTTAAGGGCAATCAGGATTAACTATCTACAAACTAGGAACTATGACATAGATAATGTCATTTCTCTCCCCTTGGATGAATTAAATGAACTGGTTGACCTGGAAAGGTCAAGAGAGAAGAAAGAGGTAGAAGATGCAGAACTCCTAGTACATGTCAAAGAAAAGAGAAGAAGAAAAAGACTGTACAAAGGTATGCCTACCCTCTCACAAGTTCAAGAAATTCCTGAACAAGAGGATGTTGTTTAACAAGAACCTCAGGTAGATAAGGAAGAATACAGAATCAAGATGATTAACTACCTGAGTGCCACAGGCCTCTATTAGGCAGATGCACTCCTTCCCTTAACTTATGACTATATTGAGTTTGAGTACCTAAAACAACTTGAGCTTGAGCTAGTCAAGGAAAGAAAGACAACAAAGAAGAAGCTAAGGGAAGAAACTGCAAAATCAAGAGCCATCATCCAAAAGAGCATGAAGAAGACTGTTGATAAGCAGAGGATGATGAGCTTCTTGAAGCTGTATGGATTCTCCGAAAGGAGACTTGGACACATGTCTCTATCCACTAGGATGAGCATATCAGGGTAATCAAGCAGAAGATTAAGAGTAGAGAGCTCACTGACTTACACTCCACTCCAAGTCAGGCTCCACATGAAGTGGAGGTTAAGGTTGAACAACCAGACACAACACAACCCGGACCTCCTGCTAATGCTCAGTAAGCTTCATCTTTTGATCCACAACAGGGTCAACCTCCCTCCCCATCTAAACCTGAGAGAGAGGAAGTCCCATCTGAGAAAGACAATGAAGATCAATCTGGTGCTGCAGGCCAGTCTTCTCAGTTAAAATTTGGAAAGAGAAAGAAGAGGATGGCTTCTAGACCAAAGTCTAAGAAAAAGAAGAAGCCTGCATCCCCTTCTAAACCTCAGGATGAATCAGAACAGCCTGAGGATGTGCAGCCAGAGGATGCTCAATCAACTCCAACTTCAGTAGCTCCTCTAGCAATAGGAAGACCCATCTTGTCTTGGACATACACCACAAATCCAGAAAGATGGCATGTTATTAGAGATCAAGGCATTGAAGACATTTATACATGGCAAGATATGTTTCAGTTGCCTCTGCATGACCTCTTTGACATGAGAAGACACTTTGACAGCCTGAAGGATCCTGATCATCTTATGAAGAAAGGAATGGTGATCATCCTAATGAGGACTGTTAATATCTGAAGTTTTCAAAGTGTTTTGGTAGCATCAGCCTAGGGGGAGTTTGTAGAGATTAATGAAGAGGCTGATGCAACCTAAACATCTTTAGTCTTTCCTGCATGCTGCACAAGTGCATTAAAGAAGAATGCTTCGGAAGTTTCACATGTGCAACAGAAATACTCTAAGTGTGAAATCTTCCGAAGCCAAGACCAATATCTTCCGAAGCCAAAGATGAAGTCTTCCGAAGCCTCAGAGACAAAGTCTTCTGAAACTTCAAGTTCATGAAGACAGATTTCTTCCAAAGACTTTTAGTAACATGCTTTATCTGATGTACTGTTCCATAAAGCTGGACACCTTTCCGCTACAACTCTACAAGTCACCAACTTACATGGTTTGGTGAAAAGGTCCATGCTTTTAGTAACTGTACATTGAGGTCTTGAGTCTGTAACTTTCTACTTTATGTACTTCATCCTTTTTGTAATAGATAAGGATGTGAGCTATGGCATGTCATAGTCACAAGTCAAAAGGCAATCTGCCTTTTGACTCTAGAATTGATTTTGTTTGTGTCTAGTCAATTGTATCCAGCTGGCTTTCAAAGTATAGCCAGCTGTAGGACGTAGCATAAGTATCTCATGTTCTTGTATCTTTCGAATATGCTTTGTAACACTTGTAATAGAACATAGAGAAGGCAATATACTGCATTCTTGAAAACCAAACACTTGTGCTCTTTGTGTTCTTTGTCTCCTGCATTACTTGTGTTCTTAGTATCTAACACTTGGTTAATCCAGTTTACTGTTTGATTAAAGTTTAGTTAATCTCCTCTTTGTGTTGTTGTGTTGTAACTAACCCTTCAACGATCCTGCATTCTCATAATATCTTCTACTCAACCACACTAAATTTAATAGAGTAAGTTTCTAGTGAACTATTATACATTGTCTGCATTCATAAACGAATTACGACATGATATGTCAAGATCGTTTAAAAAAGTTACTTCTAATACTAACAATGTCGTATTGAGCAACGTAACTTGATGTTTTATTAATAATGTATAAACCAATATACATGAATAAAAACACAAACAAAGTGAACGTTGGTTGTAGGACAAAAATTCAGTATTAAGGTTTATCATAAAAACTTTTTTTAGATCCAAGTGTAAATAATATTATAATTAAATGTAATACGAAATGACTTGAAAATAAGGATTGTGTGAATAATTGTGTGAATAATTGAGAAGTATGAGAAGTTTTTCATGTAGAATAACTGAACTCTTTGATCATAGGAGAATTTATTTGTATAACAAAATAATGATAGTATATTAGCTTTGATAGTGAAAGAACAATAAACAAAAACAAATTGTTATATATATAATAAAATAATGATAGTATGTTATATAATGCAAACAAATATTATGCGATATTGTTAATATATATAAGATTTTCAAAATTTGAAATTAATAAATTTGTGAACTATATATGCTCTATTTGAATATTAAAATTGTTAGTTTTAAATTTCAAATTTTAACTAATTTAGTTAGTTATATTTTAGATAAAATCTCGATATTAATTGCAAATTATGTTTGAAATTTAAAGTTTTTAAAATTACCTTGCAATAATTAAATTTTAGAATATTATTTAATTAGACATTAAATACTATTTAAATATTTTATTTTAAAAACATATTGCTTAAAAATATCATGTCGTAATTGTATGTTATGAAGATGTCATGTGACATTTAAATTTAAATTTAAAATTGATATATAGTTATTATTAAATAGAAATAATCAATACTAAATTTAGGTTTCTTACAAAAGTAATCAATAGTAAATTTAGGAAATTAAAATAATATTGATACTAAGTTTAAAAAAATAAGTACATATCAATTTTAAATTTGAATTTTAAATTATTCCTTAATTAATTAACATCATGACCAAAAATAACCAATACTACATTTAAAAAATTTAAAATAAGATTGTACTAAATTTAAGAAAACTAATTACATATCAATCTCAGAATTATTACCTTATTTATCACCCTAGTCATTGTTTAAAGAGGAAGATGACATATGGCATTTATGTTTTAAAAATCATGTTGTAACAATGTAGTAGTTAAAATCAAACCATGTGATAAGTCTTTTTTCATTTATTATATATAGATATTGATATCATTCCTTGTATGTCCATTATTATTTATGACTCGAAGGTATATTCATGAACAGTCTTTCTATCTCATAGATTATGAGTATAAATTAAATGACATGAATTACAATTTACAAATGTGATATGTAATCATGGCAGATTTTTTTATACAGTCACGAATTTTTATTAAATGGAAGATGTTGTTTTATCCGATAACACACGTCTATCTAAATATATATTATACTCTTACATCTACACCATTATTTACTATGCAACTAGAATTCTTAACATCGTAAAAAGAAACGTTACTATATACATTGTTAATAATCATTAGACTACAAGTGCTTTGTTTGAAATGAAAGTAGTTTAGAACCATTTCTTAAGTAGTAATAAAATTTAGAAGGTAAGGAGTTAAATGTATTATACATCTTTGAGGTTTTATATAAATTGTCATTTAAATCTAAAAGTTTAAATTTTATCATTTGCATTCAAAAGTTTCATAAAAAATATCATTTGAATTCACTTAACTATTCCAAATTAACACCGTTAAGTTTTCTAAATTAAAGGTATTTTAGTCAAAATAATTACAAAATAAAAAATCAACTCTACATGATAAGTTTTAAGCATTCAGTCTCCTTTGATAGTTACCATTATGATTTTAACTTACTTGGAATGATGGTCAGTATTTCTCTCATTTAATCAATAAAGGCATCTCTGGACATCATATATATAAAATAAAATATAAGTATAACTAACTAAAAGTGATTCATTTCTAACTTTATAAAACAAACAAAACAAGTATGTATATATATACATATATATATACATAAACAAGTCATATAATATAAATTATTTGAATTATAACCATAAAAGATAAATTATTATAAAAGTATAAAACAATTTATAGAATAACATTAACTGCCCATGAATAATAATCATAAAACATAATCATTGTAATCATAACTAAGCTTTAAACTAAAAAAATCTATGTTTAATTAATAAAATGGACAAAAGTAACACTATTACTAAACCAAAATACATTAACAAGACAAAAATAAAATACAATATAGAGTCAAATCATAATTACAATTATCAAAAGAGTCTAAACATGTAAAAGCCCTCATGTGAGTTGGTTTTTTATTTTGTATTTTTTAATTAAAATAACTCTCATGTTGGAAACTTACGGAAAAAATTAACCGTGTTAGTTAGGTGTAGCCAAATAGATTCAAATGATAATTTTTAGTAAAACATTTAAATACAAATGATATTCAAATAATATTTTTTTTGTGAAACCTTAGGGACGTAAAATGTATCTATCTAAATTTACTAAACATGAATCCTACAAAGTCCAATGCATGAAATTTGAAGCAAATTAACTTATTGATTAAACAATATATAAAAAAGCTCTATTTTGATGCTAGCACGATTCAACTTAAAATCTTTTTAATTCAACTTTTAACGAAAACAATTGAATTACATTTTTTATTGTTGGCTAACTTATATACTTTTTAAGTTTATTTTTAGTTGTTAAATCTACATTAATATCCATCACATGAATATCCATCACGCGACTTAAACCTTGAACTCTTGTTCATGTAATTAAAATTGAAATTAAAAAAAAATCATCCAAAATCTTGTTTGATTGGTTAGTGTATGAAACTAGAATTATATTTATTGGAATCCACGGTCCAATAGAATGTTTAATACAGTCAAAACTCGCATGTCAATTCCACTTACAAAAATTACCCACTAAACACCTTAATACTTTTAACAAAATTTCATTTCAATTTTTTTTCTCATGTTCATTTCAATTTCTTTACAACATATTTTACAAACCAAAAACCCAAATTTCTTTTACAACTATTGATAAGATATATCCGGAGACCGTTGACCGTTACTCCACGAAAAGATCAGAATTCACAACTATGAAGCAACCGCCTCTTTTCTCCACAGTTGCACCAAAACACACACAACCCCATCAGTCAAAATCGAATCTTTTCCATTCATATCTTGTATATATGGCGACCAATTTCCCAAATTTAGGGTCTCAAGATTCTATTTTCAATCTTTTCCACCCAAAACCCACAACCCCTTTTGTTCAAATCAACACATTTTCTGTGAATTCATTAGCTTTTGACGATTGTTTAGCGTATCAAGATGAAACAAGCTGTTCTTGATGATGTAATTCGCAGGTTGCTTGAAGCTAAAGGAGACCTGGTAAGCAGGTGCAGCTTACTGAGTCAGAAATTAAAAAGCTTTGTGTTGTTTCAAGAGAGATTTTCTTGAAAGAGCCTAGTTTGTTGGAACTTGAAGCACCCATCAAGATTTGTGGTATGATTTCTTGTTTTTGGATCTTGAAGTACCTTAGTGTGTGTGCTTAATTTTGATAGTTGATTGTCATCTTTATGTGATTTGTGGTGTCCCCTTTGACATACTAGTGGTAAATGGTGTTAATAGTCAACGAACTCATAAGGGTTCAAATCCTGTAGGGTGCAGGTTTGATAGGGTTAGGGGTGGTTAGGTGCCGGTAAGAAAAAAGTGCTTTTTGAGATGATTTCTTGTTATTGTTTAATGTATTTGTTGACATTTTGCATTTTATTGCCTAGTTTTGATATTTGATTATCATCCTTTATGTGATTTGTGGTATCCCAATGACATCCTTGTGGTACACTGGTACTCACCAACTTGTGACGGTTTGAATCCTACACTGTGTTGGTTTGGTGGGATCGCTAGTTAATAGGAGTAGATTAGATCCGGGTTAAAAATGTATTTTTGGTATGCTTTCTGGTTTTTTTGTTTGTCTTTATGTTGAAATTTTGCATTTTATTGCCGATTTTTGCAATATGTTCTTATGCAAATATAAACGTTAGAGATTATTTGTTTTGGAACAACCTAATTGGGTTCATGATGAAATTAGCCGTTTTTTAGTGTTGGCTAAAACAGGTCAGGTTGTTTTGGTTTTTATACTAGCGCTTTTGGTGCATATTAAAGATTTTATTAAGTAGTTGATGCTGGTCACTATGATTACAAAACCAATAGTTTTTAAAGTGATAATCTAAAGCTTTGAATAAAGCAATTTGGGTGGTTGTATATGATTAAAAGAGACTAACCTATTTGACCCGTTTCCCTTTTAGCTATTGTTTTTATTTGACCCTTATCGGTTTGAGTTAAAGCACATCCAAATTGATTCACTTTTAAGTAAATGAGCCAAATATCCACTCTTGTTAGTATAGAAGATTACACTACATGTTCATTACCTCTTTATGTAAACTGTCATTTCTTTTAAATTTATAAATAAACGGTCACTTGCAGGGTTATGATGATATAAACCACACTAATTTTTATAAATTTCATTGTGCCATGTATTTCTGATATCCTTCTACCTATTTTACTTGTTGAACAAAATCATTGTTATTTATTTGTTATCAGGTGACATCCATGGTCAATATACAGATCTTCTACGCCTTTTCGAATATGGTGGATTACCCCCTCGTGCCAACTATTTATTTCTTGGCGATTATGTTGACCGAGGGAAACAAAGTCTTGAAACAATATGCCTTTTGCTGGCATATAAGATCAAGTACCCTTATAATTTCTTCCTTTTGCGTGGAAACCACGAATGTGCTTCTATAAACCGTATATACGGATTCTATGACGAATGTAAACGAAGGTTCAGTGTCAAATTATGGAAAACATTCTCGCATTGCTTCAATTGCCTACCTTTAGCAGCTCTTATTGATGACAAGATTTTGTGCATGCATGGTGGGCTTTCACCGGATCTTATTACTTTGGATCAAATTAGGAACTTGAGGCGGCCCACTGACGTACCAAATAGTGGTTTGCTTTGTGATCTGTTGTGGTCTGACCCGTGTAATGATGTTAAGGGGTGGGGGATGAATGATCGTGGGGTTTCTTATACTTTTGGTGCAGAAATTGTTACCGCGTTTCTTCAGAAACATGATTTGGATCTTGTTTGTCGCGCTCATGAGGTTTGAATTTGTTTACACATTGTTTTTCTAGTTGGGAGGTTGGATAACGGGTCAATATGTGTTCAAGTTGAAACAATTTTTTTTCATATGGGTCTAAACGAGTCTCGGGTTGAGCTACAAACACATTTTTATCCATTTTTTACATCTTTTCTTAAGTAACTAGCATGTCGTTAGTTATTAAGTGAATAAAAGTGTGTTAGGTACACTGATAATAATGTATCTTTAATGAATATAATGATAAAACACCATAGATGGTCACTCCTTATAGTAAACAATAAAAAGATATAAAAACCTTAAAAAAGCTTGAATATGGGACGGGTTGTGCCCACAAGTTCATGTTATATTTATATCATTTTTGAGTGATTTTGTGTAGTATTTATAACCTGATGAAGTAATTTCAGGTTGTAGAAGATGGATATGAATTCTTTGCAGACAGACAACTCGTAACTTTATTTTCTGCACCGAATTATTGCGGGGAGTTTGACAATGCTGGTGCAATGATGAGTGTCGATGAGACGCTTATGTGCTCCTTTCAACTTCTTAAAGCTGCAGATACAAAGCCAAAGTTGAACTCTGGTATCAGTTTCTTTGGGAGCACAACTACAGCTAAACCTGGAAACACTCCACCTGGAGTCAAAGTAAGTCAACAACCGGGCGACAAAATGTCCTAAAGACCCTTTTGTAAATAATTTTTTTTTGTCAGTAATCGGTTTTCACTTGTTTGTTTATTTGTTTTAATGTTCTGCAGCCTTTTCTGGGAGCAAAAGTATGAGGTTTTCAGCATACATTATATGAAGGGTAAAGTCAAGATGTATATTATAAGGGGCGAGTAAGTTTTACTTTCTGATGAGATAAAGTCGAGATAAAATGAAACAATTTTGCATTGTTGTTGATCGTTGTGTTTTAGTTTTACGGAGGATGTCCTGATTTCTAACCCTATAACAAAAAAAAAACGTATCGACCCATTGATTAGCACGGGGCAAATACGACCGATATTGTGTATTTTGCTTTGCTAATCTGTTACATTCTTTGTTTTTGGTAATCCAACTGTGATGTTGTAAATTCTCTTTTTGATATTCTATTATGTGATCTGGTGTGAGGAGTATAATATGGTTATAAAAACATTAGTACTCTTGAATTGCTTTCAGATCAACTCATTTGTGTAGGAATCAAAGAGGTTACACCTTTTGCAACAGGACATCTGTGTGGTTTCTATAAAAGTTAATAAAAAAAGTAAATGGTTTTTTTAATTTATTTTAATAGTGAGGACTCATCAAGGTCGATAAATGCTTGTAAATGTAAAACTGTCAAAACCCTATCAGTATTAGACTAAATATCTAAGGCCAGAGAAAACACAACTTATGGCACTTGGTGATTGGCAAGTACATGGGCGGATCTATATGGAGCCGAGGGGTAGCCTCCGCCACCCCTCAACTTTTTACGGGTAGCGTATTTATGCTTTTACATAATAAAAATTAAAAAATTACGGTTTTACGTTACCCCTAAGAAATATTACGTTACCCTTAAATTTTTTTAAACTCAAGACTTTATTGAAAGTTTAAAATATTATAAAAAATAATCTTATATTTTATAAAAAAACATTATATTTTATAAAAACATAAATAACTAATAAACTCAAAATATCCAATACAATAATAATTAACAACAGCAAAAGAAAAATAAGCCCAAAAAATGTTAAACAACTTAAAAACGTAACTAATTAGGCCAAATACCTATAACCCAATCAAACATAATACTTAAAATTAAAAAACACTATCCATTATCCCATACCCCATAGACTCTTCGTTCCTTTCCTATGCTACAACCAGTCAGTCACCATCCACCCACAATGCCAATCACCCCACGTCCCCACCGCTGTCCGTCCCTAGTGCAACATTTCAAGTGTTTTTTCTCTATTACATTATAAAATTAGGGATTTAGGATTAATGTTGTTCAATCTCTAATATTTAAGTTTATTTAAGTATTATTTGTTATAAAGATCAATGGTTATATGGTTCAATTTTTAATATTTTGGGCTAGTACAATTAGGTATATGAAGTAAGGATTTAAAGATAAATTAAAGATTTGATAATGAAATTATGTATTTGATTTATGCTATAACTAAGTGTAATTTGAAATCTTGTTGTGCTATTTGTTATAAAGTTAGAGATTAAAAGAGAAAAAACAAGTTCTTATTGGTAAATTTTTAATAGAAAATTTCAAGAGTGAGATATTAATTTTAATAATGATGATGATATTGGATCAACAAATCTTTCAAGTTTAATTCTTTGCGATCTCAAATGAATTTGATTTAAATGATCTTACTTCGGACCCATTTCTAAATACAAATGTACGGAAAAAAATTACGTTACCCCTAAACTTTGTGTCTAGATCCGCCAGTGAACAAGTACCTTTCAAATCAAGAAAAAAAATGAAAGTTAGATTTAAGTGTAATATAATAGAATGAGAAGTTGATCATTTTGGTAGCCCAAAAGTTTAACCTTAAGGATTAAGTTGACAATTTGTATAACAACCAATGCTTTTAAAACCGGACCGGACAACAAAACGATCATTTAAAAGTTTATTGGTTGAATTGGTCAAATTGGTCAAAGTGGATGACGTCGTATATCAAAATATAGAAACTTCATGTATATATATCCTGTTCGAAAACAAAATATGAAAGTATTATATTTCTTAGAGTGAATTTATATTTTAACAAAATTAACACTTAATTAAGTAATATATTTGTCTAAATTTATAAATTAATAAAAATGTTTTTGAAATCTAGTCTAATCACCGGTCTGATTCAACCGGTTCACTGGTCCCCCCGGTTCAACTGAAAACGATTCAATCACACACAACCAGATTGGTTCCCGGTCTGATTGGCCGGTGCGGGGCGGTTTTAAAAACACTGATGACAAGCGATGTGAAATATTTAAAGAAATCTAGCTTGTCTAATGATGATAGTGTAACACAACCACCCATAAACCATGTTGGATTATCTAATGTAAGAAAGTAACGTTAGTAAACTATTTTTCCCACTAATATTACAAAATCATATTAGTTATTGTGACTAAACAATTGAATTTACTAAAGAGAGAGAGAATTTTATAGTTTTATTGCAAGAAAAACCAAGTACATCTCATCATATTCCACTTAATATATAAACTAATTTTATAGTTTCTTTAACCCTAGCCTCTCCCTCTCTAACAAGCTTCTCTTATCATATTTCCACTTCATGATTCTGATTTGTTTCTTTTGATCATCCAATTTTTTATTCATAGAATCTGTGAATCCAAGGATCGCAGACAGGAATTATCAATGTTGGTCGAAGACAAGTCAACGTTTGCAGAATCAACGTTGGCTTGGTTTAACTGTTTTGTAATAAATTTCAATATCAATGAAGATTCAAGAACACACTAACAGAAACACAATTAACGAATAATATGTATTTCATTAAAATATGTTAATGATTACAAAATAATGAATGAATGATTATGAGACGGCTGTTAGGGTTTGATTAAATGAATTGATCTAATGTTCGATGTTTGTGGATTTGTTGTATTGCTGTTGTTGTTGCCGTTCAATCAATCTTCTAATCAAGCGTTTTCAAATCGAAACCTAGGATCCATTTATATAGACAATGATGTTTCTGTTATAGGAAACACCGGATCTCTTGGGATTTGATTTATGTCAGTTAAGGAATCATCGGATTTCTTGGGATTCGCATAACTGCCTTGTTGACTTGTAACACTTGTATTATACAAGTGTTTGGACTCCGCAGGAATAGTGTCTTCCATAGGAATTTGTTCTTCCGTAGAAGTCTTGTTCTTCCGTAGATGTTTTGTTCTTCCGTAGGAATCTTGTTTTTTCCGAAGCTGATTTGTTCTTACGTGGGAATCTTGTTTTTCCGAAGCTGATTTGTTCTTCTTCGTAGGATTCTTGTACTTCCGAAGCAAACTTGTTCTTCAGTTCTGGTTGTTCATCCGCAGAGGATCTTCGGATGTAATGTTACTTGTAAGAAACATATCTACAGAAGAACAAAATGTTTATCCGTAGATGTTTCTTACACTTGGTCATTTTCATAAATTGACCAAGTATAATGTTTGTACCTGCAACCATACATAAATCAATACACATATAATAGGTTAACCTATACATTTAATGTATATACAATAATGAATTACAAACATTCATTACAGATATTAATTCAATTACTAAGCCTATACATAATAGACTAGATCTACTGATCCTAGACCTAACAATACTCCCCCTTAGGCTTAGATACTTGCAATCAGTTCTTCAAAAATGAAAGTTCTTTCATCCTTGCCACCATCCTTGAGTTGAAGTATAATACAACATCCTTTTGATCATCGTACTTGTACTTGATCTCCATTCTGCATATCCTCTTCAGAGTTTCAAAGCTTAGGCCTAAAATGTCTTCTTCAGTTGTGAGTATTTCCATAACACATTGATTGCTAACAATCTCCAATTCATCTTCTTTTGATATTCTCAGTTCTGATATATTTTCAATGTTAGCTCCCTTCAGCATCCCAGCATTATACCTTCTTCTCTTGTACACTTTTGCATGCAACTTATCTACAACTTGAATCATGTGAATGTATAAGCATAAGTCATTCTGAGCTTTTTCATCTGTCAGCTTTGGGAAGAATTTATCATGTAAGAATGATGTGTAGCTTGGATAAAGCATTTTGATCTCTACAGGGTCAAAAATTCTTATTTTGTCACCTTTCCTTCTATCAACGTTCCTCAGTAACACCAATTCTTTTATTTTCTCAACATATCCCCACTCAGTTATGGGAATAGTGCATTGATTTCCTCCAATGACTTTGATTGCAGCTATTTTCTTATTAGGACAACCAACTCTTCTTAGAATTTCATCATCAACTAATGAGGAGTTGGTGTCTGATCTTTTCTTTCTTTCTGATCTTCTTTTGTGCTCAACATCCTCTCTTTTTTGCTTCTCTAATCACATCATATTTAAATTTTTGTCTTTAACTTTCCCACCAACACAAAGAAATCTCTTTCCCTTGAGTGAATTGGATAGTTAGACATTGTAAGAATCTACAGATCTTTGATGTCTTTCTTATGAAGTCTCAGCACAGCCTCTGTATCATGAAAATATTGAATTCTTTCGGAGGTTCTCTTGATAATTGCACAATCCCAGTCTGGATCAAATTTCCAGGCCATAATCCTGTTTTCTTCTTCGGTGCTGGGAGTTGTGATGTGATCATATAGCTCTATGAGAGTTGATTTCTGTTCAGTGATCTCTCTAACAATTGTCCCTAATAGCCACACTTTCTCAGGAATGACTGCCCTTGGTTCTCTGATCAATTTGTCTTTGCCTTACAGTTATAGGATCAGCAGAGAGATTGCTTTGTTGCTCAAATGATGGATTTGGAGCTTCAGTTCTGAATCGGACTCCAGTATCAAGTTCAACGTTCATCACATGTTTCATCATTCTTCTTGGTTCACCAACACTTCTTCCTTTAAGCTCATGAGCCTTGTAATTGTGTCCCTGAAGCCAACATACCATATTGTACTTGGTGAGTTTAGCAGTGTCACAATGGCCTAGATCTTTCTTGATTTTTTGAATGCTTGAAAAGTGGTGAATGCTTCATAATCACAGTTAGGAATCATAAATCTTGCAAGCTCAAACTCCTTCAATGTGTTCTTCATCTCAGACATATTCATCCTTTCAACCATGTCATATGGAAGTCCATGGTTGATCAGGTCATAAACATAGCAGATTTAGGCCTTTCTTCCATGATGTCTTTTGTTATAAGAAGAACATCAGTCTTTGATTCTTCTTGAGCTTTGTTTGGTTCATCTTCAATCAGCTCTTTCGATTCAACATCACTCTCAGATTCATCAATAGCAGCTTGCTTTGATGTTAAATTTTCCATAGAAGGAGTGTGCTCAGAAGAGGTATGTCTTGACCGTTTAGGAGAGTCTTCAACATTGATTACTTGAATCTTTGTTGGGCCCAAATACTTCCTCTTCCTTGAGTATTAAATGAGTTGCTTAGAAGATTCAGCAGGTTTCTTTTGTTGGTTTGATTCAAGAGCACATATCTTCATTTTCAGTTCATCAATCTCTTCTTCTTTTCTTCTCAACAGAGCTGATTGATCATAGAGAGTGTCATTAATTTGATCAATTTTCACTGTTAGCTTCTCATTTTCTTCATTCTCTTTCTTTACTTCTTCTTTGAGTTCAGAGTCTTGTTGAAGAAGGGCATCAATCACTTCATTATTGCACACGGCATCTTCTCTCAATCTTTTGATTCTTGATGCTAGTTGCATCAGCATTTCATCTTTTACTCTCATTATTCCCTTCAACTCTTGTATTCTTTGCTTTTCATTGTTGGACTTCAGTACAAGCTTGTTGTATTCAACAACCAGATAACTCTTGCTGACGGGGATGTCAGAATTACTTAGATCCTCTTCATTGTATGCTATCACATCAACATAGTTTGCTTCTTCTTCTCCTTCCTGATGTTGAGAAGCAATCACATCATCTTTTACTTCTTTATGGGCTTCACCTGCTAAGCTTGAACTGGTCTCAATAACTTGAACTTTCGGTTCTTGATGTGGTTGTTGTTGTTGTTGATGATCAATGACCGGAGAGACTGGTTCAGTTTCATTTGAGAGTACAGGGGATTCAGTTTTGGACAATGACAATTTAACTATACTTGCTTGTGAGGTTAACTCTGTCTCCCCGATGTAAATGCTCTCAGTGGCTGAATTTTCTAGATTTGAAGGTTGTTGATAAAGTTGCATTTGAAGCTGATTTGGTGATGGAGGGTGGATTGGAGAGATTGGTTCTGTGTTTTGGCTGGCTGGTGATTGTGGTTGGGATGGAGATGGATGATGCTGCTGATGTATGGGTGATATATCTGGTGAGTGAGTGTCTTGAACAGAGTTGGTTGGAGAGTTCTCTTGTTGATCTTCCCACACAAGCTCTTGAGGAATATTTGCAGTAGCATCAACCACATGTGCAAACATGGGCATGTCTCCTCCTTCATACTTCCCAGATATTTTGTTTAGCACGGATCTGCCAAGGTGTGCTTGAGCAAACACACCACCATCCACTGTAGTTCCAGGCAGATCAGCATTAATGATCAGTTGCAGAAACCTTGGAAACATATACATCTTATCAGCCTTCTGCACTTTGATGTGATCACATAAGCAGTTGAAGATGTACTTTGAGTAATTGTAGGTTCTTCCCTTAAAGACACCAATAATCCCAGAAGAAATATGCCTTGAAAATCTATCAAGACCAGATTTTCTGTTTGAGATGCACTTAAGATAAGTGTGACAGAGAAATCTGTATGGCTTGCAGAGTCTTCCTTTCTTGATTTCTCCCTTCTCAAAATCACCGTCATAGCCCATCAAAAGAAAAACTTTCTCTATGTATTCGTTTTCAAACACGTCCGGATGACCAGCTTCAACATCTCCCAACTCAAGAACCCTTCTTATTGTCTGTTCATCGATTCTCAGCCTTCGATTCTTCACATCAGCAACAATAATTCGACCATCTTCCTCTATTTGGGCGGAGTTCCAGAAATCAGTGATGTGTGATTGGTGAATCACAGGCTCTGCTGATGATGTCACACCCCAACTTTGACGGTGGAAACGTCGAGATGTGAAAGTTAAGAGCGTTCACATCCACATAACGCTATTAATAAATCCAATATATTATTCATAAGTTTCAATTGCAACGTTACAAGCATAAGTCTCAAACAAGATAACATTTTGTACAAAAGTTAAATGTGACAACTTTATCCATTTATTTCTCTAGGTCCAATCCTAGATGTGATAAGCTTCAAAGTAGTAATCATACTTGAGTATTTCCTGAAACATGTTAAAAATAAAAGGTCAACAATAATGTTGGTGAGATTTCCATAGTTTTCAATACATAAGTATATAAAAGATGGCAATTCATGTTGTAAGTTAGAGAACAAAGTAACTAGGGATGTAAGACAGAATGCACAATCAAACCTTGACAAAGTTTTACAAGTCTCAAACGTTTACAAGTATATACGATTAGCTAAGTGTACTTGGATCAACCAAGCAGGCTTGTCAGGCCCATAGATCTATGACGTCGCCAGGCTAGAAATAGTTAATGATTGTACATATAATCGACATTAAATGGTAGCTACAAAGATCAACTAACCACAACATACAAGTGAATTGTCATAAGTTTACGAGAATCAAACGTTTTACAAGTGAAACGATTATAAGGTAACATGTTTCACCCCAAAGTGTGAAAATATGAAAAAGGGGTATAGAAATACTCACTTGGCAAGAAGTAAAGAAAAATAATGATTAATAAGAAAATATAATAAGCAACGTTTCAACGTAGTTCTTCACAAGGTACCTATGTATATAAATATATTTACAAAATTAAAGTTTAATTATAAGAAGTTTAACGAATTGACGAGGACTGGGATTCCAATTTGACATTTGGGGTTTGTCTTATAATTATGTTTAACAAAATATAACCAATTATATTAATTAAACTCAAAGAAATTTGCAACATTTTGTGGAAGGTTATATATATAAAAGAAAATATAACATTTATAATAATTTAAATATACATATATATATACATATATATAAAGATTAAATAAAGTTTAGTAACCACAATTTAAAACAATAATTTGAAGAATTTAGATATAAAGTTGAAATAAAGTTTTATAACCAAATGTGATTAACACGTTTTTAAAAATAATTTAAAAGCAATGTTTGAACCAATAACTATTTTAAATAAAAATAACCAAGTATAAACTTTATTAATATATATATATATATATATATATATATTTAATATTTATTTGTTTAATTTTTTTATAAAACAATATAGAAAATGATTTGATGCTTTTAAAAATATTTAGAGTTTACAAAATCCATTTTTATATTTATTAAATATTTTAGAATTTAATTTAAGGCTGAACGCCTTTAAAAAAAACGTGAGGTTGTCGGGTTCGAACCCGGGACCTCATGTATAGGAGGTAAGTGTCTTAACCAGTGAACCAGGGCCGTGGCCTTGGTATCACTCGGTTCCTAAATCTTAAAAACACACACACACAGAGAAACTCCCAAACCCAAGAACCCTAATTTCTATTTGGTTCAAATTGAAGGCTAAATCACAATCGTTTATTGTAACAAACATGGGGCTTTGATTTCCCATTGAATTTCGAACATATACATGTATTCAATTACCCGTTTCGAAGACAAATCATTGAAGAACATATGAGAACGGTCGCGGCTAATGTCATAGCATGTTCCGGTTGCAAATAGCAATGAAACTCGAATTCGTTCTACAGAAGGCTTCTAATGGATCCAATGATGAAAAGCTCTCTATCAATTGCAAGTTAGAGAGCTCGAATAGAGGTTTTCGAATGGGTCGCAGGTCACGATGTAAAGGTTGATCAAATTAATGTTTGGAGTCGTTTCAGGTGTAATTGAGTGTTGTATACGATTAAAGATTGATAGAAAATCGATTAGGTTAGATTAATTGGACTATATTGATGTGTAAATGCTCGAACGGCTATAAGATTGAAAATGTTTCGGTTATACACTCAAATAGCCTAGTAACCGATGATTAAACACGATTAATTGATGCATTCAAGTTTGAAATATGTTCACGAAACGTTTTGGGATGATTTGAGGTTGGAATTCGAAAGATTTAAGGTTGTTTGGGCCTCGCCGGCGCTTGGCCGGAATTTGGCCGGAGATATGGCCGGAAAAACGGGGAAAGAAAGAGGAAAAATGTTTTGGGTTTTGAAAGTTTACAACTTTAGTCTCTGTGGTTTAAACCTTTGTTATTTTATGTGAAAACATTTATTTTAAAGTTTCAAGATTAACAAACTAGCCTCTTAACTTTTAAGTTTCAAACCTTTTTAAGTTTTATAATTTTCATAAATTGTTATTATTATTATTATTATCATGATTATTATTATTATTATTACTCTTATGATTATTATTATTGATATTATTAATAGCATTATTATAATTATTATCTTGGTTATTATTATTATGATTATTAGTGTTATTGTAATTTAATAGTATATTATTAAAACTTTTTATTAGAAATTTAATGATGAACCAACAAGTAAACATAAATAGCCCACAAATTTCATAAAATGCACAACTAGTCCTTATAATAATTTAACAAAGTTAACTTTTTAATTAACGAAAATACAAGATGCTATAGTCTCCCCAACTTAAAAGAATTTCGTCCTGAAATTAAGAATGAAACTTAAACGAACAGGAGGCTCATGATGAAAGATAAGTGTACTAACGGACTGTGGTTGGTGTTTGATTATGGGTGAGATGCTTCACTTTGCGAATTATGGAATTTTACATGATGCATCCAAATTTGAACTCTTCCAGTGGAATGCGAAAGTTAACATTGAAAAACTAACTCTTTTGAGATTTGACACATGAAACATTGGAAAACGATGATGAGTTCCTGAGGTATATTAGACTTATAAGTCACACTTCTCCCTTCATCTGGATCGAAATTGTGTAAGAAAGTGACGTCTTGAAGCCAATAAGAAAAATAATAATAATAATATCCTGTGATTATATGAAAGTTTGACCGTCAGAATTTAAGAATCCCAAGTGCCACTATATAATGACACAAGCTTAACACATATCTTGTGCATACGCATCGCTCCTCTGGTTAAACCGTCAGGTTAAGAATGATACGATATACCGAGATTTTGAGTTGGGTTCCCAAAGATGATTAGAGGCATTGTTAATAATAGAAAGTGAATCGATCATCAAGATTAACAATCGATGTTTAACGACACACCATGATAACCGACTATTTGAGGTAAGTACGAGTCAATTTCTCGACTCGTTATCTCACATGAGTCAATATGAAATGCGCAAAACTAGCCAATCGGTCAATAATGCACCAAATGACATCAAGAAATACAAGGCAATTTGAACATATACCAAGCTACGTCAACATTTCCTTTATGCCAAACCATGAATACCAATCACGGAAATTCATGATCCTTTTTGTCCATATCGGAATGAATGGAATAACAAGTCTTGTGAGTTGCAATCAAGATAGAGATTTAGAGATTTTCAAGATTTAGAGTTCAAGGGTATCCAAAATAATGGGAATTGCATTTTTAATTATGGGTAAAGAGTTAAACAAGATGTCGTTCATGTTCGGATTGGAATTTAAATAATTCAGAATATCGACGATAAAGGCAATGACAAATAGCATCCCAAGTACGGCTTGCACACGCGGTTCATCAAACCCATGAACACAACCGTACATTGCTATAACCAGAAAGGCATACATAAATTTATAATAAATTTATCTTGTAAGAAAGATTGTTTTAGGAGTGTTATCATCATGCAATTAGTTTTGATGATAGCTCAGAATGAAGGTCGATAAAATGGTTCCATAAAGCTAGATCAAAAGTCAAATTGAAACATAAAAGCGTGAGAGAAGAAATCGATTAAAATTTAAATGTTCCAGGCTTGGAACTAGGGTTACCCTAAAGTAACAACGACCCCTTTTTGAGTTCAAGATTCATGCTTTAGCTTGACTGGCTGGAACACTATCGTCGATAAATCAGATAACGGTGTTCACCCTTCAAGTTATTACATGTTTTGTAAGTTTGAGATCAAGGAATGGGAATACTCACCAAGATGTGGTTATCACTCCTAGCTTGGTGGTGTATTTCCTAAAGTATGACTCTTAACTACCAAACGAGAGCTTGATCCTAACTCATTGTTGAGGATCCATAAAAATAAAATGAGGTAACTTACCATTAAGGTAAGGAAAATCACTCCTGTCTTAATAGTGAAGTTTTATAGAAACAGTATATAGCAAAATGAAAAGTTTCATCAAAGAACGGAATTCACTCCTACCTTGATGGGACCATTTCATTTGAGGAAAATACCATTCATAAAATTTTAAACGGGTGATATTATCATCAAGGTATGGATTTCACGCCTATCTTGATGATTGAATTTTATAATAACAAGAAAACAAACGAGAACTGACCTTATCACCAAAGTACGGGATTCAATCCTATTTTGGTGGGGTCATTTCATTCGTGAAATACGAGTTCCAAAAGAAAATGATTGAAATCTATCCTTAAACAAGGAAATCACCCCGATTCCGAGGATGGGATTTCACAAAACACACAATACAAAAATTGAAAACCATCATCAAGATGCGAAATTTTACTCCTATTTTAAGGAGGTAATTCCATTTGTAAAGTATGAATTCATAAAAACAAAAAGAAGAAAATAGTCATCAAGGTATGGGTTCATTTTGTCTTGACGATGAAATTTCATAAGAACAGTAATAGCGAATGGAAAGTCATTATCAAAGTAAGGGAGTCACCCCTGTTTTGATGAGATAGAATCATTTAGGGGATACGAGTGTCCTTAGTCATAGGTTGACTTGCGGACCCTTGCATTGCCTACGATGCGAAACAGTTTGAAGTTTTTATAACGCTCAACTTAGCAAATGAAGAGAATATCGGCTAGAAATTCAGAAACTTCAAATTACATCAATGTAACATTAACAGGAAAAGAAAATCATGCTTGCTAGGATTTAAGGTTAAAGTTTGGGATAACGGAGTTAATTGTGTTAGGTTCTCAAATCTTGAATGGTTTAAGTCAGGAAAACAAGATCAATGACGAAAATGATTCAACACAATAATGAGATGTAAACGTTCGGTTCAAAATAAAAGGGTAATGCATTGACTTCTCAAAGTGTTACGTCAACCATAACCTTACGGTAGACACGCGTACCTATAAGCGAATACCCATCTCATGAGTTCCAGGTCAGATAAACGGATCCAACGGCCGAATCAAATTTATGTGTATCCCTTGCCTAGACAAGGTATCACGGGATGCAGGTATTCAACCTTTCGGCATTGCATGATTTCAGTTATGGGACACACTTTAAGGACATTTGAAAACCCTAAGTAATAATTTTAAGTTTTAAAAACCATTCGGTTTAGACGACCAATATCTTTGGATATATTAGGATCCATATACACGTTGGTCAAGGTATGAAGATAATTACATAAGGTGCACAACGTAAACGTTGTTTAAACGTAGGAATTGAGGAGTATAACGAGTTCAATATTAACGGGAACATTCTGTAAGATAGGAATGAGAAGATATTAGAGTTTTGATGATAAACTAGTCCAAGGAATCAAGAATTTTTTATATTTAAAATATAAACCGGATGGTTCCATTTGGTAACGCATCACCATTTGGAAACGTTGACACGTCAAGGTAAATTGACACATTTGCCTTAGAAACTTGTGTATGTTGACCATAGTTTATCACTCATCCCAGAAATCCCCAGGTAAGCATAACTAGTCCCGTAGGATTTATACGATATGCTTGCCTTAGCCCGAAGGTCTTTTGCCAGGAAATCCAGGATACAGGTGTCTATGAGTCACACAAATTTCTTAGGTTCATAAAATCAAAACCTTGATGAGATTTTCATAGATTAGACATAAGTCTAAAGATTCAAGTCACAAGCATAAGTATACGATTCCACGTGTCGTCGAGAATAAGATTAAGAAGTTTCATGTTCGGGGAGAGTCAAAGAGTCAAAGTTAAGTTTAGGGAGACAAGTAACAACGTTTAGGCAATCCTATGCTACGGCATCAAATTGCACATAAGAGGGCATAACATTATGTAGCATGCAAAATATATAATTTACAATATAAAATTATAATTCTATAAGGTTCATGCATACTATAGTCTAGGTCATCATTTCTAATAACCTAAATCCCTATAGTTATGGGCTTTAATACCAATTTGTCACACCCCAACCTTGACGGCAGAAACGTCGAGATGTGAGAGTTAAGATCGTTCACAGCCACATAACGCTATTAATAAATCCAAATATATTATTCATAAGTTTCAATTGCAACGTTACAAGCATAAGTCTCAAACAAGATAACATTTTGTACAAAAGTTAAATGTGACAACTTTATCCATTTATTTCTCTAGGTCCAATCCTAGATGTGATAAGCTTCAAAGTAGTAATCATACTTGAGTATTTCCTGAAACATGTTAAAAATAAAAGGTCAACAATAATGTTGATGAGATTTCCATAGTTTTCAATACATAAGTATATAAAAGATGGCAATTTATGTTGTAAGTTAGAGAACAAAGTAACTAGGGATATAAGACAGAATGCACGATCAAACCTTGACAAAGTTTTACAAGTCTCAAACGTTTACAAGTATATACGATTAGCTAAGTGTACTTGGATCAACCAAGCAGGCTTGTTAGGCCCATAGATCTATGACGTCGCCAGGCTAGCAATAGTTAATGATTGTTAGAGATCGTGTACTGGACGATGTACTAACTGATTAATGTGTATACCGAACCAAATAGTGCAGAATCCTATTTGATTGGCGATCCAATCAGTGAGAACGCACGTAGAAACAATTATGTGATTGAATCTAACGTTAATAATCGATTAGGAATCGATCTAATGCGATCTATGAACTTGGAGTATGATCTTAGAGGTCTCTGGATGGCTAGGGTACGTCTGGAGTCGAAGTGTGTATCATACTTTTGTTTTTTCACGAATTAGGTGGTATGTATAGGTTAGGGTTGTTCATTCGGGCGACTGAACCATTAGCATGGTTCATTTGTGCGATTGAGCCATGCAGTTGATCCATTCGCACGACTGAGTGTTCAGTTGTGTGACTGAGTCAGTTGCATGAAGTTGTTCAGGCGTATGGACTATTTAGGCGCATGGACACTAAGTCTCATGGCCATTCGGACACATGACCACTATTGGGGTGCATGGTCCAGTCGGACACATGAGAACTTCACTTAACCAAGTTTGAATGTATTCATTATTATAATATTATGCATATCAATTCAAACAATCACAAACCTATATAATCTAGTCAATAGCGTTACACAACTCATTAATGAAATATTAAACATTATAAATCATAACCAAACATCCTCATTTCATTAAGTACCAAGCATTACATAAGTGTAAGACATTCAAGACATATTACATTAAGATCCAAATCTAGGTACATATGTATCAACAAACTCCCCATTAGACCTAGATCTATCTATCGTCTTACCTTCTTCATAACCTCCTCATACTTCGTGTACTTTTCCTCTCTTGTGAATCCTGCATGTATTTCAAATGCAAAGCAGAGTCGTATCACATTTTGGAATTGGAGGGCTTGTACAATATCCTGCGTGTCATAGAACAGTGGCCACTTGTATAGAGTGTAGACGTCGTCATCTGATAAGTTGGAAAGCCATATCGGGTCGAATACCCTGATAGTATCCATTCTTCCCTCTTTGTTCAGAACTATGACAGCTTCCCCTGTTCTCCAATCATAGTACCACTATTTGAAGTGAGGAGTGAAGTCCTGTGGCATCTCCCGTAAAGGGATCTTTGACATTGTTCGTGGAGGACTCCACTTCAGCACTATCTTTGGCTTTCCAGTTATGGGATCAACTTCAGAACTTTTGATATACCTCGTAGGTTATTAAGGTTTGAAGTTGACCCACCTGGTGTGGTACTCTTTCTTCAGGGCAGCCTCAAACCATCCTGACATCTTTCTCGGGTCAGCGTATAACAGCTTCAGTTTAGCTAGCTGGTTGAGCTCAAAACCATGTAGAGACTTTAGGTCATGCGGGAATCTAAAGTACTCAATACCTTTCTCTCTCTTCACCGCGTATACATTAAGATCATCAAAATATGCCTACGCAATAATCTTGCCTGACACCTTGTGATGTTTCTTCACATTGTAGAGCTTGGTGTAGACAATCTGTTTAGGAGCAGCGCGTTGGGCTCGGATCTCCTCAAAACAAGCAGCCCATTCAGCCTTTCTGATATCAACATCAGGGTTTGAGGCTTGGGCTTGTTCTTCAACCTTCTCGGACTCTTGCTCCATCTTATCTAGTATCTCAAATGTATCACCGACCAGGGAGTCACCCAAATTGGGGACCGCATTTCCCTCTTTGTCAGCATACTCGGGATAGTGCTCTGCAGTGACGTCCTTGATCTCTTTCTCATGAATGTCGTTCAGCTCGTCGTCACTTGTTTCTACAAAAGTTGGAGCGTCCTTGAAAATCTCATCGGGATTGAGCTTGAACATTTCTGCAATTTGCTCGTCAGTGAGATTGTGAATGATCTCTCCTTCTTCAGGAGTGTACATCACCGATCTCCTAACAATAACCTGCAGATCAAGAATCATCGTGAGCTGAGTCTTGATTTGTTGGAGGGGAGCAACATCATGTTCATCCCTCTAAAAGTTTGGATCTGCTTGATTTATACAAGTAACACAACAATCATTAGTTAATAATCAAGACAAAAATACCACAAATAAATATAAACATTCATTTCAATAATGAGATAGAAGATTCGAATACATATGATTTGAATACAGTAAATAACTAAATATTACTCTTATCTTGTATCCTCTGCTCTTCTGCTACCGGGGCGGATGTGAAGGCACCTTGATCTTGAGTCCTTTTGGTCCTCCGTTTGCTTGCAGAAGTAGCACCCGCAGCAGATGCATCCTCATCATCATCATCAACATCATTAGCATCATCAGCATCATCAGTAGCATCTGTATCATCCTCAATGTCATCACCATCATCATCATCATCATCACTGTCATCATCACCGTCATCTCCATCTCTTTCCTTGATCTTTAAGGGATTTTCCTTTGATCCCTTTAGCCATAGCATGATGGTCTTGTTGGTGGTTTCCAACTCCTTTATCCTTTTAGCTGCTTGAGCATGTTGCTCCCAGAGTTGGGACATCTCTATTTATACTGAATCTGAGTTCAATCGTCCGACTGGACCCATTCACTTTGTTCATTCGGGCGAATGGACCTTGGTTGTGCGATTGGCTCAGTCGCTCACATTCAGTCGGCCGACTAGAGTTCAGTCGAGCGACTGACTCATTCGCATACTCTCATTCGGTCGAATGGGTCATTCTGATAAGCCATTTGGGTGAATGGTTCATACTCATGTCCATTCGGCTGTTTAGTGCATGAGTATGGTCCATTCGTATGATTGGTCCATACTCATGGTCCATTTGTACGAATGGGTCAGACTCATGAATTTGACTTTAAGACCATTCCACACTTTTATCTTTTGATTAAACATTATGAGCATTTGATTATCTCAGACATGATCATTTTAACTTGAAAAAATTTTGACCACCTCAGACGTGGTCCTTTTAAAATACTTTGTCACCTCAGATGTGACCCATTTTTTTTTGAAAGCATGTGTGGTCACCTCAGACGTGACTGGTTAGATGATAAGGTTCCTTATCAACTTCCAGGACATAGTCCGATGCTAAACAACTGAAATTGACAAACTTTATACAAAAATAAAAGAAATAAAAACTGAAACTTAAAACCAAGACATGTTTTTGTGTTTTTGTGAGAGCTAAATCCTAAGATGTAAATCTAAGAAATTATTTTTCTGAAAAGGCAGCTTCAATTCATTTAAACCATACATGGACCAATTCAATTTGGAATCATACAGGATATTCAAATTGTACGGGACAAGTTATCTAAAACCTTTGATGCTCTATTCTTGTTTTTCATCTAGATTCATTTAGCAAATTTAGGAAATCATACTAGTACTATTAGGTCCCCACTCTAATTTGAACTTTCAAGAATGGTAGCCACAATGATTGTCAGTATACTTGTCCTCTTAAATCCATACACAGACTTTCAACATAGATTGGTGATGGTTTAAGGTTTGTTTATTTCAACAAGCATTTGTGGATCCCACACTTATATAGTAATCAACATTCCTCAGGAGATTTTTGAGCGGTCTTAGGGTAGTATTCAAGACGAAACTATTCATAGAACTTTCAAAGAGAAGCCAAGTCTCAGGTCAGTGCCACCACACAGCAGAGAGGCGGTAAACAACAATGAATTCTAGAATATATAGGTTATGCTTATCCTCAGGTCAGTGCCACCGCACAGCAGAGAGGCACATAACCTATCTTCTTGTTTGAGCAATTTCATTCTTTTTGCATAGATCTCACCAACAACATAGGTTATCAGTTTGATTGTATTTACATTTTTTATGTGCTTTTTCTCATGCTTTGGTCTTACGCACACATTCGTGGCGTTTATTTTGCTCGTCACCCCTTATTGGAATCTTGTTGATTGCGTTAACTAGGGATAAGGTGTTACCCACAGCTAGTCAAACATTTTAGTTTAATCTTGAGATCACCAAAAAGGTCTAGTCATCTATTGTGTTGAATCTACCGACATATCATCTGTGGTCTAGCAACCTCTAGGTCTACTTTCTTTGTGTTACCTTAGTAGTAGCTAGTTTATCTATCATATTTCCTTTTATTTTGCTCAGACTACACAGACTTATACTTGAGCTTTGCATCATTTTCAATTTAAATTTTAAAGTCCCAATGGTTTGCTCCTGTGTACTATCATATTCCAATATTGAATCGGTATCACACATACGATCTTATTTTTTTCCAGCTACCTCTCTTCCTCCCTCGTTTTTTTATTTTTTATTATACTATCTAAACCTATTCTCCCCCTAAAATTTTAAAATCGTAATGGATTAGCGTTTTAGAATTTTAATAGGCAAAACAATAAGACCAATTTTAATTAACCAACTTAAAATTAAGCAAATAAATTAAATTTTGAAAAATAAAAATAAAAGTAAATTTACACGACACATCGGACTACACATGGTCATCTTCAGGAATGACCTCATTTTTTTTAAAGTTGTTGACCTCTAACAGATATAGAAAATATTGTTTGTCAAAAGCCTTTGTATAGAGGTCAACACGTTGAAAATCTATGTTTATTTTTACTACATCGATTAAGTTCTTTTCAAAGCAATCACGTATAAAGCGATATTTAATCCCGATGTGTTTGGTCTTAAGATGTTGGATCGGGTTTTTAGTGACTGCAATAGCAGCAGAGTTATCAACAAAGATAGGAGTAAAAGAGAATTTCAAACCGTAATCTCGCATTTACTATTGAATCCATATGATTTGTGAACAGCAACTTGCAACAGCAACGTATTCGGCTTCACAGATTGACAATGCAACCGAGGTCTGCTTCTTACACTACCAGGTTACTAATCTTCTCCCAAAGAACTGACACCCTACTGATGTAGACTTGTAGTTCATCTTGCAGCCTCCGTAATCCGAGTCACTATACGCCATAAGCTCAAAGTCATCATCATGAGGATACCACAACCCAAGTGTGGGTGTACCCTTCAGATAACGAAAAATTCTTTTTACCCCAATAAGATGGTTCACCTTAGGCTTTGCCTGATATCGTGAACATAAACATGTAGCATACATGATATCAGATCGTGATGCAGTGAGATACATGAGAGATCCAATCATCCCTCGGTACATAGTGGCATCCACCAGATCACCATTTTCGTCGGGTGCTACATCATGATTTGTAGCAAGAGGAGTTCCAGCTATAGAAGCATTCTCCATGTCAAACCGACTAAGAATATCACCTACATACTTGGTCTGATGTAGGAAAATCCCATTTGGTGTCTGATCCACCTGTAACCCAAGAAAGAACTTCATCTATTCCATTGCACTCATCTTAAATTCCGCCTTCATTACCGCTTCAAACTCTTAACATAATCCTTCATTCTTGGATCCGAAGATTATGTCATCGACATAGATTTGTACTAGCAGTAAATCTCCATTTTTTTCTTTGATAAACAATGTACAGTCAATGACTCCCCTGCGAAAACCGTGTTTCACAAGATGAGTCGAGAGTTTCTAATACCAGGCCCTCGGAGCTTGATGAAGCCCGTATAGCGCCTTGTCGAGGTTGTAAACTTTGTCCCAATGATATGGATCCTCAAATCCCTCGGGTTGACTGACATACAATGTCTCTCGAATCTCACCATGAAAGAACACACTCTTCACATCTAATTGATAAACTTTTATCTTCATATAAGATGCATAGGCAAGGAAGATGCGGATTGCCTCCATTCTTGCCACGGGTGCAAACACTTCATTGTAGTCAATACCCTTACCCTTACGTAATGCAGATTGATGTTGCTTGCGAATAGTAGATAACACCTCTTACAATCTTCAGTCAATCTTTGCTCTGGTTTCCAATAGAATCAAACGAAAAACCATATTAGCCAGCGTTGCCGATCCGTCAGGTTGCTACAATATCCCTGAAAATGAATTTAGGCACAACAACTTTCGTTTACTTTGCAGAACACCATCACAACAGCAAGATTCCTCATATGATTGATTTTTCCAGATAATGACATGAACAGTTTTCCATTGCTTCAATCTTCACATAGCTAACCTGATTAACATTAACACCTATAGAAATTCCCCCTCACATTCAGCATATCCCAATATATAAACGTTGTGCTCTCCTGGCGTCTTCATACGGTGTATTGGGCAAAAAGTTGAATGTTCCAATCCCCAGCTGACATTCAGCATGCACGTAGATTCATCATCAGAAACCTGCTCACATCATCACTTTATGATTGCGTCTTCAATTTCTCTATACATGGATTCCCCCTAAGAATGAGAATCCTCTCTGTGCGGATAAATATAACTTGATTGGCCCATAAATATTCAGATGCTCCTGACTACCCCACAAAATCAGCACCGACTGCTGATATCTTCTCTTCTCCCTTTCGTGTTCCAATTACATTTACCTATTCTGGAAGTCTGACGAATAATGGGGTATACATCAAACTTATTTGACAAAAGGACCTCAGGGTGAATGTGCTTTGCTCACTCAAATCTGTGCAAGAAGCACTTCCAGACTCTTTTCTTTGGTCCGGAACAAATGCGGACGAGTCAACGCGGATGGTTTATTCGTGCGATTGAACATACAACTGGTCCAGTCGCACGATTGAACATACGATTGGTCCAGTCGCACGATTGAACATACGACTGGTCCAGTCGCACGATTGAACATACGACTGGTCCAGTCGCGCGAATGGTACATTCGCATGAACGGGTCTGCACGCAGATTTTCAAATCTGCAACCGCCAGGGCTGCCCAAACCCTAATCTTACGAATTTACATGAAACGAACCAACATAGACATCATAAGATTCGCAGGAGTGATTGGAACGTGGTTTCGAGTTTGATTTTAACATAGAAACTACACACGTAACTATATCTGAGCAAAACACGAAATGGATTTAACGTCAAGATTTGAAATTTGATCCGGAAATCAAGAGCTCGGGTTGCTAAAATGATTGTTAGATCATTCTAGCAGCTCCAACAATGATTGTACATATAATCAACATTACATGGTAGCTACAAAGATCAACTAACCACAACATACAAGTGAATTGCCATAAGTTTACAAGAATCAAACGTTTTACAAGTGCAACGATTATAAGGTAACATGTTTCACCCCAAAGTGTGAAAATATGAAAAAGGGGTATAGAAATACTCACTTCGCAAGAAGTATAGAAAAATGATGATTAATAAGAAAATATAATAAGCAACGTTCTAACGTGGTTCTTCACAAGGTACCTATGTATATAAATATATTTACAAAATTAAAGTTAATTATAAGAAGTTTAACGAATTGACGAGGACTGGGGTTCCAATTTGGCATTTGGGGTTTGTCTTATAATTATGTTTAACAAAATATAACCAATTGTATTAATTAAACTCAAAGAAATTTGCAACATTTTGTGGAAGGTTATATATATAAAAGAAAATATAACATTTATAATAATTTGAATATATATATATATATATATATATATATATATATATATATAAAGATTAAATAAAGTTTAGTAACCACAATTTAAAACAATAATTTGAAGAATTTAGATATAAAGTTGAAATAAAGTTTTATAACCAAATTTGATTAATACGTTTTTAAAAAATAATTTAAAAGCAATGTTTGAACCAATAACTATTTTAAATAAAAATAACCAAGTATAAACTTTATTAATATATATATATATATATATATTTATTTTTTTTAATATTTATTTGTTTAATTTTTTTATAAAACAATATAGAAAATGATTTGATGCTTTTAAAAATATTTAGAGTTTACAAAATCCATTTTTATATTTATTAGAAATATTTTAGAATTTAATTTAAGGCTGAACGCCTTTAAAAAATACGTGAGGTTGCCGGGTTCGAACCCGGGACCTCATGTATAGGAGGTAAGTGTCTTAACCAGTGAACCAGGGCCGTGGCCTTGGTATCACTCGGTTCCTAAATCTTAAAAACACACACACACAAAGAAACTCCAAAACCCAAGAACCCTAATTCCTATTTGGTCCAAATTGAAGGCTAAATCACAATCGTTTATTGTAACAAACATGGGGCTTTGATTTCCCATTGAATTTCGAACATATACATGTATTCAATTACCCGTTTCGAAGACAAATCATTGAAGAACAGATGAGAACGGTCGCGGCTAATGTCATAGCTTGTTCTGGTTGCAAATAGCAATGAAACTCGAATTCGTTCTACAGAAGGCTTCTAATGGATCCAATGATGAAAAGCCCTATATCAATTGCAAGTTAGAGAGCTCGAACAGAGGTTTTCGAATGGGTCGCAGGTCACGATGTAAAGGTTGATCAAATTTAATGTTTGGAGTCGTTTCAGGTGTAATTGAGTGTTGTATACGATTAAAGATTGATAGAGGATCAATTAGGTTAGATTAATTGGACTATTATGATGTGTAAATGCTTGAAAATGTTTCGGTTATACACTCGAATAGCCTAGTAACCGATGATTAAACACGATTAATTGATGCATTCAAGTTTGAAATATGTTCATGAAACATTTTGGGATGATTTGAGGTTGGAATTCGAAAGATTTAAGGTTGTTTGGGCCTCGCCGGCGCTTGGCCGGAGATATGGCCGGAAAAACAGGGAAAGAAAGAGGAAAAAGGTTTTGGGTTTTGAAATTTTACAACTTTAGTCCCTGTGGTTTAAATCTTTGTTATTTTATGTGAAAACATTTATTTTAAAGTTTCAAGATTAACAAACTAGCCTCTTAACTTTTAAGTTTCAAACCTTTTTAAGTTTTATAATTTTCATAAATTGTTATTATTATTATTATTATCATGATTATTATTATTATTATTATTACTCTTATGATTATTATTATTGATATTATTAATAGCATTATTATAATTATTATCTGGTTATTATTATAATGATTATTAGTGTTATTGTAATTTAATAGTATATTATTAAAACTTTTTATTATAAATTTAATGACGAACCAACAAGTAAACGTAAATAGCCCACAAATTTCATAAAAGGCACAACTAGTCCTTATAATAATTTAACAAAGTTAACTTTTTAAATTAATGAAAATACAAGATGTTACAGATGAGGCATAGAACAGCCTAGATCTTCTTAGATATCGAATAATATCTTGACACCCTTCTGAAACAGGGTCGTCTGGGTTTAAGAAAGCACACACATTGTGCTCTCTCGCAAATCGATTATCCATCTGTTCAAAAAAATTTTCGTTAGAATCACATTATTGATATGAGAATACGAACAGTTGTGAGATTAAAACGAAACTCAAACACATTCTTGAATATTACGACATGTTTTACCTTGAAAACAGCGGTTTAAGAACACAGATATATGTTTGTTTAATGTTTTGATTTGGTAAGATTTGAATGTTATGAAAGAGGGAAAAGTTTGTTGAGAGTGTGTTTTTCTAGGTCTGAAAAGGTGAACTGAAAAGGCGAATAATGATGTTTGAAGTCAAACAACATCATTTATACTCTCGAACACCTTAATTTTATCACTTTAAAGAAGTGGGACCCTCAACAAATTCTTTCGCAGATCATCTACGGATCTTATAAATCATCTGCGGATGACTTAACGACATCTGCTGATGAAATATAACTTACATTTTCACAAATTACCAAACTATGAAATAAAGTATTTGTTAATCTTTGTTCATCCGTAGTTTACCAATCTACGGATAAACATTTAAATTTTTAACACTGTAGCTTCTGCTGATGCTTATGATGGCACTGTAGCTTCCGTTGATGCTTGTGATGGCACTGTAGCTTCTGCTGATGCTTATGATGGCACTGTAGCTTTTGCTGATGCTTAAGATGACAATGCAGAGAATTATTGTTGTATGGTCCAAATTCATTGCTTAGAACCATTTATTGCTTTTGGACCTTATTGACTTTGTATACATGACAATTTAGCACAAGAAAGTTTAAAATGATTTTAAAGAAAATTTCATGTATCCAGGAGCTAAAATGGTAGGCAGATTCCAATCCTTCAAATTGATAATGAAATAGACAAAGCTGCTGATTGATAAACTTAACTTCATGTATTTCTACTCCCCCTAAATTTGTGATTAATGATGACATTAAGCATTTATCATAAATTTCTAAGAAGAATAACATGAGTGACATTTAACTGTGTGATAATGAGCAGACATATATTCACATATGATGGGATCATACTATAATACTATGCCTCTTTCTGATGAGTTATTTTGTTGAATTGATACCTGAATAAAGTTCTAATTGCAAGTATATAGTCCACTTAAATCCATACAAGAGCTCATGTATCAACTAGGCGTGCTATTTATCATGTTTTAAGATTGGTTTGGAATTAACTGTTATGGGCTTCACATTCAACTCACAAAGATTTTGTCCTCCCTTTGCAAGACAATTCATCACTTTTTCACACTTAAGAATTATGTACTTTAAGTTATAAGTTCTATCTTGGGCTGCAATTGGCATCTCATTAATGCAATGATGTAGAAGCTCTAGATTAATTTACAATTGATCACATAGGATTCTTTTGAGAGCTTAGATATGATCATCATCATGTCACCGGGTCTTTGCTCACGTAAAATAGAGGTGCCTTTAACCCAAGTCTTTTTTTACACAAAACACAGGGATGATGAGGATCATGATCTTTTCACCTTTGATAACTGATATATAGTATGGTGATCATACACCCAGGTCTTTGTTTACACAAAACAAAGAGAGTATAATTTGCAAAGATAGATATATAAAGTGTTGATACATAGTGTGTTTAGATGAGTGATTTGGTCACATCAGAATAAGACGCACTTTGTATTCTAAAAAAGAAGTTTCCCATAAACAATGATTTAGCATTATGTTTGGCATGCACTCGGTCTAGTTTCCACTCAAGATGAATCTACTCACATATCAAGAAACTTGATTTGATTTATTGTTAATTAATGAATCCAGGAATAAGCAAAGATATAGTGTACTATCATTTCCCATGCATATGTCATGCAGAAGCATCATTACACACATTATTTTGTTTGTTTATACCGATTAATCTAAGTTAATCATGCCTAGAGACTCAACCAGAAAATTAAATCTGACTGAATCTAAGGCTTTAGTAAATAAATCAGCAAGTTGATTTGTTGTATCCACTTTGACTAACTTAATCAATCCATTTTCTGAGCAATCTCTTAGAAAATGATATCTTATCTCAATATGTTTTGTTTTACTATGTTGCACAGGATTAGCAGTTATAAACATAGCAACAAAATTGTTTATATAGATTGAAGTTTGAAGGAAGTTGTAACCATAGTCAAGCAATTGATTTTGCAACCAAAGGACTTGAGAGCAACCAGTTGAAGTAGCTATGTACTCAGCCTCAGCTGTGGATACAGATACATTGGTTTGTTTCTTTTATTGCCATGATACTAGCCTTGGTCTGATGAATTGACATCCACCAGTTGTTGATTTTTTGTTACTGTTACACCCACCATAGTCACTGTCTGAGTATGAGTAGAGTGTAAAGTCTCCATACTTTGGATACCAAAGACCAAGTCCTGGTTTTCCTTTGAGGTATCTGAAGATCCTTTTTAGAGCATTCAGATGAGACTCCTTTGGATCAGATTGGTACCTAGCACACACACACACACAGCAAATATAATGTCAGGTCTACTAGCAGTTAGATACATAAATGAACCTATCATTGATCTATATAATTTTTGATCAATAGATTTTCATGAAGGATCAGAAACATTCTTGTTAATTGTTGATGCTGGTGTTTTGCATAAGGATACTTCAGTAAGATTGTATTTCTTCAAAATTTGATGTATGCATTTTTCTTAATTGATGAATATCCCATCTGGTTTTTGAT
Source organism: Flaveria trinervia (assembly GCA_025506515.1). Lineage (NCBI taxonomy): Eukaryota > Viridiplantae > Streptophyta > Magnoliopsida > Asterales > Asteraceae > Flaveria > Flaveria trinervia. Next base: position 66,213,837 of record CM046456.1, on the reverse strand, counting down.
GAACTTGAAGACCAAGAAAGAAGGTTAGTTCACCCATTGAACTCATCTGAAATTCAGATTTCATCAGCTCTTCGAAATTTACACACAATTTCTTGTTAGTTGAGCCAAATATAATGTCATCAACATATATTTGAATAACTAAGAGATCTTGATGTTCTTGTTTGAGAAAGAGTGTTTGATCAATGGTTCCTTTTTGTAGGCATGCTTGAGTAAGAAAGATGATAGTGTTTCATACCACTTTCTTGGTGCTTGATGAAGACCATACAAGGCTTTGTCTAGTTTGTATACCCTATGGGGATAATGATGATCTTCAAAACCAGGGGGTTATGACACATAAACTTCCTCATCTATCTTCCCATATTGGAATGCACACTTGACATCCATCTGATACACAGTGAACTTCTTATATGATGCATAAGCTAGAAACACTCTTATGGCCTCAATTCTTGCAACTGGTGCAAAAACTTTATCATAATCTATTCCTTCTTTTTGTGTGTATCCTTGTGCAATCAACCTTGCTTTGTTTCTTACTATAATCCCTCTATCATCCAATTTGTTTTTGTATAGCCACCTTGTGCCAATAGGATGTTGTCCTTCAGGAAAATCAACTAGGGACCATACCTTTTGCTTTCTAAATTGTTGAAGCTCTTCTTGCATAACTTCAATCCAACTATTTCTTTAAAGCAGCAGTGATGTTTAGAGAGACTACTTGAGAAAGAAAACAATTGAAGAGACAAACATTGGCAGTACCACTTTGGCTCCTTGTAGTTCTCTTTGTAGGATCTCCAATGATGTTGTTGACTGGATGAGTCTTATGGATACTCAGTGATGGAGTTGATTCAACTGGCATGGATGATTCCAGATTAGTTATTTCCATTGCTTCAAACTGATTTAACACAGGTTGAGAGTTTAAGAATAGTCAAAATGTTCAACATGAGGTGAGGGATCATAAGTGTCTTCTGCATGGGCTGTAGAAGCATCTCCAGTATCAGTTTGCTCTTCCGTAGGAGTGATAGGAACTTCTCCGGAATCATTTTGCTCTTCAGTAGAAGTTACAGGAACTTCTCCGGAAACATTTTGCTCTTCAGTAGGAGTTACAGGAACTTCTCCGGAAACATTTTGCTCTTCAGTAGGAGTTACAGGAACTTCTCCGGAACCATTTTCAATATTTGTTGTATTCACTTAAGAGCATGGATCAGTTGAAGGGACAACATTCACATCTCCGGATGCACCATGATCATTTCCACATGTAGTGTCTGCACCTGCTGCGATGTGTTTCCACCCAAGTATGGGTGAATCCTTGGAGGATCAGCAGATAATGTTACTTCACTCATATGAGGTGGAACAAATGGATAGCAAACTTCATCAGATCCGGCAGTGTTCAAATAATCATAGTTAAATGATTCGGTTAAAGCATCTATGTCAAACAACCATGATGAACCTTTAACAGACTTAGTAAATACAGATTCATCAAAGGAGACATTAGGAGTTTCTTCCACAATGTTATGTTATGGAATATAAACCCTATATGATTTAGATGTTGAAGAGTATCCAACAAAGAAACCATCATATGCTTTTTCTGAAAATTTTCCTAATGACTCTTTTATGTTTAAAACAGATGCATAACATCCAAAGACTTTAAGATATCCTAGTATGGTTTCCTTTTAAACAAGAGCTCATAAGGAGTTTTGTTATGTTCTTTGACAATTAATGTTCTCTTTTGAACATTGCATGTAGTATTCACAGCCTCAGCCCAAAAAGTGATGGGCAATTGTGAATCAGCTAGCATTGTTCTGACTACTTCAATGAGAGTTCTGTTTTTTCTTTCAGCAACTCCATTTTGTTGTGGAGTTCTTGGTGCATTGAATTGCCTTGAAATACCTTTGCTCTTGTAAAAGGAATACATTTCAAAATTGATAAATTCAGTACCATTGTCACTCCTAAAAATTTTAACTTTTGTATCAAGTTGATTCTCAATCTTGATCATAAAGTCCATTAATGTTTCTGATGTTTCACTTTTTTGTTTTAAGAAAAAGACCCATGTGAATCTGGTGAAATCATCAACTATCCCCAAACAATATTGTCTTTTTCCAATGCTCATCACATTAGTAGGACCAAACAGATCCATGTGAAGCAATTTGAGTGGTGTAGTATTAGTATTGATAATTTTGGATTTATGTGACACTCTATGTTGTTTTCATTTGTAACAAGAAGAATAATGAGTTGAGCAATGAAATTCTTTGTTTGGCAATCCAATGACCAGGTCATTTTTTACCAATTTATTCATGTTCTTCATGTTAGAATGGACAAGCCTTCTATGCCATAATTGAGATACTGATAGCTTAGATAAAAGGCATGTTTCATGTTTTGTGAGAGATGTGTTATTCATATCCAAAACATAAGTGTTTCCTTTTCTTGCTGCTTTGAGGAGGATCCATTCTTCTGGAACATTAAAACCTGGCTTAAGAATGTAACAATTAGTATTATCAAACAATATGGTATAATTTTGATCACAAATTTGAGACACACTAAGTAGATTATACTGTAAATTTTCACAATAATTTACTTTCTCAAACTTGAGCACACCATTTGTTATCATTCCTTCACCAATAATTTTACCTCCCTTTTTATCCCCACCAAATGCCACATAAGAAGCATTTTTATGTTTGAAGTCATGGAGAAGTGAACACTTTTCTGTCATATGCTTGGAACAGCCACTGTCAACATACCACTTGTTGTCAGCTCTCCAATATTGTTTCTGCATTCAGAAATAAATCAGTTAGAATTGACAACCCAAGTCTTAATGATTTTAGGTTTGTCATCAGTGTCTAAAATTGTTACTCCTTCATGACTTAATCTTGAAGTTTCAGTATTAATTTCATATCTAGTTGATTCATTTTGATTTGATGGTGGTGAGGATGATTCTGTTGAAGCTGATGCAGAAGCTTTTGGAGTCTTCTTTCTTAATTGATTCTTCCTTCACCTTATCTTTCTTTGGTTGATATTTTGATTTAGAAGATGAACCTACACTTTTGAAGGTTTCATCATCTTTTGCTTTTGATTGAGACACATGTGATCACTTTTCAAAATGATCAAAGAAATTATCACTAATGATTGACTTATTCTCAGCCAAGTCCACCTTTTTATGAGATGTTTTGGATTGGCTTGATGTTGTTTTCTTCACTGATTTGGCATCTTCAAAAGATTTTTGCTTTGGTTTTGACTTTTGCTTTTGATTTACCTTCTTTTACTTTGAATCATCTTGACTTTCAGTAGATTGTGAGTCTGATTCTGTCAAATCAGTTTTTGACTTCTTTGTGCTTTTGCTTTTGTTCTTTTTGTTAAAATAACATTCCTAAGTTGAATGATTATTTTTGTTGCAAATAGCACATAATTTGTTAAAGTAACACTCTGAAGTCATGTGATTGTTCATATTGCATATGAAACAGTAACTACTGAAGTAACAGTCTTTTGTATTGTGATTTGTCATATCACACCACTTGCAATACATTTCTTTAGATTCTTTATCAGTCTCATCTTTCTTCTTTTTCTTGTTCAGTTTGGGAGCCTTTGTTTCCTCTTTTGAAGAATTTGATTTGTTCTTGCTGTTCTTTGATGTATCACCAATTAAATCTTTCTTGTCCTTTGATGATTTTTGTTGCTTCAGATTCAACATCATTTTTTTGTTAACAACCTTTCTTTTTGGTACCTCATCCGTATATTCGGCTTTCTTCTTCCGCAGAAGTTATACGGATTCGCAGACTTTGCTTTTCGCAGATCTTCTACTGAAGAATTTTTCTTTTGTTTAGTTGATACTTGTTTCTTCTTACCTTATCTGCATGGGATAAAAGTACTTCTTCAGTTGATCCGCAACTATCAACCTTTTTTTGAAGATTCAGTTCTTGAAGTCCTTCATTGAGTTCAGCAATTCTTTTGCAGATAGTCTTCAACATGTTCTCTTCTTTGGAGGATATTGCAGCTTTGATTCTTCAAGAACTTTTGGAATACCAGTTTTAATATGAACATTCTTACCAATGGTCATTTGATCAACATCAGGTTCATCAGAATCATCCAAGTCATCACAATTATCATAATCAAATTCTAAATCATTTTGATTTAAAGAATCTGATTCAGAGGATTCAGTTTCACTCACCTCAGATTTATTGTTAATATTAATTTGAGTTGATTCTGTTTTAATTTTGGTGCTAGGCACAAAATGATTTGACAGAGTGTTGGTCATTGTTTCAGGTAGAGATGTGTAATTATCATTTATAGGTGGTGCAACAGCACTATAACCCAACCCATACATGTTTTTTGATTCAATATGAGAATTTAACAGTTTCTCATATTGCTGAGATGATAATTAAAACTTCTGAAGTTTCACTTCAGTTGAAGCATGATCAGCCATGGATTTTGTTAAGGAAGTGGTCAGATGCTCAACTTGGGCTTTTAGGCTATAGTTTTCAGAAACAAATTTTTCTAAATCCTTTTGCAAAGAGTTAATTTTGATTTGATACAATTTATGTTCTCTAACATGGGATTCATTCAAAATCATAGTTTCTTTTACTTTGTCAGCCAACTGTTGAGCATGGACTCTATAACGTTCAACTTCCTCAACACATGTTGATGAACACAACCTTTCTTTTACCTCTCTGGCCATTGGAGGAACTTTGAGTTCCATATGAGCCATCAATGCTTGATTCTCTTCCAAGACTTATTTTTCATACATACTTCAGTCATACATTCCATCTTGAAGTATGATCAGCCCTGACTCATTTGAGTTGCTTGGTCCAGCTGATTCATTGGTGACTGGTGGGGATGTATTGATCAGTAGAGATTGTTTGCGCAGAGATCTTTCAGAGTTTGATTGTTGATGAGGTTCAGTCTGATGTTGCTGATGCTACTGATGTTGTCTCGTCTATGGATATGACTGTTGATTACATTCTCTAGAGAAATGTCCATAGAGATTGCACTTGAAGCATCTTACCTTTGATTGGTCAAAACCAATCTTTAATGTTTTACTGGCTGCTACCAAGTTCTTGTTTCTCCTGAGATATTGCTTTGCTCTATAAGCAATCATTGCCATCTGCCATTGTAGGTCCATTTCTTCCACTACATCAGGACGTAGTTCTTCTAAGTCTTGTTGGCAGATATTTGTTGACGTTAGAGAGTTTCCCAGATATGCTTGAAAACTAGAACTAAATGCTGCAAAGGTTGATTTTTGTTCTTCAGAATCCAATATCACAGTGATTGGTTCTAACTGATTGTTTGATTGTGAAGACTTTGCTGTTGTTGTAGTTGTATCTTTTCTATCAACAGTTCTTCCTTTATCCTTTTGATTTTTACTTTGAGATGATTTCTTTGAGGGTTTAGAAGCATAAAAGCTAACTTCCTCCTCATTATCACTCAAAGCACAAGAGTTATCATGTTCATTGTTTGAAATAAATGCACTTCCAGCATTGTTTGTTTCTTTGAAGTGATAAGGTGAGACATGGGTTCTCACACTCTTGTTTCTTAATTTTTCATCCATTTCAAGAGCTTCCACTTTTGCAACCAGTGTATCTAGACCAGTTGACTTGAGATCTATGGTATTCTTGAACATGGATAATGTTTGCTTCCAACTTTTTGGCAAAGTGTGGAGCATTTTCTTGTTTAATTCCTCATTGGTATATTTCAACTCCAAAATATTCATCTCAGTTACCAACTGCATGAATCTATGAAGTTGTTGAGGAATTGATTCACCCTCAATATGATGAAATGTTTCACATTATGACCTGAGGGTGTCTCTCCTTATGCTTCTGATCTTATCACTCCCTTCGCAGAGAGTATGAAGTATCTTCCACAAGGAGTTTGCTGTTTTGTAGTTCTCACACCTGATCAATATCTCTTCAGGTAAAGCCATACTAAGCAAACTGTATGCTTTGATATCAACTTTGACCTTTTTGATATCATTAGGTGATAGATCTTTGGTACTGATTGGTTGATTTTTATCATTATAATCTGGCCCAAGGGTGGGTGGAATATAAGGAACTTCAGTGATGGACTCCCACAAGTCAGGATCTGTGTGTTCACATGATTCCTGAACTTGATTTTCCAAGATTTGAAATCTGCTTTTATTTCCAACTTCGGTGGTTGGTAAGACGATCCACCGAACTTGCTCATGATGTAAATTGATGAGAATGATCAACAGGATCTGCTATTCAATTGATTTGAATATAAATATGAGTTAATCTAATCGACTGCTGTTGAACGACAAACAAGTTTCACACAAAAATCTTTTAAAAACAGTAGATCTAATACAGTAAAAACTGACAAATCTACATAATTCAAAGCAATTAAACACAACTAACACTGATAGATCAATTGATCTAAATCAATGAGCACTTGGCTCTTATACCACCTGTGAATCCAAGGATGGCAGACAGTAATTATCAGTGTTGGTCGAAGACAAGTCAACGTTTGCGGAATCAACATTGGCTTGGTTTAATTGTTTTGTAATAAATTTCAATATCAATGAAGATTCAAGAACACACTAACAGAAACAAAATTAACGAATAATATGTATTTCATTAGAATATGTTAATGATTACAAAATAATGAATGAATGATTATGAGACGGCTGCTAGGGTTTGATTGAATGAATTGATCTGATATTCGCTGTTTGTGGATTTGTTGTATTGCTATTATTGTTGCCGTTCAATCAATCGTCTAATCAAGCGTGTTCGAATCGAAACCTAGGATCCATTTATATAGACAATGATGTTTTTGTTATAGGAAACACCGGATCTCTTGGGATTTGATTTGTGTCAGTTAAGGAATCATCGGATTTCTTGGGATTCGCATAACTTCCTTGTTGACTTGTTGACTTGTTGACTTGTAACACTTGTATTATACAAGTGTTTGGACTCCGCAGAAATAGTGTCTTCCGTAGGAATTTGTTCTTCCGTAGAAATCTTGTTCTTCCGTAGATGTTTTGTTCTTCCGTAGGAATCTTGTTTTTTCCGAAGCTGATTTGTTCTTACGTAGGAATCTTGTTTTTCCGAAGCTGATTTGTTCTTCCGTAGGAATCTTGTACTTCCAAAGCAAACTTGTTCTTCAGTTCTGGTTGTTCATCCGCAGAGGATGTTCGGATGTAATGTTACTTGTAAGAAACATATCTACGGAAGAACAAAATGTTCATCCGTGGATGTTTCTTACACTTGGTCATTTTCATAAATTGACCAAGTATAATGTTTGTACCTGCAACCATACATAAATCAACACACATATAAATGGGTTAACTTATACATTTAATGCATATACAACAATGAATTACAAACATTCATTATATATATTAATTCAAGTACTAAGCCTATACATAATGGACTAGATCTACTGATCCTAAACCTAACAGAATCATCCAAACATAACCCATGTATGTCCTGCAATTAATTCATTCAATTTGAAAATCAACAACATAAATCTTAATTTATCACGAAAATTAACGGAAGTTAGTGTTAATACCAAAACTTGTTACAATATTGAAAGTATAAAACCTAAACATGTTATTTTAAACAGTTAGTATCCAAACTTGTCATTTATTATAACCATATGAACTATTTGTTGGATGTCAGATGCTCGATTGTTGATAATATCAACATTGCTATCTAGGCACAATCTAAATAGTTACGCTTTGGATAAAAACAAAATATTTATGTTTAATTGTTCATGAAACACGAATTAGACAAACGATGGTTGGTTATCTAGAAATATAGTCTACCAATTATTTAATGAAATAACTAATTAATAAAATGATTAAACGGTTTAAAGTTTAAAAGGTAGACGATCAAACATTTATGTGTTTATTTAATTAAATGTTAATCAACAAACCAAAGGATTGTTTATAATTATATATACACTAATTATCAACTTTGATATACATTATAGATTGTATCATATCTATTAGTGGGTTGCATCAGTCTTTTGTTTTTTTTAATCTTTAACTTTTTTAATTTAATATAATGCTTTTACATATATCACAATTTAGACCTAATATTTTTTAATTCAATTTTGATCCCTATACTTTTTATATATAAATTTTTCATTGAATGTTTCAGTCTAATTTTAAGAGTTAATACGTCGCAGCGTGCATGTATGGTTCAATGTTTTTATGCTTATTATTTCCCCCGTTTTAATGGTCCTATGGTAGCGTGTTGGTCCTAGATCAACTTACTTATTTTTTTATATTTCATGTATCACTTGCGTAGTTCAATGTTGTGACGTCTACTTTTCATTTAGTTTTTTTTATTTATTTCCTAATATGAGCTCTTTAGTGTTAGTGATCATTGGTGGTGGTGTGTCATTGATGTTATTTGTCACGGTTTTACGCATCCTGCTGCAACGCATGGCATGAGGCATAATACTAGTCAAAATTGTTAATTACCAAAGTTATTAAACATTTATACCAACGCACCGTTGTGTGAGATTTTTTATTTGCTCGTCAAAGATAGAATATTTAACAATCTATCGATGTGTTTTTGATTACTTTTTAAACTGCGTTTAATTGAATAGTTGTTTTGAATGTTAATTTTGAATTAACTAAACACGTTAAAACACTTCCATATTAAAAGACAGAAAACTTTGCAATTTTAATAAAAACAAGAACTATTTTAATATAAATACTTGGATTTTGATTTAATTAATAATGGTTTTCACTCGGGCTATGTGTAATTACTAAGGCACACACTTTTTGTGTGAAATACATTGAAAAATCATATTTACATTGTGTGTTCAGCTTACTAATTTGATTATAGTAATAATGTTTAGAAAATGAATGGCATTCATTCCAAGTTTGTTATTCGTTTATCAATTAAATATTATTTTTGCTATTCGTTTATCAATTAAATATTTATTTTTGTTATTCGTTTATCAATTAAATATATATTTATTATGAGGAAATCCGGTCCCTTACACCTAGTATCGCATTCGAGACTTCGAGTAGGTATTTGACGGTGTATAGTTGTCGTAAAGTTTCTACTAACTTTTATAAGTTTATAGTTATAAAGGTTTTTATTATTTTTTATTTGTTTTTCATACTTTTGTCTTTTAGTAAAATTTAAAACATACCTAGAAAAACTTAAACACTATTGTTTGAAGTATGATTTTATTAATTCATATGTTTTGTATATAATTATAAATTATAAATTTTGACAAATGCATAGTATGAAGTAAAAGAAAATAGATTGAAATTTTTTTATAATTTTTTGAAGTCATGACAATACAACTAGTAAATTTAAAGCGTTTGTCTATAGTTACTTCAAAACGCAAGGTTCTAGTAATCTTGAAGGTTCACTTATAAAAAAGGTCCAAATGTTTAATAGTGGTAAGTGTTATGTATACGAGTGTAGTTTAGGAGTAGAAATGTAATAACATTTTTATTAAGAAAACATTCAAGCAACTGCGTATTAACACATTCAAGTCAAGTATCATATTCTTATTGATAGCTAAACATATTTTTTAATCCTAAACACATCAGTAAAAACACCAATGAAGTGATATCACACATGATGTACTTATTTCCTTTGAAATTTAGTCATAGGGTAATAACGATTTTATTAGTTAAAAGTGATGTACAATGTCTAACGATAGTTGTGTAATTAACTTTATATTTAATATATACTAACACCGACTTAAGTTTGCATATATTGTTGTATTTTAAGCATTAAAAGTTGTACACATCTTTTGTTTTTATAACTTTTTATTGTAAATCCAATACTTTTATATTCTTACAATTTAACCCCTATAATTTTTTTCTTTCAGATTTAGTTCCTTATAAATTTAGTTTTTACAATTTTTTCATTTTACATTTCGTTATAAATTTTAAAGTTAACACATCGTACCGTGTGTGTGTGATTCAATGTTGTTAAACATATTTTTTTTCTTGTTTAACCGCTCTGTTGCAATGTGTGGCTACTAGATCGATTAAGTTATTATTTTTAGTGATTTGCATTTCTATGTTACTTTTCGTTCGATATGACTTTTTCTAACACAAGTTTATTTGATATTAGTGATCGCTGAAGAATATAACATATGTGTTATTTGGTATAATTTTACGCACCGTCACAAAACGAAAGCTTAATACCGGTTATTATATAATAAAAATACGATTAATCATATGCGTCGTGTCAGGTTTTAATGTTTTAAAATAAACGCACCAACAACATCATTTCATTCGACGAATCCCCTGTATCTCGCTACTCCTCATCTCCATACACTCTCTCATCTCCACCGTCTGATTCCCACTTCATCACAATCAACCCAAATCAACGGCGCAGATCGCCCCCATCTTCTTGAGTGCACGAATGCGCATAAAGAACCCTGTGTTCATCTCCCATCATCACAATGATCCTTCCATTGGGGATTTGGGGACTTTAATTTTGCTTCTTTGCTCCGTACGTCCCCCTTGCGTACGACAATACAACTCTGCCTCTTCGTTGAAATCAAGGTTCGTTATTTCTTACAGTTGATTGAAATCTTGTACTGTCAGCAGTAAAATTATCCATCGGATTGTGATTTTGTACACTAATTGAAGATGGGTTTGCTTTGGATTCGATTGAAATTAGTGTTTCTTGATCTTTTGTTAATCTTTGATTTTGGGGATGATTTTCTACTTGGTGTTAGTTCGATCGGTAGAATTTTATGTCGATATGAATTGTTTTTGGGCTTGATTTTGTCACAAAGTTGGGTTCTTTTGTGTTCTTGTGTGGTTAGATTTTGGATTTGGGTGTAGGAAGCTTCAATTAAGAAAGTTGATTGTACTGTTATTTTAGCATCATGATGTTCTTTTTTTTGTAATTTGTGTAGCTATTTAGTGGCTTATAAAGTTTTGCCTTTGTTTGAAGATAATTTTCTTAGCTTTCAACCATTGTCAGATTATTACATTTTGCTAGGTTATTATACTAAGATGCAACTTGATTTCATCTTTTTGTTATTGAATATAAGAAAACATATTTTTTCGTTTGTGTTCCGTCTTGTAGAGGTCTCAAGGTTCAATTAACGCAAGCTGTGCTTTACCTGGTTAGCAGGTATGGGTGGCCCTGAGGGTTTTTCTGTAGATAAAAATGGTGATGTTTTGGTGTGTCATCCATCATTATACATATGATGGTAAAAGTTGAAAGTATGTCACATAGAATATTGTAAATTCCATGACAAAAAGGTAATAGTAACTTATGCATTTTAGTGCAAGTAACCTTTTGGTAAGTTTGTTAACTAAAGTGTAAGGTTGATATATGTTGCTTCGATTTGTTAACAATTTGCATCAATCTTAAGTTGTTTCTAATGTATTAAAGATTTATTCAACATTGATTCTTGTTGGTTTAATCTATTTTGGATTAAAGTATCTTTGCTGATACATGATGCTTTTAGTATATGTATGTTGTAATGCTGGTGATTGATTATTGCTTGAACTTTGTTTCAGATGCGTTACAACTGAAATGACAAATTGCTGTATAGTATTTATCGGGGTTTAACTTTTACCTGCGTGTGTGTTGACTTGGCTTCGGGCTCTTGGATCAATTATTTGAGAAAACTGCAGCTGATTTTATGAATGGGTTAAGATGGAACTACACCCCTGTATGTCTTCAGCCATATGGTAAAAAGCAGCTGAATAATATGGGTCCACCAGGAGCCATGTCATCACAGAAGTCTCCATTTGTTTCTAGGTCTTCAAGTGATACAGTTCCATTCCAAATGAACCAAACGTCTAATTTTGTAAATTCACAATCAACGGATTTAGTGGGCTTGACCGGTCAAAACAATGCAGTGCCATGGGGTTCAGAATCGCTTGAAGATCTTCTTGGATTTTCTGAAAATGTCAATGGTGGGAGCTCGCAAATCGAGCCTAAAAACGCTTTGGTTTCCGCTGGTGATCATGATAGGGGAACAGGAACTGATTGGCAGAAATGGGGAGTTGACTTTATGAGTGTTGACGATAATCTTGACTCGAATTGGAGTGAAATTTTGGCTGATGTTGACGCTCCAACCCTAGAACCCAAGGTATGCTCATTTTCAAATCTTTGCATATAAATTATAGGTGTCAACATTGAAAGAGTTAGAATGGGTCATAATGGGTTGGTTGTAACGAGACGATTATTTTTTTTTGTAATATTTTAAAATTGAAAGCAATATCATTACTATATTTTGAATTCTTTAACAAAAGATATACAAGTATGTATGTGTCTTGGGAAAAAATACACTTCTGGCTACTTTTGAAGCGTTTGACCCATTTGACATGTTCTCTGTTTAGCTGCACCATTTTATTTCACCTGTTTGAGCTTGAAATAAACCCAACAACACGTTTATAAGTAAATGGGTTAAAATCGCCACCTTTAATGTACACACATGATACCTCTTTGAACATAAAAGTTTGTTCTCTTCATTAAGCAATAATAGGGAAAAGAATTAAGAAAAGCTCAACCAACTACGCACAGTGTTCGAAGGAATGGGGAGGGTGATTTGTTTTCTTAGTGTTTCTATATTCTTGAACCAATATAATCATCATGTGTGTTATCTGCGGTAGAAAGTGGTGGCAAAATGTGCAGGTTGGGTACGGAAAACTTTTTGGTATGTGCCGGGTTGGGCTACAACATTTTTTGTCCAACTCGAGCTAGTGTGTCAAACATGATCACAAACATAATCGAGATTCACATAAGACCAAAGGGATTATAGGTTAAGCTCTAGGATGTTTAGGAGGTGAGTATGTAACATGTATAAGCCAATCTAATACCAGACCAAAAATTTGCAGGGGTGTGAAGGGGGTTGCGCCCCTTTGTGTGGTTAAGGCACAACACCCTCAAAGTTGAAAGGTTTGCATGACCTGTAACCCGGTATGTAAAACTTTACTTTTAGCCTGAAAGTAGTGTCTTTTCTTGGAAAGTGTAATACACACAATCCAAGTTTATCTTTTAAGTTATCATTGCTAATCATTAACCTTTGAACCTAGAAAGAAACTTGAACCTAGAGAAAGAACCTCACCTTGCTTCTACTTGAGGCTCACTGGTCTTGCTTGACCTTTATGGCTAGGCGCCTTGTGTGCTCTAGACTCCTATATCTTAGGTCGTTAGCTTACTTTGGAGTTTTTGGAAGGTTGAGGGGATTTTCTGGCGTAAAGTAAGTTTGTTGCCTGGAATAGGAATCAAACTAAAGTTGGTTACCTATTTATGTAATTTGCACTTACTATTTGGCTCAACTGTTTGTTAATAACATATAATAATTATTAGATTTTACATTGCTGTGCAGCAATTGCAAATCATACCTCGTCCTCCAGGGCCAAGCATAGAACCATGTCCAGTCAGCAGCCCATCATCTACTGGGAACACAGTCAAACCTCGCATGCGTTGGACACCAGAACTCCATGAATCCTTTGTTGAAGCAGTCAACAAGTTGGGTGGTAGTGAACGTGCGTATTTAGTGACAAATTTACATAGATGTTTGAAAATAATTACTTTCAAGAACTTATGATTTCATCTTTTGTGCTGTTTGACTTAAAGGAGCCACACCAAAAGGTGTTTTAAAGCTCATGAATGTTGAAGGTTTGACGATTTATCATGTAAAAAGCCATCTGCAGGTACGTAAGAAAGTGTTTTTGGTGACAATCACTTTACTCACGCGTTGACTTTTAAGGTCAAATGTGTGAATTTTCCGGACTGAATGTTGGAAGACTGTGTTAACCTGGAATAAAAAATAATTTGAAGTTCATTCATCTCATTTCTTTTGGGATAGACAGTATAGGCTTAAAACTACTGATATGATCTCTTCAACAGTTGATCTGAAACAGTTGGTTTGACAACTAAAGTCAAAGTAATGACCTATTCAGATTTGATATTTTTCCATTTTGATTTCAGAAATATAGGACAGCCAGGTACAAGCCGGAGTTATCCGAAGGTAATAATATTCGCTTTACATGTTCCCTTTTCTTCTGCATCGTATTTGAAATTGGAGGCATTTAGTAGCATTTTGATCCTATAAGGTTACAGAAAAATACTTTGTGTGATAATTTAACATGGAGCTAAAACAGGACATCTTCCACTCTAGAGACAACACATCAAGTAAATTATTCTAGTATTAAAAGAGACTTCAGAAATAATTAATGATTGTAATCTTTGTACAACTGCATCATAAACTTGACAGACGTTAGGCGTCTAATATGTGTTTTCTTGTAGATCCAATTGTTATTATATTCCTAGATAATTAAGAAAATCATCGGTTTAATAGTTATATACTTAATGCAGGAACATCAGAGAAGAAATCAGCTGCTATTGATGAGATGGTAGCTATGGATCTTAAAAACAAGTAAGTTCATCTCTCTATACACCTAACCTTCATTTGGTTTTTATCTTCATTTAATTGCTATTTATGCCGCGTGCTACCGGTAACTTCTAATTAATAAGTTAAAATAGGATGTTAAGAGTTTTTTTATTATCAGAAGTAGCCAAAATTTGAAAATTATGTATATGTTTGTGATGACAGGAGTTTGGGGTTTAGTGATGCATTAAAATTGCAAATGGAAGTACAAAAGCAACTTCATGAACAACTTGAGGTATGTCAAATTATTTTCTTTTTGTCTCTTGGTTTGGTATTTTCATGTTTTCTGTTTTGGGTAGAGGCGACACAATGGGCGGGTGGGTAACAGGTAAATACAGTTTTGGGTTAAAATGACTTTTGTCTACAGCATGAACTGGGTCGTGTTGACCCGCAAACGGTTCATTTGTCCATTTTCTAAATGACTACTAATACTATGTTATTATTTATTACGATAATAATCTGCTTATTCAAAATAAATAAAAAAATTAGGAAGCTATAAACGTGAAAAAACATTTTGGGCCAGCTTCAATCTGTTTTGACTTGTTTTGTTTTAGCTAAATTTTATGCTTCGCCCGACATGTTAGAAATAACTTATAATTAAATTGACTCAGTCAAAAGTAAACAGGAGGTGTGACAATTCCTGACATGACATGACATGATATGAGCCCAACATAAAAGTGTACTAAAATTTACTAAATCAAAAGTAAATGGATTCGGGTGACAATTCCTGACAAGATATGAACTTAACATGAATTGCCACCCCTAGTACCTAAGTTGAAATTGTCACATGTGGTTTTGGTTATCGGTTTTGAGCACCAACCGCGTAAATTTATGCTAAAACAATCAACTGATTTAGATCCTGCCGTTTTTTGGTTCAGATCCAACGAAACTTACAGTTACGAATAGAAGAACAAGGAAAATACCTTCAAATGATGTTTGAGCAACAAAGAAAGTTGGAAAACGAAAGGGTAAAACAGTCATCATCTAATCCAAATGACGACTCTACCCCTCCATCAAACACAACTGAAAAACCAAAAGCGTCAGAGCCTGAAGACGATCAATGCATACCGGATAAAACCAAGAAGTCAACAGACGAGAACAGTCAAAAGTCAAAAGCAACGTCACATATAGAAGCATCAGATGTTAATAAATCCAAATATAATGGTGGATGTAGCCCGCGCCCTGCAAAACGGGCCAGACCCGATCAAGCGTCCATGTCTTGATCGGTAATGATCACAAGGTTTTGAGACTTGTTTGTCCCAGTTCTCTTTCTACTGAAAATTGTTAAAATTTTAGGATTTTTGCATTTGGAGATTGGTTCTGGATCTTGCAAGTGATGTTAGGTTTTTTGTTTTGTAGAAATAATTTAAGTCTAATAAACAAGTTTGTGTTTATGAAAGTTGTTTTCTCTTTTCGTCTACAGATTGTGTTTTGGATGATGATATAGTTTGTCACCACTTATCGGTGGCTGCCAACATAGTCATTGTTGTTGTCACAGTCGCCACCACCACCTCCTTCGTCATCACAACTGTCACCGACCCCACATCCACTCTCACAACTATCTCACATTTCATGAGATTTCTTTTTTCGTTATCTTGTTAGCTATTAGTTAAACAATTGCAATTTATAAACGAGCTCATGTATCTATTATCTTATTATAGATAACACAAAGATGTTCAAACACCAACTTTTTATATTTGATTTGACATGGGATCTATGTGATTGCTTATTTTTCAACCATGGCATGTATACATGTGTAGTGAAGTGGATTTTCAATGAATTTGTCACTTATAACATATCATTACATGTTCGCATGTTTTCGCATTCATATGTTTTCATAGATATGTTCATTTGTAGATTTTTAGTTATGTTTATAGCAAATTATAAACTACTTCTTCTGTAAACAATTTGTTCGCATGGAGAGTTTCACTAGACACGCGAAGTGTGAAGCAAACTTTTGATCATTTCGTCATAAGCTTCATTTTAAGTACAAACTCGTAATCATTGACTTAGTTTAAGTCCTTTTTCTCATAAATTTTCACTTCATTTTTCCCTAGAATTTCCTTTCAATTCTATAATAAGTTTCATTAATTGCAGGGCTTTAACTCAAGATTAATCTACATAATTTCATATGCCCATATTACACATATTCACTAGATTCTTATTAATTCTGAATTGTTACAGTGTCCTAAATGATATTAATTATCAAGAAATCAAAATTTTTAATAAAAGAATTCTATTAAAATCACAGACAATCCTGCTCTTCACATTCATGAAAAAATGGGGAAAATCCTTGAAAAAACGAAGAAAAAATCCATAAAAACATGTTTAAAAAAATCCAAGAAATACATGTAACAAATCATAAATTGTATAAAGAATCCATGAAAACATGAAAAAAAAATCCATGAAAAATATGTTAAAATCTATGAAAACATGAAAAACTATCCGGTTCTTCTTACTCAGAGCTTGCATCTTGAATGGGAATTTTCAAAAAATAATAATAATAAGCATAAGAAAAAAAATACAATCACAATGTATGATACATAAGATCAAAGAGACCATTTTATTAGGGTAAAACATAATGATTTTATCCCGTACATATAAATATTTTTTAAAAGAAAGTTCTAAAAACTATCTTCTTCTTGGCCTTTTCATGAGCTTCCTGAATCATACAATCAATCTCTTCAATCTCACTTTCAACCGAAGAACGCAGTCCATCCAAAACTTCTTGATCATTGATCTCACTAAGCGCATTCTTATCAAACAAACATTTCACCATCAGATGCTTCAAGTTTTTCTCCTTGTCTCTCTCCATATGTTTTTTCATTTTGGCTATGCTTTTCTGAAGATAAGATGCATGATCTTGCATCGCGTTTGCACTCCACAATCGTGATTCTTTAAACCTTTGAATCACGCGATGTGCTTCAGGAAGAGATGGCCAAACGTCAGGTGGACCATCATCTTTTTCATACATCACAAGACAAGCATCAACACCACACAAAATCTTCAACTCACTTATCTTCTTCAATATACTCGCTTTCCTCTTCCTCATGGTTATAATCCTGGCTCGTTCATCCTCGATGAACTGATACTTAACCATTGAGCGGGTCATGGTGTTTGGTGATCAGAAAAGATACGTACACCTGTATATATATACATGTATCAACCTATACACATCTTATATACTAAATCTTGGTAAGGAACTAAGATATTACAAACATTAAGATGGTCAACGAATTAATACAACATTAAAGGAAAATATAAGAAGTTAGAAGCTTTGTCACATTAAGTTAATATTTCTTCTTAAGTATTCAAAAACGCGTTTTACTAAATCTTTATTAGCATTGTCGTGTTATGTATCAATTCACGCGGGAGTCATTGTTGGTTGAAGGTTCGTGCTTTATATCTATTAAAAAGGTAAAATTTGTTACCACCATCAAATATAATGACTTGTGTGAATTGAAAGCTTGTATCACTATTGTAATTTCCTTCTTAAAACAGTACAAATATAGAACATGACTACACAAAATAGTATACGTGAAGATTATATAGCTATGTTCGGACTCCAACTACTCAATGGCCGCTAGGGAATGTTTAGATGTGTGTATAAGTTGTCGTGGTAAATGAATCAAGGAACAACGTTTAGGAGGTGCTTATATGTGCGTCTAAAGTGATTGATGCAATTTTAAAGTCACAATATTCAACTGATAAAGATGATTATGGTTTTTTCTCTGAGTATCCAAGGCCAAAATAATTAAATTTGGAGAAACAGATAACAAAATGTGGTAAGAAAACTAATTAAATGTAGTATTGCTAGCTAATTGCTGCTTTAACCATCATAACAAACTGACTCTTAGTTTGTTCACAATAATCACTTTGAAAATGCATATCAAACCATATAATTTAACATTGACATTTGTGTCCACCAAAGAGAAGATGGAAAGAAACAAACAAAACAATGTTTGTGTTTTATGCTCCGATGAATTAGGCAGACAAATAAACAGACTTACCTACTAAATTTCACTTATAGATTGGTTATTGCTAGGGTATGGGGGCGGGGTGACGGGAAACATTTCTCTACGTAAAAAGGTTGCTCCTAATGAGATATGACATTATTAATACTAAATATTTATTAATACAGAGTTTGAAGCTATATAACATTGTTGGTTTGACCAGATTGCACGTTTGGCTCCCAACTTGCAATGACTATATAAAAATTTAGACTAACTTTGTAATTTTTAAAGTCTGGGTATCAAATGTGCAATTTAATCAAATAACAAGAACCATTTATGTTATTTTCTTTTTTTATTTGTGTTTTAACAACCTTGTATTATTTGTAGTTAAAAGAATATAAAATAATATAAACGTGCTAAAAAATAAAAGATTAACTATTAAAAGGTTGGGTTCAAACGGGTAGGATTATACTAAAAAGAGAGATTAATCTAAAAAGTGTAAAAAGGATTGTTTGGTTGACATATGTCATTTTTATTGTTTTTAAGATGATGGCATTTTAGTTATTATGTCAAATACACCAGTCCATTATGTCTTATATATTTAGTGTGTCAAATATCAATTTATTGTGTCATATATTTTACATTATTTATTATATATATTAATCATTGTGTATTACGTTTTATATCATTTTGTGTTATTTTTGTCACTGATTCCATAAATTATATAAACTTGTAATCTATCATTGTGTTTTACTTTCACCAATGTATTTTTCTATAACACAAGGTGCTATTTTTATCATTGTTTTTTTATAGTTTTTATAAACTTCTTGTTATCTAGCATTGTGTTTTAAATTAGAAATACACAATGATGTTAGTTCACTAATGTATTTTTCAAATACATAGTGTTAAGAGAATGCAATGATGATTTAGAGACACAATGAGACATTGTGTTACTTGATCATTGTTTATTAATGTATTATATTAATAAGTTATTAATTTATTATTGTGTTATACATATTAAATATAAACAACAATGCTATCACACCATTATACTTTTCTAAGTTAATCATTTTAGAAAAAACACAATAGTATTCAAGAAAAACAATAACCAACAAAAATACATAATGAACGGCACCAAAGACACAATGACGAGATACAAGCTTAAAAATGTAAAATAAGTTATGATGTTTTTATATAACAATAGTATACTCGTTTTTATAGTGTAATCTTTATAAAATATAATATCGTACATAAAAATTATGAACGTTTAAAAAAGTGAAAGTATTTGCAAAAAATCAACAAAAGTGACTATTTTTAAAATAACACTCTTACAAAAATTTCTTACAATTTGATTTCAACCATTCAACCATTGTATTAAAGAGATTGATATTTATAATTATTTCTTACACTTTTTAGTTTTAAAAGACTTTTTATATAAATGTTTCTCTTTTATCCAAATCTACTTTAAGTAGCACTTAATTTAAGAGCTATTCTAACAATAAAATTTAAACTCTCGTATGAAAGAAATCTTTGTTTCATACTGCCATTATATAGATACATATATATATATATATATAGGAGAGAGTTCCAATAAAAACCATATTATAATTGAAAACCAAAAAATCATTTTTTACCATTGATTTTTTGATTTATGGTTGAGATTAATTAGTGGTATTTTAGTAATTAAATAAAAGATTATAAGTTTTTGAATAAGCATTAAGGGCAAAATAGAAAAAACATAAAATTATTATCTTGATAAATATCATATATAATTAAAAAAATTCTTACATTGACTCACATTCTCTTTTTCTCTCACCTCTCATTTCTCTCTTGTATTAAATACAGATTTAAATAATCAAATGAGTTATTTTTTACTTTTTATTGAAAATATTAGATTATTATGGTTTTTTTAAATAAAGACAACTAGACTAAAGGAAACAAATGTGTTATGCATGCGTAACCCTGTGTTACGTATGCGTAACAATGTGTTTTACGCATATGTAACATTGTCATACGTATGTGTATCATTTTTAAATAATCCGTATGAAAATCAATAATGAGTTACATACATATATATTTTAAACCAAAACTATTTTTATTACTAAAAACGATTCCTGAAGTACATATATGTAACAATTACATGTGCGTACCAAGACTTGCATACATGTACCAAATATAGTAACAAACATAACCATTGGAAAACCTGAAAATATGT
Organism: Flaveria trinervia; assembly: GCA_025506515.1. NCBI lineage: Eukaryota > Viridiplantae > Streptophyta > Magnoliopsida > Asterales > Asteraceae > Flaveria > Flaveria trinervia. Next base: position 66,193,329 of record CM046456.1, on the reverse strand, counting down.
ATATATATGAGAGTACATACCCAAGTTACGTATAGATAACAAACATAAGTACATATATGTAAACAACAAACTTACACATTCATATAGCAAAGTTACATAATCATTAGAACAATAGAGTTACGTATATTTAACAACACAACGGTACATATACGTAACAGTAGAGTTACGTATATGTAGTAACAATGTTACATATATGTGATTATGATAAAACTACAAATCTTCTTGTTCTTCATCTTTGTCTTGTTTATAACGTTTAAGTGTTTGTTTTGTTCGTTTTGTTACATATACGTATCCCAAATGCTTACATAAAAGTAATTCCTTTGAAAACATAATCATCTCTTGATCGCCTAACCATGCTTAATAATATGTAAAATCCTTGAAGAAATTGCAATCAATCTCTAAAAAAAGGAAATAAAAAGACGTATTTAAAGTTATCAAAGAATTTCAAGATAATATGCTACAATAATATTATAATTCTTAACTACATCATAATAAAAAAATTCAATTTAGTTAACCTACCTGCTCCTGTGATTATCTTTTAACATGCAAATAAAATCCAGTCGATAGAGTTGCTCGGTAGATTTTTAAAAAATCATATAGAAAAGTTTCTTACCATTATTAAATTCAAGAAGTAGGTTGTATTCTTTATACGATTCACCGTCATCTAAATGCTTGAACACCGTGGAAAGAAAATCAAGGTTTCAATAATGGCATTTAAGATGCATTTTAGAGAGAGATGGAACAATATAATTGAATGAAAGATAATTAAGGATTTTTAAAAATTAGATAACTACTAAAATTAGAGGGTGTAAAATTACTTAAATAACCTTTTAAATTAATAAAAATAAAATAAGTTTAAATTTTATGATTGGTTAAAATTGGTTTTCTTCTAATTTAGTGGTTATATATATATATATATATATATATATAGGGGAGGGTTCAAATGACAACCACATTTTTTTGTGAGAACTTTAAGAACCAATCTCAGCCACTCATTTTTTATCACATGTCATTTCCCCCCTTTTTTTAAACGTTCATAACTTTTTTCACGACATCATTTTTTTTTTTAAAAATTCACCAAAAAATGCAGTATTTTTTTATCTTTCCAACGCCTACCATATTGATATACTTTTCTTAAAAAATCGTACATCCGTTGTTTACATATGTGTAAATCTAGTTATACACATGTGTAGTACTGGATTTACACATGTATAAATCCGATATTACACATGTGTAAAACGAATTTCGTTAAAAAAATGGGAATTTTTTTATTTTTATAAATTTTTTTATATTTTTTATGAAAGAGGGAAAGTTGGGGAACATTTTTGTGTTTTTATATTATTTTTTTTGTTATTTTTTTATTTATAAAAATTTTAAATATGTTTTTGTTAATTACAATTTTGCCATTGAGAACTAGTGGTTGAGATTGGTTCCTAGAGTTCTCACAAAAAAACTAGTTTTCATTTGATCCCTTCCCTATATATATATATATATATATATTATATATATATATATATATATATATATATAATATATATATATATATATATATATAATATATATATTTTACAAGGTCAAAAAATTTTACTTAAAAACATAATACAAGGTCTTAAAATTTTACCTTTAAATAGTTTAGATTTTAAACATTCATTTTCACCCTCAAAACTTACATTTTGACTCTTTAAGTTTAGATATAGGTATACTTTATACTAATGTATTTTTTAAGTCACTACTTTTAAAGTCTAATGCTTAACAATAAATTTCATTCAAAGTTTCTTATTTCATATAAGATTCCGAGTGTAACAAAAAACATGGGTGAACCTTGAGGGCAGGGAGGGGCCCCCGCAACTAGTCATGGGCAAAAAAAACCGGTTCGGGAACCGGTACGGCCAAAAAAACTGGAACCGGTTAAAAAAAACCGAAACCGGTTAAAAAAACCGGTTTGGCCCAAACCAGTCCCAAACCGACCCGAGCCATCGATTTGTATGCCGGTTTGGTAATCCCACCCTCAAAACCGGTTTATAAACCGATTTCAATAGTTAAAAATCGGTTCTAAAACCAGTTTATTAAAAAAACCAGTTTCAAAATGGTTCGAATCGGTTTGACAGGTTCGAGTATCCGGTGAGCCAAACCGGTTTGTAACCCGAACCGGTTTGACCCCATGACCAAAAAACTGGTTCAGTTTTGAACCCTTTGACCCCACAAACCGGTTTGTACACCTCTACCTGCAACCCCCCCCCCCCCCCCCCCCCCCCACACTCTCTTCTTTTTGTTTCGTCAGTAGTATTAATTTTTAGCTTGATAATGTAAATTTTTGACTCACCAGTGTAAAATTTTAATATATATATATATATAGAGAGAGAGAGAGAGAGAGTTTGCTACCCGTAAAATAGTTTCTTTTCGCCCCCGCCTTCATATAATGTGGTTCAAGTTCCACCATTGACTATTAAAATCACATACATTCAACGCGCGGATTCATGGTAGCGTTTCGTTGTTAGTTTTTCTTATGATTTTTTGACCCCGTCGCAACACGAGGTCGAAATACAAGTTTAATTTTAAAAAAAACAAACATTTTGAGCTTCAAAATGCTTCTCAAAGAACTTTTATTAAAGCTGGAAGCTAGAGTATTTATTTGCATCGAGATTTTTGAAAAAAATTATGGTTAAAACACCTAAATGAAAATTAGCTTTTCGTGGAAGAGCTTAATTTTAAAAATAAAATAAAATCTAAAGCTTCTGCTCGGATAAAAGTATTTTATTTAAAAGAAACTTACTTCAAATAAATAAATAAAAATTTACTCCAAAATTATCTCCTTTTTTAAAATGTTTTAAAGTTCATATAATACTAATTATCAATTTGATTTATGCATTATGGTTGTACGATAAGTTTCAAATGTTGTACTCTTAGATTTCATTTAGTCAAAAAAAAATTAAATGTTGAGTCAACCTTTTTAAATAATTTATATATACTAATTATTAACTTTGATAATTTATTGGTTGTATCATACATATTCCATTTATTTTTATTTTTAACTTTTTATTTAAACTCAATACTTTTATATTTTTATAATTTAGCTCTAATATTTTTTTACTTTCAAATGTGGTCTATATACTTTTCATATTCATAAATTTTATTTTTCCCCTTTTAACGACCCCGTTGCAACACGTTTTTCCTAGATCGACGTAATCATTGTTTTATATGTTTATGTTTCATCTGTTTGGTTCGACGTTTTAACGTCTACTTTTCGTTTGCTATATTTTTTATGTTTTTATGTTTTATTAAATACGAATTTTTTCGATGTTAATAATCATTGGGGATAGTGTGTCATTAGTGCTACTTGATATGATTTTACGCCTCGTGCAACGCAGGGAAGTTCAATACTAGTATTTAACTAATAATCAATTTAAATAAAAACGTGATCTCATTATCTACTTTCACTTGAAAGGTATACTTCTTGGCATTGTACTTCCACAATTTTCTTCTTGGACTTTAATCATAAGTCAACATGATTTCCTTTAAATGTTAACATTTCATTCATTATTGACGGTCATACATTTGGTCACAAAACAAAGTATTATGTTGTGTCAAATTTTGACGGTACCGAGTGATGTTAGAACAAACCTATATCTTCAAACAAGATATTACATACAGAAAATCCAATTGTAAAAATACTCTCGAGTCTCGATTTGCTTATAATGTAACACTTCTATCGACCATGTAATTTGATAACCCCGGTTTTACTTGCCTGGAGATTACGCATTTCATGAAATGCTTATCATAAACGACGGAATAATGGAAGGTTCTAGAAACGTTACAACCTGGCGTAGGGAATCCTGATTAACTTAAAATTTGCATCCTAGTTCACCTGCAGGAAAAATGTACTTTCATGATACTACGTTTATCAAGGATCAAATTGGGTTATGTTTCATGGCTAGTGAGTAGAGTGGGTCAATTTAAAAAGAAATAAAAAAGATAAACCTATAATTTATAGGTTAAATGGGTCAAAAATCACCCAAAATGTGTTCTAGTGAATTGAACCTCCTAAACATTTTCAAATATGATTTACTTTACTTTTTTCCTAGTCATTGTACCTCTTTTTGTGCATTTGGGTCAGCATTAAAAGATGTCTTTTTATCCAAATGACCCAAATGGGACAAAAAAATCATCTTCAATGAACCCATATTTACACGAGTAATACAATGACTACAACACGACAAAATGAAAATATTAGAGGCGTTCATGGTTTGGTTAGACCAGTTTTGACAAAAATTCTGGTTGAACCACCAACTACGGTTTCAGAAAAAGACAAGCAAACTGGGTGGGCTGGGAAGCAGTTTGGTTGTTTATTGTTGGTGATTTGAAATATTTAGTTTTTATTAAAAAAAAATAAAATGATAAAGATGGATCATGAATATGTACATACTCTAAAAATGAGAACAAAAGTAAGTAATAAATATTAAACAACTGGATCAAACACTCAAAACCAAACCGCGTAAAACTCAAACCAGCCGCCTTGCTTCGGTTTGGGTGGTTCAGTCGGTTTTAAGGGTTTGTGAACACCCTGGTTAGTATTTAATGCGAAAAAATCCACCATTTTATTCAAAGGTTGAGATCATATTTTATTTAATACCCCTACATCCTACAAAAATGTACGCCTGTATATCTTAGATTGTGCCTAAAAAATGTTCAATTCCAAAATAATTTACCAAGCTACGAACTATACCCAAAATGACATTCTATCTCCAAAACTGCATTAATTGCACATGTTTTAAATTGTTGCATTTAAAGGGTGGTAAAATTGACATTTAGCTATTAATTTACTACACCCCTGTCAAAATATCATTAAAATCACATTTTACCAATTATTCTGTTATTTACCTGAATTGAAAGTTTTCCAAATTGAAGTCAAAAGGGGGCCTCAAGAGAATCATCCCATATATCTGCACTACCATTAGAAGCATAATCTGCATCTTCCTCCATTGAAAGCCTTATATATTCCCGATGTGCAAATCGGTCCCACTCAGTCAATGTTGGATTCTCACGCTCCTGTTAACGACAAAACAGTTATTTATGGTTTCACCCCTCTTCCTTTAGCAAAATAAAACTAAAAGAAGAATAGAAGGGATTGCATACCTGACGAATGAGAAAGGGGTCACGAGACTCAAAGGCCATGAACTTATTAAGGTTAAATAGGATATTGAAACAACTGCCAGAAAGCTTGTTCCCTTTCAAGTCATGCAATGTAATAAACGCCTCATCCTGTGAGTCAAATATTTCTTGATTAGAAAGGAATTATGATAACAATATGAGAAGTAGAAGTGGCAATATCGACCCATTCACTAATGATTTATTGATTTTACAAATGGGTAAATTTTGGGTCGCTCTTTAATCTGAAATAGGCCAAACAATAATAGGGAATTCCTAACACAAAATAAATGGATTCAGGCTGTATAGGAGTTAACACAGCTAAATCTGTTTATGCGAGTAGAATTCAAGCTGATCTGACCAACCCATTATTAACCATTTAACACACAAACATGTTTCAAACTGCAGCTAAAATTTTAAATAATACAGATGAATAGATGATAACACTAGAAGCACCTATTTTTTATGTCATATTTATTTCCTTGAGTCTTTTTTCATCTTACCTTAGAGGTTCTTGTTTTTTTATAGTTGGTTTTGAACATATGTTAGTTTCTTTTGTCTTTTTTAAGTTGAGTTATGGATATCAATGACACTAGTGACATAAACAAGTCGTAAACAGCTAATCCATTCAATCAACGTGTCTGAGTTAGGTTCAACTTTCCAACATGATTAACTAATTGGTTAGGGTAGGCTTCATAGGAACCCGTCAAGCTGCCAACCCAAACCTGACATGAATTTCCAACCCTAATACATTTAGCTAAAAGGGAAATAGGGACAAACAAGAATGAAAGTAGCCAAACTCCATATTTTATGCACATCCCCCGAAATCATTTTATTCAAAAATTAAAATTATTGTTGTAAGACTTTGTTGTTATTCAGAAAAGAAGGGTCAAACAAACCTATTTCGACCTTACCCAGAAAATTATCCCATTTAAACATGAACTCGTTTTGATCCATTACCCAACCCAAGCATGAAGATTACACCAAGAGAAACCAAGTACCTGTGGTTTAACCATGTCAATTATCTGACATAATATGTCCTCAAAAAGGACAGGCTCTTGGGCCATACATTCCATCCTATGCAACTGCTCTTCGTAGAAAAACTGTAATTCATTCCTCGTCAGCACACCATTTCCATCTAAATCTATGCACTTAAACCTGAAACAAGTTACCATTATTTTGTTATTAAACTTTATCCTTATAACAATAATCTAGTTCAATGCACCAATGGTATAGAAACGTGTAAAATTCCAGTTTACCAGTACTCAAGACTGGGTTCAGATGATTTATCTTCTTCAGACAAAATGAAGTAAACAAAATCTTCATATCCCATTTTCCCTTCAACTTCACTTGTGAACTTTCTTGGAACCTGAGATGTTACTGGAGCATTAAAAAACAGAGGTGGAAAAATGGCAGGTTAGGTCATGGGTTGGGTCGGTTTGACCTCAAAACACTTTTTGTCCATCTTTAATAAATAAGTAGCGTGTCAAATATGATTTAGTACCTCATTTTATATTAAAATAAAAGGAAAGGCAGTTTTACTCATTAAATAGTTTGGCAACTTTCAACCTTGTTCCACCCATTTGACTTGTTGTAAGCTACTTTTTATAATTTGTTTGTTTGAGCCATTAGAGATAGACCATTACCTGAATTGACCTCATCATTGTTAAAACGGGGTCTGATCACCACAACTAGAAAGTAGATGTAGCAATAACAGGCACATTAGGTAACGGGTCAAAACAAGGGTGAAAAGGGTTTGCTTGGGTTGACTGATAACACTTTTTTTAAAAAGGATTTAGGTTGTTTGATAGATTAAACACACTTTTAATAAGCTTTTAACCCGTTTGAATCATTTCCTTTTAGCTATTTTTTTTATTTGACCCAAGAAGATAAAACATAAAATGTATTAATCTATTCATAAGCAAACACATTGATATTACGATTGCTTAAAAGTAGAGAAGTGCTAAAAATGAAAGATTAGTATAATTTTTCACATACATATTACCAACCTGGGAGAAAATCCTGTCAACAATTCTGTAGGTGAGTGCATGGTTACCATATCTTATAAGATTCTCTTTATCAATCAAAAAATCATGATCCGTGTCCAGTTCCCAGAACTTGCAATATATGACGTAGAAGTGCTCATAAGAGAAGAACCTGATGGATGAACAAAAGTATTCCTGGAGTTATGTTTCCACTTTTTTTAATGGCTAATGGCATTTTAGATGTGTTAAAAGCTAACACAATTTAAAAGAACATTAGAAATTAAGATTTGGTGGATTAACTCTCACCTTAAAACTTTGTTTATGTCCTCTTCTTCATCAGCATGAAGCATTGCAGCAATCAAATTTCCACGTTTGAGTTCCCTAAGTGTAAGACGACCATTACCCGTACGATTCACATAGTAAAATATTCTGTATATAACCGTTTCAGCTGGCAATAACAATAAAAGAACATCATATAACATATAGTGAATACAAAAGATAATGGGAAAATTGCATGATAGAGAATCGAACTAAAACTTTTTCTCGACATTAGCAATCAACTTAAAATTGGGCGCAATATAAAATTTCACCTTTACACTTCATTACCAATTTTACCAACCAACCTCATTTTAACGGATTTTACTTGTTAACCTGCTGATGCGGCGCTGGTTGATGCCATGCGGGCACCGCATATGCAAAAAAAAAAAGATTATATGAAAAATCAAAAATAGTTTATAATTAAAAAAATATATGACATCTTTCTAAATTTGTATTTATAAAAAATTATGAAATGTCACATCATATGCTACCTGGCATGTATTACACATTATGATAACAAATAAGATGCCATGTCAACACTTTTTTCTTAAATCACCAGAAAAAAAGTATGCTACCCGTTGAACAAATCATTAGTTGCCACATTCGATAATAAAATGCAACTTCGTTGCTAAAGTCGGTAATAAAATGTAAGTTGGTTTTTGTTTTGCGCCCGACTTAAAACTGGTTGCAAAATTTGATAAAGATTGTAAAGTGTGTTTCTATTACTTGCAGTTTTGTCCTAAAAAAGAAGGCATAAACATGTAAAAAGAATATACCATATCTCTCTTGAAATTCAGGTGTACTCTGTAAGAATTCCAACCCAGGATGAGTTGTCAGTAGTTCACGAAGTATGGGTTTGAAGTCCTCCTATTGTCAGGTTGAAAACAAATCAAATATGAATTCTCAGTTTATGCATACAAATCATATATGTGTAAAATAAATATGTCAATTAAAGAACAAAGACAATGAACATTAAAAAGGGAAAGAGAAAATAAAATCCCTCCAATGCTACCATTATTTACTGAAGGTTCTCCGAAGTACACCACAGAAGGATCGGTGATATACTACTAGATTTAAAAACTGCAAGCATGATGATATGTAAAAAGTACCATCAATACAGTCTTTTTCATCTTAAGAATAAAAACAGATTCATGATATATTAATTAAAAGTTGATATATCCCTAAATTCTAACAGTATGTAATTATTGTTTCTGTAACTCCAAGAAAGTCAATGTTGTTTCCAGTAGAAATTATCATACCAAAAAAGGTAACCTTTATAAAATCCAATGAGTAAGAACAAAGACCTGATTTAGATATCTCAAATCAGGCTGCTTCAATAATGCAAATATCCGAGTTGCTATGTCTTTTGTCAGCATATTACCATTTACCCAAAAGTCCACAAATGCATCCCTGATAACATGTTAAGACAAGGTCAGAAAAAACAGGATATAAATAGCTAAAAACAACTGAGTTGAGTTTCATTAACTGTTCTTCTATATAAAGTTTCAAAAAAGTTCCCAAAGAAAACATATAATTATAGTATTCCAAAACTTGTATAACAATAACATAGTTGATACATTAACCATTGCGTAGGTGTAAAATGATTTTGTATTCTAAAAAAGGTCAAGTAAGAAACTCACTTAGTTACAACACCAGTATTGCCAACATCTATCTTTTTTAAAAGAGTTGAAGAGAAGAATGACGGCAGCATGCATATTTCCTTTGTAACATGTTTGAACTCTAATCATTCAAAGCAAAGTAAGAAAATATTAGCAACCTCCCAATAACTTCAGTAATATTATTTCATGGTCTATAAGAAGCAAGAAGTTGATAAAACTTAATTAAATCTTACCATCTAATGATAGGCCATTGGGATGACCATAAAAGAACTGGTTACATTTATATAAACAGCGTTCTTTTAGATCGTTAGGGGGTGGACGCCCATTTTGAAAATAGAACTGCAACCATAACAACTATTTCAGTTAGATCTGAAACATTAAAGAAACCATGTGACAAACTAAGGTGACAATTTTGACACATTTACTTAAGAATAGTCAATTATCATCCATAACAAGTCGAATAACTCATATAAAAGAACTACACCCTGTCCCCCAAAATACACGTCCACCTTTCTATTTAGTTTGTCCAGAAAAATGACCACTTGCTAAAAAATTTACCAAAATTATCATACTGTCCTTAATTCCACCCTTTCCCAAAACTGCATAAATTGTACAAACCCAAAACTATGTGTACTTTAAAAGAGTAAGATAGGCATTTCAACTATTTACAAATGGATTAATTGCATCTTTGCAATAAGGTGTGCTTTTTGTCTAGTGAACATTTATTTTGACTGGAGGGAGTGTTTAAAAAGGAAACAAATCAAAATACAAAAACTAGGTTAATATTGTAAAGAATATTACCTGCAATCAATACTTAGCCATTAGATAACTACAAATAATGTTTAAAAGAACTTGGACAAAGAATGTGGGTCAACGCAACTTAAATCAACAAATCTAGATCCTAACAAATGTTACTCATTATGAATCCGTTATACCCAACATGACTGACCCAATCATATTGACATGAACCGTTTTACCTGACCTGCCATTTTTCCAACAATATTACAAGCTATCCAACCTGTTTTGGCTTGATAAAACACTACCCATTTCCCCAACCTGCCCCCATCATATCCACCCGAATCCGTTTGCCACCTCTGCTACAAGCTAGGGTAGCCCTTTAACACATACTAATGAATGGGTCGGCTTGGAGCATTTCCCATAACAGATTAAATGAGTCAAATAAAAAGAATATTAGAAAAAAGACTTGAATGGATCAAAATACAACCTCCTAATTTATACATTTGATATAGATATAGAGATTAGATATAGAGATTAAAAGGTTTTATAATCATACTCAAAACATTTGATAATTTATACAAATGTTTCAAAAAGCATGGATGAAAAGTGTTTCTTCTTTTTGGTGTCCATGAGAACCCGTTACCAATGAACTCGGGACCAACCGATACCCTGCTAACAATGAGATCAAGTAAATCGTAGCTTGTGCTGGGCAAGTGGCTATCAAGAGGTTAACTCAACCCAGCCTATATTAACACGACAAAAACTAACCACTTTGACCTGAGCCCATTTACCTGACCCATCATTTGCCACCTCTAGTACAAAGCTATAAAAATATCAATCTTTGAGCTAGCAAACCTGAGGTATTAACTCTTTGACAGGCTCTGTAATCACTTTCAAAGGAGAACCTAGAACAGACGGGCCCACCCTCTGTTTTGTTATACGAGGAGAACCAGAAGAGCTTCTTGGTGAAAGTGGAGGCACGTTGTTACAAGCAGTCTTTGGGCTGGAAGTTGCTCCAGATACATTCAGTGACGCACCTGCCTTAGCCTTATTTAGCAAAGACTTGACCTATATAATAAATAAATAAAACCAGATATTTTATCTGTACATTAATTATTAACTGCACAAAATGGATGCTTGAGAGAGTAAGACTAGGTTATCGATTTCAATTTGATGAAAGCTAATAGTTGCTTGTATCTACTGCCGAGACCTATTTTACAAGGGTGGTGAAATGAAGATGTTGAAAGAATCCTAACAATATTGATTGCTCGTGATAAGTATTTATGCTTAAAAGCTGACCTATTTTACAAGGGTATTGAAATAAAGATGTTGAAAGGAGCTTAACAATATTGATTGATCATGATAGTATTTATGCTAAAAAGCAAACCAAGGGAAATGTTTGAGTAAATAAGTGCTAGAACTAACAGCATGCCCTAAGCATCAACACAAGTAATGTAGGTACGAAATATAACAACCTAATAGGGTTGACATGTGCCTTCATAAAATATAATGAATTTGTGCTAAAAAAAAGCTAGCTATGATGTAAGGATGAACTTAAGACCGTGTGATTATTTATAAAGCTTTTGAAGTAATGTAGCTGCAGATAGCAACCTTGATTGAGTCAAATATGATATAGGAGCTGTAAGAGTGGAGACACCAATAGCTATAGTTATTAATTTCAGATTAAAGATGAAAAAGTTCTTATCTTATAACATAAAACAAAATTTTAAGAAGTCCCGAAGCATACTTAATTGAATTTGGTAAGTTGCAAAACACATGTATCCAATTTGAGGATTCTAGCCTGTTTTTGTGTATTGTTTTGATCCTTTTGGGGTAAACAGGCAAGGTGAAATTTCTTGCTCTGATCGATATGTATTTGATATTGCTAATCAAAACCGCTTATGCTTTTGAAGTAAGCAGCAGACGGTGTTTGGATTTGCTTCTGCTGTAACAAAAACTAACAATAATCAAATAAGCAGTTGTCTAAGTATTTGGCCATTTCACTTGTTTAAGGAGTTAAGAGGTAAAAATATTAGAGACAAGCAGCCAGAATAAGCAACTCCCATACGACTTAGTCCGCCCACAAAAAAAGCAGATAACCATAATCAGTTTGCTTCTATCCAAACATCTAAACTTTTTATCTGTCGAATCAAAACACAATTTGCAGATATACAATTTTTATTCAAAAGCTTCTACCTTTAAGTGTAGCACGAATAATAATATCCTAACTCAATCTAGGGTACCACATTCCATTAACAGTATGTTAAAAGCCACATCACCACCCAAATCAAAACAGTAGATTCCCAATATAAGACCAAATAAACCACAAAGATTACGTCATTGGATCTCACCATTAATAACCATCATTATCTCACCCTATAATTGATAACAAAACAAAACATAAACAATCAAAATGAAAGATCACAAGAAACCCAAATCATAACAATTACCAAAGCATTAGTTTCAGGAAGCGAAAGCCATTGATCGAACAACTTATCGGCAACATAAGAATTCGACTTAATCGCCAACGACGACACTTCATTCAGCTGCAACAATTCAGGGTCAAGACGACCCACATCCCCATTACAATCATCATCCATTTCTTCACCCAATCAAGAATTCAAAATATACCATCCAGATCTCAAATTCAACCCACCAAGATCACGAATTAACCCTAACAACCCGTGATTAAACACGATATAACCAATCAAACGAACCCCATTTCATATCAGTCAATCAATCAATTAACCAATCTCGTACGTGTGTTGTGTTCTTGATGCCAAAATCGAATCAAGATGTCATGTTTCTAAATTGGGAAACATTGGAATCTGCGAGAGGTGATGATGGATCTTGGAAAAGGGGAAATGGGTATTGTGTTGTGGATGATTTTAGTGGGATCGGAGTGAAGTGGGTGATGAATTGGGCGGAAAGATTGAAGCTTTAGGCATGAGGGAGATCGGAGAAAGAAAATGTGAAAACAGAGAAAGAGAGTGGCGGTGGGTAATAATAAATATGAAATGAAATGAAGGTTTGTATGAGAAAATGTGGGATGGGGGGAGATTGGAAGAAAATGTTGTTACCTATACAAATCTCTTGTAAAACTAATTTAATTTTTATTATTAGGAGAGATTTTTATTATTAATTTTTCTTTACAAATAAGATACAAGTAGTATTTATAGGAGTAGGAAACATAATTTTTTTTTAACTTCAATAACCATTTGAATAACATGATAAGTATATCTCTAATTAAGTCTATCTATATAATTGTTGATAACCACAATAAATTATATTTATAACACTCCCCCTTGGTTATCAACTTAATATGCTTGAAGATGCTGTCTCGTTAAAAACCTTGCTAAGAAAACCTAGTGGGACAAAACCATAGTAAGGAAAAAAGAGTGCAACGCGTATTAAATCCCCCTGTTTGCATCATCTATGTCGCCTCATTAAAAACCTTACCAAGAAAACCTAATGGGGCAAAACTTAGTGAAGGAAAAAAAGTGCAACTTAAATAATACTCCCCCTTATTTGTATATGCATCATTTAGTGATGAGTGTTGATCTTCAATGAAGTTGATGATTCGTCGGTGATCCCAACTGTGTTATTGCTGAAGTTCATCAATGATGTATCATTTCAATGAAATTTTAGTGCCTTAACTTTATAAACAAATACCACAAGATTCAAAATTATGTTACATTACCTGCATCTGCAATACTAACTAAACTTGTTTTGATGTGTTAGTAAAATATAAACTTATATTTTCATACCTTGTAAATATTAAAATACTTGAATTAACATAGTTCATTGTCTATTCATTGGATAGAATATAATTGTGTATAACTAAAATAAACAATTATATATCAATTGCAATGAACTACGAACTTCTAGATTATAATTATTATAATTTTTTTATTTGATAAAAGATGATAATTGGAAAACATTTTTAACATATTTAAAATGATAAGTTTAATCCATATTAAATATTTCAACATCTTATTGATTTAGTTTGATTGACTAATAAAACACAAACATTATTTCAATATCTCAAATCATAAATTTGTAACTTCATCTTTTATTTTAATTATTCCTTTAATAATTTGAACTCCTTTAATCCATTGAAAAGATACAATCATATAGCATCATATCATATGATACTTATGCATCTCATGTTGTTCTTTTCATAAAAGCACATGAACAAACTACATCAATTAATACTTATCTTTTTGAGATAATCGTCGAGTCGATTATATCACACTCACATCGACTACTATCAATCCATATTCATAACATATTTCTTGAAGTTTTGATGTCAATACTTTCGGTCCTTACGATCATTCACAAACTTCATTTGATATTGACTAATAACTTACATGCATACAATCATCAAGAATTTTGGCACATAAACTTTTCACCTTTAACACATGATATTTGTATCATATGTAAAGGTTTCATCAAATAAACTTCCAACATAAATGTCACATCATTCTTGTATGTAGATTTATTGAGATTCCATCATGAACAGATAATATTTCTTTTGTGTGTGTTTAATGGTGTACAAGATTTACATCTTTAAAAGGTTTTCAATTACCTTTTAAAGACTCAACTGCTTTTGAAAACTCATGAGGAGTTAAGTTATATTCAATACATTAACATATATAATAAACATAATGTGTTCGGATCCGAATAATAATAGTGTTCTCGAGAACTCACTTTAGATGATTATAGCAATTAATCATTCATGGAGTTTAATGCAAGTTTCAATGTCAAGTGAATCACAACATTCATATTACGCATATCAATTCTCTCTTTGTACTACCAGACTAATGGAGTGTTGGTTCGTTATTACATCCACCAAGAGAATGCGTCTCCTTGTAATATATTATTTGTCTTTGCGAAACTCCTTGTACCACCAATTTTCCTCAAATAATTCATTCGTACAAAAGACCTTATTTATAATCAACATATTAGAGAATTCAACTCCATCTTATTTGTGTATGTTCATTTTTGCCAATCATTATACATTTCTATTTAAAGGCAAATTTTAGTTCTTGATACTCATTTTTTTTATTATTATTTCAAGCGCTTCATATACAGTATTATCGACGTCGATTTTATTTCGATTCAATGTATTGTAGACGTAATATATTTATTGAGATCTCTTTATTTTCATGTATTTGATGTTCATCCAGAACCACCACGTCTATTGTCTCTGTGGGAGACCCTTATATCATACCTCGACTTGACGATCTTTATACTTGCTCCCTTTTTGAGATTTTTTTATAGAATCGACCAGTCTATCACAATTCAGACGTGTCATAGACTCATTACCTATATAAATTTTAATTTGAGCATTAGTAGTTGGTATATGTGACATAGTCAGACTATGAATGGTAATTGATTCACTAATGAATTATCTTTCGAACATTTGGTTCGTATCTATTTGTTTGAGGATCAAGCTAATACATTGATAATTCATTACAACTTTTCATGATCCAACTACTTTTTATCTCCCCCTAATGTTGGAAATATTGATTAATCAAAATGCATAACCAATAAACTAATCCATGGACAAACTTATTGGCAATGGCTCTATATTTTAACTATAGATATTATGCATGCCCATGATATATTCCCAACTTTCATTAAACTCTCATCTTTGTGCGTTATGGTAGAACAATTGCAATATATACCACACAAACAAAAGACAATTCGGATTAGATCTATATGTTTTTGACCAAAACCCAACTTTAATAGGGAGAAAGTTTGATACTTCTTGTCTTGATGTGAATTAGTGTTTTTGTATGTAAAATAACATGTTCACAAACATGAACATATGCTCTTATGATCATTGGCTTTGCAATCAATTGATTGTTCTTCTCAACAAAAGCAATTTGTGCATTAATTTAAGCAATATGAAGTTCAACACTTATTTCAATAATCATCAATATCTTGTGAATTAATGTCATCATTTCTACCAAAAATAATATCACAATCTGGAATAATATGCTTGCTACCTCATTAGCTAAGCCATAAACATACAACTTCAAGTTGTGAATTTGATAACCATTTTGACGATGCATCGATTTAAACACTAAATGGTATCCATAATAGGATATATGTATCCTTTATAAATTCCAGAAATATAAGATAATTATATCTTACTTTGATTGGTAAACTAATAAACTTCCGTTGAGAGCAAACATTGTTTGCTTAATTACTACGAAGAGTACATCATCATTGACTCGGGATGGTCAAACAGGTCATGCCAATTATTAAATAATCACGATCCATAAACTTCTAGTTTATGATCATATATGCTTTATTGTACTTGTGCTTGTTTCATGCACGACATAATTACGAGAGAATAGTGGCTTTTTTCCCATATTATATTATTATAGAATCAGTGAATCACTCATTTAGTATGTCACTTTTTGTAATCAGTTTCATTATCAACATGATTGATCTTATTAACATGATCACCATTACATTTTCCTTAATTTCTTACGTGAGCGTAAGATCATTATATAATAACATTCATGTCGAGGAAAGGGTGGATTTAAACCACACAAGCTACATGGTGGTTTCAAACTTTCAATAATATTATCACTTTCAGAGCATAAATAAATATGATTAATAGAAATTGTATCATTCAATCTTCCTTATAATTATACTCATCATCACATAATATCAATTGAGAAGTGATTGTGATCGAGTTATACAAAACTTATTGATCTTAAATTTCAAGATGTTCTGTATAACGATAATAAGATTTAAGGAGTATGACACTATAACATAAAAACAAAAGATATACTATAAAGTCAAATTATACAATACAAAGAGTTACAACATGTGACCATATAAAACATGTAATTATAAAACTTTATAAAGTAAGATGTTTTCTTATCAATTTCAACACAAATATACATAAATTATGTATTAGCTTATCCCGATATAACCAATACAAGCATATCTTAGGTATCATGTTTGTCACTCTTCATTGAAATTTATACAATTATAATCCCTTTGATGTTTTAATAACATATGATCCAGAAAATGTCAAAGTTAATTTCCAAATATATATTTTACGACAAAATTCACAAACATATCTTTTACGACAAAACATTCCATAGATACGCTAATTAAAGTTCATATACTTTTGATGTTAATATATAAACATGTATTATCTTTAGCAACATGAATCGTAATCAATTATATTATTTTGATGTTTCTTTTATTATTATTTAAATCTTGAATCCAACATAATTTTACAAGATAACAAACTTCCATATAATACCATAAAAGTTTTATTATTATTTGACATTAGAAGTTATGGTTAAGCTAATGAACTAAGATAATTCAACACAAATGCTTGTAAATAGAAAACCTTCGAATCATATGGAACTGATAAACTATTTGAACTTGGTAAAGTCAATTTTCATAATAATAGATACGTATTAAAGTTACATAAACATATCCATAACTCTAATTTAATGGGAAAAAAATTTGGGAAGATGAAAAGTATACCTCATATATAATGAAGGTGTATGATATGTTATTAAATTAAAATTCGATTTATGAACTACTTTGTAAAATCAAAAGCCATCCACTTAGGATTCACGTTGCATAAACTAATAAAATGTTTAGTTTAACTTTAAAACAAAAAAAAGTACATAAATAAAATTAAATGTTCTAGTTGTCACAAATTAGAAAATATAGTCTTAAGGTTCACGCACATTTTTTTATTTTATTATAAGCGATCTTTTCTTTAGTTGATAAATATATTTTATATGAAACTATATTTTTTGATTCCATATTTATTCATTTATGAATCATATGTTAACATGAAAGTATGTTAACAACTATTTAATCAATTTGTAACTAATACGAGGAATCAAAATAAACGACAACGATGTGTACTTTAATCATCATGTTGATATTTTCCATTATGTTAAAAACAAACTAAAAGAATCATAGATGAGAAAATTTAAAATAAAATAAGAATGATAAAGAGTTAAAGATTTTTCATACCAGATCAACAATTTCGCTTGTAACTGTTTTTGCTAACAACGATATGGAGTGATATCCAATATAAGTTTATGATACTCGGATCCCACTTCAAAACGCAAGTCGTGCTGATAGCATGTTGTGAAACTAGCCTAATAGCAACAATAACATGAGAAGAAAGATATAGAGAGAGAGGTTTTTATTATTGATTTTTCTTTACAAATAAGATACAATGGGTATTTATAAGAGTAGGAAACATAATCATTTTATAACTCCAATAACCATTTGAATAACATGATAAATATATCTCTAATTAAGTCTATCTATATAGTTGTTGATAACCACAATAAATTATATTTATAACACTCTTCTTTTTCTTGAATTTTACTTCTTTTTAATGTTTTTGATAATTATGTTCAGATTAATATTAATATTTTTTGTGTAACATGAAATTGGAATTTGGTAAGTTAAATTATGATTTACTAGTTGATATTAATCTATGGTGATAATTTAACAAATGATATTATTGTATATTCATGTTTGATTTTGACCGAATGAATTCTCCATAATCACGATCATGATTGCGTTAGGATGAATGGTTTTGTTGAATATTAAGGTAACTGACAGAGTAACTGTGTCATGGAGAGAATGAAGAAACAACTCATGTCCTCGGCTTGAGAGAGAAGGTTTCGGAAGGTTGGGCTTGGTTTAGTGGTTCGAATGGTTTTCAGGAAAGTTTCAAACGAGGGACCAAGTTCACATATATTTTTATATTTACGACCAAAGTCAGCAGCAGACATGGTTCCTTTGCTGAGATGACGCGGATGGTCTTTAAGATTCTAAACAGGCTCGACACAGGAGTTGCTATAAGCATTCTCAGGGGCTAACCAAATGTGTCGAGCGGTGTTGAGACCAACTATCTTTGATACAACCTCTTCGGATAGGATGCATGGAGGACAATGATGGCTCGTTGATGTGCAAGACCCACATAGCAAGAGCCGGATTCGATGAGGATGTTTCGTTAACACGAACTTCAACCGAAAGGCAGATGGAGATGCCATTAACATAGGATAATAGATTTTTTTGTTTAGTATATTGTTTTGTTTTAGTTAAACTTCATACGAATCTGGTTTTTCAAAACGACAAAAAAAAATAAACGAAAAGCTTCAATTAAATTACAAAAAGGATCACTTTGAGGATATATTGTGACAAAATTTCAAGGCAGCTTAAACGTATTCTTCTGCCCTTCTTAACTTATGTCTTTCAACACTTTGATTATTCTTTTTGTTTTTCATATTATATTTCATGCATAAAAAGTTTGAAGTTTTCTTCCGTTGTGCGTATCTGAACACTTCCCTGCTGCTCTTCGCTTATGTTCTTCCGCATGTATCTTTTTCTCTGTCTTTAGTTTCTTGTATTCATGCATCTATTTTTATTTATTTTCTTGCATTTGTTGAAACTTTTAAGTATTGGTTTCTTTTTATCAAGTTGGTATCAAAGCAAAGATGATTCTAAAATCCAATGACGGAGCTTGAACTTATCGTAAGAGGGGCAGGGGGCAAAGCTAATATTTTTTAAGGGAGGACTCGATATTTATATAAAAAATTTACACTGTCGGGTCAAAATTTACACTACCGGACTAAAATTTAACACTATCGGATTAAAATTTAACGCTACCGACGAAAAAAGAAGGGGGCGCCCCCCTCTCCCCGGTCTCCCTTATGGTTCGCCCTTGATAAAATCTAAAAGACTTATGCAGGTTTTGTGTTAAGGCAGCATGTTATATTTTATAAGAAGATGTTTGTCTAAGGGATTGTTTGACAGCATCTGAATTAATCTTTTAATAGTTCAAATGTCTTCATGATTTAGCACTTAATGGTTCAGATTGTCTGTTTCACGAGCAAATGTCTGAATGATTTAGACATTTACCTCCGAATGGTTAAACATTATACTAATGCTGAATGGTTAAAAGATCTAATGATAAATGGTTAACACTTCTTATCTTAATTGGTCAGACGTTTGTCTTTCAATAGTTAAATGATATACTAGCTCTTAATGTTCAACACTTAATGTTTCAAACTTCTTATTGGTTTAGCGTTTAATCATTCAGAAATTACCAAACAACTCATAAAACTACATTCTTTTATAAAGAAACGGCTATGAATGAAAGTGATAATAATTATATGAAGATGTTGTTTAAAAGCTACAGATTTCATCATCGTTTATGAATGGTAAGAGAATGTTTTAGTTTTTGTAGGATCAAATTTGTGTGTATTCGTCGTTTATGAATGGTAAAAGAATGTTTTAGTTTTTGTAGGATCAAATTTGTGTGTATTGACCCAGCTAGTAGCTTGTAATTTATCCAATGGAATCGGTAGGGATGAGCATATAGTTTATTTCATAACTAATCATCCTTAGTCCAACTAATTAAAATGATGTATCCATGACATGTAATTATTGGGAAGTCATAGGTAAGGAAGGGATCAAATGAAAACCATATTTATAATTAAAAATCGTAAAAACCATCACTACCCAATCACATAATTTATAATTGATTTAACTTTCTAATTATTTAAAGTATAGTTAAGTAAACTTCAACCTTATTTTTCAATTTATTATATATATTTTTCATATAAAGTCCAAGGAACGTCGATAATGACGAAACGACTTACATATACGTAACTTGTAGGAGCTACATGTACGTAACTATTACTTGTACACTTGCTAACACGTACTTACATATATCATATATGTAACCCTTGTTTTCATGGGATCCTTCCCCTATATATATATATACATATAATATATATATATATATACATATATATATATATATGTATATGTATATATATATGCATATGTATATGTATATACATATATATATACATATACATATACATATATATACATATAATATATACACATATATATATATAGAGAGAGAGAGAGAGAGGAGGGATCCTAAAAAAACTAGAAAGTTATGTGAAAATTAGAGAAAATTAATGAAAATGGTCACATACCTTATAATTTTCTTATCACGGCATTTTATATTTGTGTGTGTTTATATATAATAAGGGTAGGATCAAATGAAAACCGTAGCATGGTTTTACATATACATTACATATAGGTTACGTATACGTAACCATTTTTCATTCGATATAGTGTTACGTATACGTAAACTCTTCATTCTCGTATTTATATTAAAGATGTATGTAGCAAATATGTAAATAACCTTTTAACAATTAAAATAATATAAAATTTATGAATTATATTATGGTTTTCGTGTTTTTCTTTGGTTTTCACATAACTATTGGTTTTCTCAGGAATCATTCCTTATACATACATACATACACACACACACACACACACAACACACACACACACACCACACACACACACACACACACACACACACACATATATATATATAACATATATATATATATAGAGAGAGAGAGAGAGAGGAGGGATCCTAAAAAAACTAGAAAGTTATGTGAAAATTAGAGAAAATTAATGAAAATGGTCACATACCTTATAATTTTCTTATCACGGCATTTTATATTTGTGTGTGTTTATATATAATAAGGTAGGATCAAATGAAAACCGTAGCATGGTTTTACATATACATTACATATAGGTTACGTATACGTAACCATTTTTCATTCGATATAGTGTTACGTATACGTAAACTCTTCATTCTCGTATTTATATTAAAGATGTATGTAGCAAATATGTAAATAACCTTTTAACAATTAAAATAATATAAAATTTATGAATTATATTATTGGTTTTCGTGTTTTTCTTTGGTTTTCACATAACTATTGGTTTTCTCAGGAATCATTCCTTATACATACATACATACACACACACACACACACACACACACACACACACACACACACAATATATATATATATATATAATATATATATATATATAGAGAGAGAGAGAGAGAGAGAGGAGGGTTCCCTTGAAAACCATGTTATAAATGAAAGCCATGAAAACCAAGAGTTATATATATGTAAGTACATGTTACAAAGTATACAAGTAATAGTTACGGATATGCAGGGGTTATGTATATGTACATACATGTTAACAAGTGTACAACTAAAAGTTACGTACATATAACTCATACAAGTTACGTATACGTAAGTCGTTTCGTCATCATTGTCATTCCTTGGAGTTTAAACTAAATAATATATAATGAACTCAAAAATAAAGTTGAGTTTACTTAAATTTACTTAGACAATAAAATATCAAATCAATTATAAATTATGTGATCGGGAAGTGATGGTTTTCACGGTTTTCATTTATAAGCAGGGACTGGGATCTTGTGAGATAACTCCTCCGCACACAATCTTGTCTGTAAGATCTCCTAGGTCTGAAACTTGTAATGATGAGCTTCCTCTCATAGACCCCTTGACTGAAGAGGATGAAGAGGAGATGATGAAGAATGGCTCTAAGAGGAATGAAGAAAAGCATTCTAAGAAGGGTCATCATCCCTCTGAGGAGAGTAAAAGTGTTGGGATGACCAAGTCCAAGAGAAAGAACTTGACCAGAAAGAGCAAAAGAAAAGCAAGGAAGGCTCAAGAGGTCAAGGCCATCTTTAGCTCTGCACAGAAACAAGTCTTTGTTTCTACAAGATTTGAAGTGACTAAAACTGAGGACTCAAACTTGAACTCCAACAACAAGAGTTTTAGTTCATATCCAAGTCATCCCATCACCATGAAGAAGGCTGATAAATTATGCACCACTGCTGTACAACATGAACCATCAAGCTCCAAAGGTAGTTCTAACCCCACAAGAATTGCCACTTTATCTGAGAAGATGAAGATAGAGATTGAAAGTAATCAATTTCAGTCTTGTTCATAGAAGAAGACTCCTAGAAGGAAGAAAATGGACTGTGTTATGTGTGGGAGTACCTCTCATCTTGCTAAAGATTGTTTCTACAATCCAAAGAGTACTCTCCACATCACAAAGTGTAACACCCGAATATTTATTATTTTGAAGCCGGTGAAGAAAGGAAAGCAATAAAGTCCAAAAGTCGAGGGACCAAACTCGCCAACGAAGAAAAGTTGGGAAATGTGGTGATATTAGTAGGGAGAGGGCAGCCCACTCTCCCCACACTCACATTTCAGATTCATAAAGAGAAGAAGAGAGAAGAAGAGAAAAAGAGGAAAAGTGCCGGTTCGGGTCGGTTCGGGTCGCCAAAATCGTCGTGAAGCAAGCCAAATCGAAGCTCTTGTCGTTGTGCTCGTTTAGGTGAGTTCTAGGACCCCTCTTTTACATGTTTTTGAATGATTTTGGGGCTGGAACACATCTGAAAACCCTTTTTCGCGTTTTTGGGTGAAAACCCGTATGTGTGTGTGTATGTATGCATAGGACCCGTTTGGGGCTTGATTTCTTGCTTGGTTGTGCTTGAATAATGTTATGGTATGCATCCCTAAGGTTTAGGATGGCTGATTTAGGCTTAAAATGGGTTTAGATGAGTTTGGAGGCCGAAAACCCTCGGCTGCAGTCGGGATGAACTGCATTCTGCATCAGTTAGGGCTAGGCGACCGACTGGAGGCCGAATGGAGGCCATGCGGCCGATTAGGGTGCGATTGGGGTCCATTCGTATGATTGGGGTTCATTCGAACGATTGAAGGGCCAGTCGCATGGGGGTCATGCGACTAAAGGTCCATTCGCACGACTGAAGGTCCAGTCGCATGGGGGTCATGCGACTAAAGGTCCATTCGCACGACTGAAGGTCCAGTCGCATAGGTGTTCATCCGCATTGTCCATTCGCACGACTGGATGTTCATTCGCATAGGTGTTCATCTGTATTAGTTCATTCGCATGATGTTCAGTCACATGGAGGCAATGCGACTGAAGGGTGTCCATACGCCCGAATAGGGCTGTTGTACCCGAGGAAGGTGTAGATTGACTTCTGACTTTCGGGGAAAGTGCAGATGTAAGTTTTGACGTAAAGGTTCCCATAAGAGTTTTTAAGATGACAATCGAGGTCTTAGAAAGCATGTTGGCATGATGATGATGATGATGTTGCATGTCTAGGCTTGTCACGTATGTATGATGTTGCCCTGTATGATGTTGCCATGTATGATGATGACGAATGTGTATGATATGTTCCTTAGTATGATGTATAATATCTTTCCTATGGCTTTACCTATTATAATGAATAAACGAAGTATTATGTAACGTAAAGTGAAAGATAAAGAAAGAGGAACATAATGAACGAATGTATGCATTAATGAACGAATGAAAGAAGTCTTGCAAACATTGGATAACAGGGTCCTTCTTTGTGATTGACCAAACGTGTAGTGCCTCTACCGCTTACCCCTAGTACTGTGGCATACGTTTAGCTGTTCATTTGTTGACTTCGGCCCAGTAGCTAAGACTGATGGTTACTCCTAGTACCGTGGCATACGTTTAGCTATTCATTTGTTGACTTCGGCCCGGTAGCTACGACTAACCGGGGTGTAGCACATGGTATTGGTACGGATGATGTCCGATGCGCAAGTAAAGTCATAAAGAACGAATGAATGAAGGAATGAATGAAGATGATAATAATGATATCATCTATGTGTACGTACCATGTGTGATCATGTAAAAGTAACGAACGGTTTTATATGAAAGTAAAGTATGTTGTATTTATAAAACTAGAACTCACTCAGCAACGCTGACTTTGATGTGTTTCCAGTTGGCAGGTAATGGTTGCTGAGGATGGCACGGGCGACTACTCAGCTCTTTTGGGGATGGCATTCTTTTGATTAATGTTTTTGCATTGTAATGCGAACAAGCTATTTTGTAATGAATGTTGTATTAATTTGCAAAAGCATTTACATGGAAATGAAAGATTGTTTTAGTTTTCCGCTGCGATTTATGAAATACAAATGTAATTACACGTTTTGTGTGCGATGAGAACCTAGCTGTAAGCATCCCGGGAACAGGGCCTTACACAAAGAAAAAAACTTCTAAGAGTCCGGAGAAGAAGAAAGCTTCGGAAGGAAATCTGTTTCCTTCGGAAGCTCTAAAATGAAGAAGAAGGCAAGTGGAAAATTGCCTTCTGAAGAAAATTTGGTCTCGGAAGAAAGGAATACTTTCTAAGCACTAAAGTCTGCTACAGTGCTAGCAGGATCTTCCGAAGGTCCAGTCATAAAACTTCCGAAGTCTCAAAAACTTCCAAAGTATTGAAGCTCAAGTCCAAACTTCCAAAGGTGGTGTGGAAGAAAAGAAAGACCAAGTGACTAAAAGTTCTCCATCAACAACAACAAAAGATCCTCAAAGCACAACTATAGGATCTATTACTATCTCATTACCTTCTACTTCTTTTAATAAGCCCAAGACCAATAAGGCTTGGGTTTCCAAATGTAACTAATCATTTCCTTTGTGCAGGAACAGCTCAAGACAAACAAAAATGTCTGGATCATTGATAGTGGAACATGACAGGCAATAGGTCACTACTCTAAAATTTTGAAAGAATTGATGGAGGGCCAGTTGCTTTTGGAGGAGAAGAAGGTGGCTACATTTCTGTAAGGGGCAAGGTCACAAATGGTAAGCTTAGTATTGAGAAGGTAAACTTTGGCAAAGAGCTTGGATACAATCTTCTGAGTGTATCTCAATTTTGTGATCAAAGTCATAACATGCTCTTCATTGAGCATGAGTGCATTGTTCTTAAGCCCGAGGTGGTCATTCCTCAAGAGTATATCCTGCTTAGAGCCCCCAGGAGAGGGAACATGTACAAAATGGATTTGCAAGAAACATCTCCCTCTAGAGAAGTTTCATGCTTTCTATCTAAAGCTAATAGTGATAAATCTTTCATCTGGCATAAAAGAATATGCCATGTAAACTTTAAAAACATGAATAAACTGATTAAGAATGATTTGGTAACTGGAATGCCAAAGCAAGAGTTTACAAGTGATGATCATTGTATTGCATGCCTGAAAAGGAAGCAACACAAGGTATCTCACAAGCCTAAGGAAAGAAACTCCATCACTACACCCCTACACTTGTTATATATGGATCTCTTTTGCCCCACCAGTGTAATGAGTCTAGGAAGGACCTTTTATTGTTTGGTGATCACAGATGACTTTACAAGATTTACTTGGGTCTTCTTTCTTAGAACTAAGGATGAGACTCTTGAGATTCTAAAAAATTTCATCTTAAAGATTGAGAATCAATGTGATCACAAGGTCAAAATCATAAGATATGATCAAGGAACTGAATTTAAGAACCAAATCCTTGACACATGTTATGATGAAGGGTATTACAAGACAATATAGTGCTCCCAGAACTCCTCAGCAAAATGGTGTTGCTAAGAGAAGAAACAAGACACTTATTGAAGCTGCAAGAACTATGTTGTCTGACTCTAAACTACCCATCACATTATGGGTTGAGGCAGTCAACACTGCCTGCAATGTGCAAAACAGATTGTTAGTGGTTAAGACTCATGGTAAGAATCCTTATGAACTTTGGCACAAGAGGAAACCTTTAATTGGTTTTCTCAGGTCGTTTGGATGTCCTTGCACCATATTGAATACCAAAGATCAAATTGTCAAGTTTGCTGAGAAATCAGGTGATGGACATTTCATTAGATACTCTTCTCAAGCCAAGGCTTATAGAGTATAAAATCTTAGAACTAGAGTAGTTGAAGAGTCAGCCAATGTGACTTTTAATGAGCACACTCCCAGTGTGAAAGGTTTTGGTCCAGATTAGCTGTTTGATCTTGATTTAGTTACCAACTGTTTTAACAAATCTTGTGAGCATGTTTTAGGATTTACAGATATACTACCTACAAGTGATCATGATCCAAGATTTGAGTTGAGAAGACCTTCAAGCTATACATCTTCAACTTCAGTTGTAACTAACTCTACAAATGAAGTTTCTATCAGCACACAATAACAAATTCAGCTGATACATCTGAGATGCCTTCAAATTCTAGCTCAGAGGCTCCACAACCAGATAAAAAAGCTTCAATTATAGAAGAAAATGGTGGTGGTGATAGTGATCAATAATTTTTTGATACTAACAACCAATCCATAGAAGACAACATCAATGATGTCACACACTCTCTGGATCAAGTCTCTCTTGATAAGTGTGCTGATGTGGTAGGAGAAACATCAATGCCAGATCTAAATTTCTTTAATTTAGATCACTCTCAGCAACTTGCTGTGATCCCTCAACTAAGGATCCACAAGTCTTATCCCACCACAATATCATTGTAAATGTTGACACACGGGTAAGAACAAGAGGACAAACCCATGAAGCAAATGTTTGTCTTCACTCTTGTTTCTTATCTCAGATAGAGCCCAAGAAGATTGATGAGGCTCTAAAGGATGGAAGTTGGGTTGAAGCTATGCAAGAGGAACTGCATCAATTCAAAAGGAAAAGTTTGGAACCTATGTCCTTTCCGGTATATCCAAAGGTTGGATCTTCCCATACGGCTTTTGATGCTCGGCCTTCACTTGCAAGCAAGTAAGGCACTTACTCACATACTCCACCACGTCGCGCTTCATACCCGGCCACCAATAATCTTTCTTCATGTCTTGGTACATCTTTGTGGCACTGGGATGGATATAGTATCGGGTCTTGTGAGCTTCGTCCATAATCTTTACCCGTAGATCCCCAAAACGAGGAATCCACACACGGCCAAATCGGGTTCTAACACCGAGTGTGTTTTCACCCAATTCCCCAACCAGACCTCTCATTCTTTCAGAGTTAAGATGGTCTTCTTTCAGTGCCTCATCTTGAAACTCTTTGACTTGCTTCATCACATCAGAGGTCATGATCAGCTGATATGCTTTCACCCGAATCGGCTCGGGTCTCTCCTTTCGGCTCAGGGCATCCGCCACCACATTGGCTTTGTCCGGATGGTAGTGGATCTCGCAATCATAGTCTTTTATGAGCTCCAACCATCTTCTCTACCTCATGTTCAGATCCTTTTGCTCGAAGAAGTACTTCAAGCTCTTGTGATCAGTGAAAATGGTGCACTTCGTACAGTAAAGATAGTGCCTCCAAATCTTTAGTGCAAAGACCACGACTGCTAGCTCCAGGTCATGAGTAGGGTAGTTGACCTCATGAACCTTCAACTGTCGGGACGCATAGGCTATAACCTTCCCTCTCTGCCTTAACACGCACCCCAAACCCGAGTAGGAAGCATCAGAATAAACCACCAGATCTTCGCTCCCATCGGGTAATGACAGAACAGGAGCTTGAGTCAACCTCGCCTTCAATTATCCAAACGCCTTTTCTTGGGCTTGACCCCATACGAACTTCACGTCTTCTTGGGTCAACTTAGTTAGTGGAGAAGCGATCTTGGAAAATTCTTGAATGAATCTTCTATAGTAGCCCGCCAAACCCAAGAAACTACGAATCTCGGATGGCGTCTTTGGTGACTTCCATTGCATAACCGCCTCCACTTTCGCCGGGTCCACCATAATCCGTCGGGATTCACCACATGACCCAAAAACTGAACTTCGCGCAACCAGAACACGCACTTGGAGAATTTTGTATACAACTTCTCCCTCCTCAACGTCTCCAAAACCTCCCGAATGTGACCGGCATGCTCAATCTCACTTTTTGAATAAATCAGGATATCATCAATGAACACAATTACTAATTTATCCAACATCAGCCGACACACACGGTTCATCAGATCCATAAAAGCAGATGGCGCATGGTCAAACCAAAGGACATGACAGAAACTCATAGTGACCATAGCGCGTGCGAAAAGCTGTTTTAGGGATATCCGACTCCTTCACTTTAAGCTGATGATAGCCCGATCGAAGGTCGATCCTTGAAAACCAACTAGCACCTTGAAGCTAATCGAACAAATCATCTATTCTCGGTAAGGGGTATCGATTCTTCACTGTCAACTTATTCAACTCACGGTAGTCAATACACATCCTCATACTACCGTCTTTCTTCTTCACGAACAAAACCGGAGCACCCCAAGGAGAGATACTCGGTCTGATAAACCCCTTGTCAAGCAGCTCTTGCAACTGCTCCATCAACTCTTTCATCTCTGTCGGGGCCAATCGATACGGTGCCTTGGCAACAGTTGGGCACCCGATATCAGATCAATCTGAACTCGATCTCACGGTCAGGTGGCACTCCTGATAAATCTTCTGGGAACACATCTGGAAAGTCACACACCACGGGTACATCAGATAGTTGTGGTGTTGGCGTATCCACATCCTTTACATAGGCCAAGTAGGCACTACATCCACGCCTCATACACTTTCCCGCCACCGCCATTGAAATCATCTTCGGAATCGTAGTCACCCGATCACCATAAACCGTCACCGAACTACCGTCAGGTGTTGATAGCTGAATCATCTTCTTGCGACACACAATGTTCGCCTCGAAGTCTGCTAACCAATCCATCCCAAGAACCAAATCGAATCCACCCAAGGTCATCACAAACGGTCTGACAGGAAACCTATGACCTTCTAGCTCCATATAACAGCCCTCTAAGATCTCAGAAATCCTAGTGGACTTACCTATGGCAGTTTCTACATCGAAGGACGCATCAATACGTCTACTACTAACAGGAAGCTTAGCACAGAAAGCAACAGAAATAAAACTTTTACCGGCACCCGAATCAAATAACACAGAAGCTAAAGTTTGGTTCACTAGAAACGTACCGGACACAACATCAGGGTCCGTCCTAGCTTCCTCCTGTGTCATCGTGAATGCTCTAGCTTTTGCCCTTGGTCCTTCACCTCCAGTTCTCTTCACCCAAGAACCCTCAGCGATGGGCTTCTTACAATCCTTGTTCACGTGGCCCTCCATACCACAGTTAAAACATCGGACCGTAAGACAGTCCTTGGCTGTATGCCCCGGCTTCCCACATTTAAAACATACATTCAACCCCAGCCTGCATTCCTCGCTATGTTCTCTCCCACACCTATCACACTTTTTTATACCCGCACCAGATGCGACCACACGACGGTGGTCCACCCGTGCCTTCTTGTTACCCGTCGAAGCATTACCCCGACCAAACCTTTTCCCCTGCCAGTTTCGCTCACCACCACTCTTCTTTCCACCTTCCTTCATCACCACCGCCCTCTCATCATACAGTCTCCCTGCCAAATCCACTGCCGACCTAAACGTGCTTGGCCGGACAGCGATCATGTGCCTGCGAATATCTGCTGGCAAACCCTGAATGTACCTCTTGATTTTTTGAGACAGAGGTGTCACCTGATCCGGCACCAGACGTGCCATCTCATTGAATTTCGTGGTGTACTGCTGGTGCGTCATAGTTCCCGTCTCCAGTTGCAGGAACTCCCTTTCGACCTTGTCCATTTCTCGATGAGGACAAAACTCCTCAATCACCAACTTTTTCAGCTCAGACCATCTCATCCTCCTGATGGCCCTACTACCTTCGGTCTGGACAATGTTGTCCCACCAGCACAGAGCCAAATCCACAAAAGAGTGGGTAGCGAACTTCACCTTTTGATCTTCACGACACTCGCTGATATCAAGAACAACTTCTATTTCCCTCACCCACCGGTGAGCAGCAGCTGTAGTGCCATTTACATCGAAGGTTAGGGGCTTGCATCTCATAAATTCCCCATAGTTACAGCCCCGTACTGCCTCCGGCGCAGGCTCTGCTTCTTCCTCTTCTTCTTCACCATCAGACGGAACCGTCTCAGTCTCGAGCTGTCTTCTCCCGCCTGTAGGTCTACTCATTTCCCTTCTCTCCCCTTCTCTAACTGCCTGTATCACTTCGGTCACCATAGACGGTAGGATCGTCTGCATGACTTGATGCACTTCTTCCATAACTGCCTCCTTCACTGAGGCTCTCAGGTTAGCACTCTCATCTCCGCCTTCCGGATGAGGGGTTTCTGGTTCTTCATGAACCACCTTTTCGGACCTAGCCTTCCCCTCATAACCCGTGGTTCAGCACCACGTCCACCACCATGTGAAGCTTTAGATGATCTACCACCGGCCATCCTCTAACTCACACTGAAAGATTTAAACACTAATATGGTCATTCAAGGAAACGACTCAGTTTATGGTAAGTATAGTAAGTCCCTAATTACAGTGGCCAGTTGTGATTAACCACTTACTTTACTCTTCATACCCTAAGCATTACCTGTCCTGACTACATCAGTATTTAAATCTACATACAACACATAACCACATACCATGCACACGTAATACCGGTTAACTTTACAAAAATACCTGATGGCACGCAGCTACTCAGATTGGCATCCTATTCCCTTCCGTCCCATTCTCAGTTTAAGTTAAGGTTTATTTTAAAATTTACCCATTTCACTTAAACTTTGGCTCTGATACCAACTTGTAAGGCCCTGTTCCCGGGACGCTTACAGCTAGTAAATCATCGCACATAAAACATATACTTTGCATTTAATCATTTAAAACATAGCAGCGGAAACATAAAAAAAATGGCATTTCATTTCATCATAAAAAATTTTGCAACATAATGCATCGTTTGACGGTTACAAAATTACATTGTTGTATTACATCACAAAAGCTTTATATAAATGGATGCCATCCAAAAGAGCTGAGCAGCTGCCTCGTGCCATCCTCAGAAACATTACCTGCCAACTGGAAACACATAAAAGTCAGCGTTGCTAAGTGAGTTCTAGTTTTATAACAAAACATACTTTACTTGCATAAAACCGTTCTTTACTCTCTTTCAAAATCATACTATACTTTACATTTGTTCGTGATCATACATCGTACGTACATACAGATAATATATTCATTATCTTCTTTAATCTTTCATGCCTCATTCTTTACTTTTCCATCCTGTCATCCATAAACCCTTCCCTTCTGTTCATGGTACTGAACCTAGGCTCATCATAGACCTTCTATAACGGTGCATCGCACCTCGTGGTCACAGTACCTAGGGTAAAGTTTAGGTTTACTATGCAATACCTTTCTGTTCATGGTTCTGGACCTAGGCCTCTCATAGACCTTTTATAACGGTGCATCGTACCTCGTGGCCACAGTACATAAGGTAAAGTTTAGGTTTACTATGCAATACCTTTCTGTTCGTGGTTCTGGACCTAGGCATCTCATAGACCTTCTATAACGGTGCATCGCACCTCGTGGCCATAGTACCTAAGGTATGAATGTACATGTACCATTGCCATAAGCAATACCTTTGTTCATGGTTCTGGACCTAGGCCTCTTATAGACCTTCTATAACGGTGCATCGCACCTCGTGGTCACAGTACCTAAGGTATGCAGCAATAGTTCTATGCAAATGGTCAATCATAAAGAAAGACCTCGATGTGCATGCCATGCTTACAAGACTATCATTACTTTTATTACTCATTAATGCATGCACTCTTACTTCATGTTCCTCTTTCATTATCTTTCACTTTACGTTACATAATACTTCGTTCGTTCATTATCATAACATGTAAAGTCATAGGAAGATAAAATACATCATCACAAGGAACATAAACATATCATTCATACATCATCATGCAGGGCATCACACATACATAACATACATCATGCATAACCATGCAACATCATCATCATCATCATGCATAAGCATCAATCACAATACATTACATGCCCAACATAAAATTTATGACCTCAAAAGTCAACTTTCATAACCCCCGGGAATCTCCTAGGTCAAAGCCTACATTACCTCTTTTCCCCAAAAAGTCAGAATTTTTCTAAGTGTTCATCCGCATTTGCTATAGTCATCCGCATTTGCTATAGTCATCCGCATTTCCTACAATTCATCCGCATTCACTATAGTCCCTCCGCATTGAATTACTTCATCCGCATTTGTCATCCGCATTAGCCTAACTCATCCGCATTTCCATACTTAGTCAAATGCTCATCCGCATTGACTCAATTCATCCGCATTGACTTACTTCCTCTTTTTCCCCAAAGCCTACATTACCTCTTTTTCCCCAAAAAGTCAGAATTTTTCTAAGTGTTCATCCGCATTTGCTATAGTCATCCGCATTTCCTACAATTCATCCACATTCACTATAGTCCCTCCGCATTGAATTTACTTCATCCGCATTTGTCATTCGCATTAGCCTAACTCATCCGCATTTCCATACACAGTCAAATGTTCATCCGCATTTCCTGCACTTAGCCAATGCTCATCCACATTTCCATACATAGGCAAATGCTTATCCGTATTTCCTGCACTTAGCCAATGCTCATCCGCATTTCCATACATAGGCAAATGCTCATCCGCATTGACTTCATCCGCATTGACCTACCCATTGGTTATTGCTCATCCGCATTAACCCTTTTCATCCGCATTTACTTCCACACACTTAGGCAGATTTATAAACTTATCAAGTGGGTCTAAAACATCAGATTCATTTCCATGCACCATTCATCATGTTCTAAGCTTAATTCTTACCCTTTAAGCCTTAGGAACACAATCATACATCATCAAGCATGAACATAGTCACACATTCAAGCATACGGGTCCAAAACCCAATTCAATGAAAACATACATTCATGCATTCCAGCTCCAAAATCAGTTAAAAACCAGTAAACGAGGGGTCCTAGAACTCATCTTTGCAGCTCTTGAGTATGGCTTCCTCCAAACTCGTTTGCAAATTGAATTCAACTGCTTAGAAACCCACTAAAAACATAATGGAACACATACAAACACACATAAGCATAAACCCGAGGATATGACTAGTCAAGAACACCATAAAGCATGAATTCTTACCTTGAATTCGAATTCTTTCTTCTTGTTCTTCTTCAAACCCGAGCTCTGCTCTTTCTCTCTCTATAATTGGAACTCCAAAAGTGAAAAATGGCATGGCATGGGCGGCCATGCTACTTTTTACACCCACTTTTCAAACATTTTGTCATTTTGGACACTTTTTACCCCTAGACTTGGGTTTTATTTCTTTTCCTTCTTTTCTTTCACTTTATTCATTGTTTTCTTTGACTTTAAAATAACCGGGTGTATTTGTGCAAGATATCAAGCCACCTCAACATGTCACATCTTATCACTGCCAAGAGAATTCTAAATACCTCAAAGGTGCCTCAACACTTGGCCTCTAGTATCCCAAGAATTCTAAATTCAAATTATATGCATATACAGACACTGTTTATGATGGATGCAATATGACTACAAAGTCTACATCTGGGGGATGTCTGTTTCTTGGTAGAAGGGTAGTCTCATGGCAATGCAAGAAACAATCCTGTGTCTCTGCATCAACTGCTGAAGCTGAATACATTACTACTACAAGCTGCTATGCTCAAGTGCTTTGGATTCAAAATCATATGTTTGACTATGGATTAAACTTCAAGGAGACTCCCATTCACATAGACAAAAAAATGCTATCTCAATCACTGAAAATCCAGTGCAACACTCCAAGACAAAACATATCAATATCAGGTATCATTTGATTAGAGATAACTTTGAAAATGGATTAATCAAACTAGTCAAAGTTAACACAAATGAATAATATGCTGATTTGTTCACCAAAGCATTTGATGAACAATGATTCAAGTATCTTATATCAACTACTGGGATAATTAACTTTGAGTAGCTTTTCTCAAAACTTAATCATATTATTTCTAAAATCTGTGTGTTCTAAGTTGTCTATTCTATCACCTTCATAAGCTTTTGTTTTCTCTAGATAAAAAAACCTTTAAGAAGAACTTTATTTAGAATTTTTGAAAATTTTTAGGCTTTTTCTTTCGGAAGATTTAAATTTTATCTTCAAAAAAAACTTATGCCTTCAAAACAAATAACCGCCTAAGAAAATTTCCTTTGGAAGAAATGTCTAAAATCTCTCCCGAAGCTTAAAATGTTCTTTTAGGCACTTACATGTTTTCAAGAACAATTTTTCTTCCAAAGCAAATTAAATCTCGGAAGCTTTATTCTTAGTTGAATAAAACTTTTAAGTCGTAATTTTCTTCCGAAGCAAAATTTTCAAAAACTCTCAAGAAATTCTTCCGAAGTCATTTTGGCTTCGAAAGCTTTTTAATAAAACTTCCGAAGACAATTTACCTTCAAAAGATTTTTAAATTCCAAGAAAACTACTTTTGAGCAAAAAGTAAACTACTTTTTTAGAGGTGGGACTGACATTCTGATTTCAAAGTTTATCCTCTTTCATTAACTTTGTCTTAAATCCTGCTCATATAAAACTCAACGGTTTCCCCCTCTTTCTATCATCTTCATCTTTCCTCCAAACTAAATTCCCAAAATTTCTTTGTGCAACCGCCTTTGTTCTTTCTTTTCTTCACCTTTGTTCTTTCTTTTCTTCACCTTTAAGCTTTCTTCAATGGCCAACCTAAACAGAAGAAATGATCCCGATTTCTCCATGCAATTACACAGGCAACACAATTAGGTTGCCCTGTTAAACTCTGAAAAAGATCCATACTTCTCAGAGGTTTGCAAATTCTTGGCTCTGTCTAATACTTTACCTCCCTTACCATTGATCATGTTCTTTATGAGGATCATTTGCTTGAATTCTAGAAACCTGTCAAGAGGTTGTTCTAGATGGGGAGAAGGCAGTGTCTGCTACAGTGCAGTGAAGGACAATCTTCATCACTCCATCCATCATAAATACTCATCTACAGCTGGATGATGAGAAAGGTGGGTTGTCCTTACCCAAAGAAGCTGTTAACCAGTCCTCAGCAGATGGGCTATGAAGGGGATTTCTCTGTAAAGACCTTCAAGAAAGGAAAGGTCTCCTCCCAGTGGAAGTACTTACTACATGTGGTCATCCACAGCTTATCTAACAAGCATGGGGGTTGGACCAGATTCCTGAAGATCTTTCCTTATAGTGCATTGGATGGTTCAGGGGGTCAAGTTTAGGTATTTTCAATTTGTCTATACAAACTTGCTTGCTAACTTAGACTCCTTAGAATATTATATGTTTCCTAGATATGTTCAACACATTCTCAATTGTGAACTGGTCTCATAGTTGAGGGAAACAGATAATATTCTTAAACTGGGACAGATGAAGCCCGACATCTTTAAAATCTTGAAGAAACCAACTATTGGTTTCTCTAGGGTAGAAACAGCCCTCGTCCCAAAAATATTAGAGCTCATTGCTCAAGGTGACAACCTAGCAACACGAGCCAGTGTTGAACCCACACCTTCTACATCTCAACCACCAAAACAGCCACAAATCACCCTCACTTATCAAAGAAAATCCAAACGAATCCCTGCACAAGCTATTCAGTGTGTGTAGGCCCCCAAATCACTACCCACACAGGAAGAAGTGGAAACTAAAGCTCCCACTTCTCGTAAGGAGCAAACCACTCCCATCACTTCACCTATCAGTTCTGAGGTTCCTTATGCTCAGACTGATCACCTCATAAGCCCAACAGCCTCAAGCCTTCATATTGAGTCTTCACACTCAGATGAACAACCTTCAAGGGACTGTTACCATCCCCAGCCTTTAACTTTAAACCAACCTTTTCCTAACCTTGATTTCTATACTGAGGAAAACTTAGGCTTCAGTGGGTACCATGAGTCTCTCTACTCCTCTTCTACTTAAGGAGAGATGAGTACTCCAGAATCACCTATGTCTAGCCCACATCAGTCACCCATCACTAAGGTGGATCCTTCTAAACTTGTTTAGGAGATCCATATGAAAGAGGCTCTCACTTCAGCAAGTGACTACATCATTCAGACCTCAACCATGGCAACTCAGCCCATTGACACTTCAACTGAAGCTGTCATTGAGCAGACGAAATTCAGCAGCCAAGAACTCCATGCTGGTGGTGAGAAAGAGACTTTGGTCGAATTCTCTCATCCCCCAATGATTCTACTGATGAAGAGGAGGGGAATCTAAGACTAAAGATGCAAAAACTTTCAAAAACATGCACCTACTTAGTCTCCAAGGTTAGTCATCTTGAATCTCAGGTGACTACCCTACAAAACAAGGTCAATGATCAACAACTTGAGATTTCTTATCTCAAGAAAAACTAGCTGGGAGACCTCAAAGAAGAGCTCAACCAGGAACACAAGAACCTGTGAATGTGGTTGACCTAACCTCTAGCTTATCTATGCAAGTGGATGATACTACCAAAAAAGGGGAGAAAGTCATCACAGGCACAGAACCTGGGAGTTCCTCACAGAGTATGGATATTAAGGATTCACCATCCTCACTTGCAATTGTCCATACTTAGCAACTTCCTCAAGTTCATATTGATATGGACTCTATAAACTCCTTTATTCAGAGTCTCTTTGAGGAAGGATACCAAGGGCAGTGTCATCTCCACCCCAAGGAACTTTAAACTACATCATTGGGTGGATGTATTATGTCAATAGAAGAGCCCTCATTCTTCAAAAAGTTCAAGGGCAGCAATAAGTCTTTAACTTTCAGACCTTGAACTACTATGAAGGTCTTGACCTTATCAGCATGCCACTTGTAACATCTTGTATTTTTGGTTAACTAATAGTTAAACTCGTTTATGATTGTAAACAAAAATATGTATCTCATATAAACACTTACAACACACAAATATCCATGACAAATATATGAATTGCAAGTGCTTTACAAGTCTAAACGTTTACAAGTGCGTTATGTATAAGTAATCATGTTTCACCCCAAATTAATGTGAAAAGATAAAAAGGGGGCAAGGAAACTCACTAGATGTAAATAATATGATGATAAGAATGTAGACGAGGCTCCAACGATTTGTTTTACAAGTTGCCTAAACGTATAGATTCCAAGATTAAGTTCAATAATAAGATTAACGAGTAAACGTGAACTAGGGTTTCAATTGGAATTTGGGGGTTTAAATAATTAAGTAAAATAATGAATCATTTATGTTTTGGTTAAATAAAGATAATATAAATCAATTAAGTTTAAGAATAAAAAAAATATCTCAACAATTTAAGTTATTGATTTAATAAAAATTAAGTATAATATGTGAAAATAACTAATTAATTTAATAATTAATTATTTGAAGCTTGTTAACGAGAATTAATTAAATAATTATTTAAATGACGTTAAAATTATTTAAAATGATTTTATAAAGTTTTGGGCTTTTAAAATGATTTAACACAAAGGTTTTAAATACAAAACCCTAAAAATATAAGAATAAAGTAAATAAAAGTTAACAAGTAAATTTATTAACTATTTATGATTTAACATGGTTAATTGAATCATTGAATAATTAATATTTAAATAATCATCTAAATAATCATTTGCATAATTAATTAGTTAAATAATTATTGAACTATAACATAAATGACTTAGCCATATTTTTTTATAACTTTTTATTCTTAAAAAATATTAATTAAATCTAAGAAATATAAGTGTTAAAACCTTTAAAAACTAACTTGATATTTTCTGAAATAATTTAATTAACAAAATATTTTTTATGTGATTTATTAATATAATATTAATTTTCTGAATAATAAATTATACAAAAAAGTAATTAAAACAAAAATGGCAGAGGCCCTGTTCGAACCCAGGACCTCTTGCCTATTGGGTTCACGAATTACCAGTTGGGCTATAGGCCATATCTACTTAAGATTTAAAATAATTTTATAAATCTATTAATTAAAGAAAACCCCAAATTACTCAAGAACCCTAGAATGGAATTGTTCCAAATTGAACATGAATCCGTTGTTGTTAATGTCGATTATCATGGGGCTTTTGATCCCGTGTAAAATCGAGCATATTGATATATATAACTTCATGATTGAGTTCGATTTGATGATCTCAAGTTTAAGAACAAGTCGCGACGATGCGATGGTTGATTCAAGGTGCAAACGAGGTTCGTAATCAAATTAACTTTGCAGGAAGTTTCGGAAGGTGATTCTAAGTAGAAACCCTCAACCAATTTTGTATAAAAGAGCCTCGAACATGCTTCACAATTAAGTTGCAGGTATGAACAATTATGGTAATCGGAATCGAGGTATGGCTGTATTGTGAATGAAATTGGTGTTACAGAAAGTTTATAGGTGTTAATTCGAAGGTTTTAACATCGTTCTATAGACCCAATTAGACTGTTCATAACGATTGCGTTCAAATTTTAAAGAAAAGCTTCGGTTTTAAAAACACAGCCTTAATCAACCAATTTAATTCAATTAACACAGACTTTAAGTTCGGAACAGGTGTGTAATGGTTTAGAAACGGTTTGCAGGATCAGTGTTTTGTCACTTAAACACAATGTTTTTCTCTCAAACTCACCTAGAACACACTCGGATATATGAAGAATCAGGAAGAGTTGATCACAATATAGAAAGTAACTAAGAACACAGAAAGATAATTTTCAAGATATTTTTATATATTGATTCTCAACTCAAAATACAAGACTCTTACAATTAGAGGATATCTGTGTCTACAATGAGTTACAAGGAGAACATATATATAATACTATCTACAGCCGAATATACTTTGATACCAGCTGGGATCCTATAGCTAAAGTCTATACTACAAGACTAAAGATTAAGGTATCTCGGATAAAGTCTTATCTGAGATTTGGTAGTCAAGACATGTCCCTGACTTACCTTTTGTCACTAACTAAAGTTGGTAACATGTACTATCATGAAAAGGTAAACAGTGGAATAAAGTATGGTCAACAACATGGCTATTTGGGAAGAAGCCATGATGTATCAGAAGTCTGCAATGAAGTGTCAGAGACCATACTTGTGTCCACTGGTTCATAGCAGTGTCTTCCGAAGGTTAAATGGCTTCGGAAGAGTAAGTACTTGTGTCCACTGACTAGGAATCTTGTCCTCTTTCTTTGTATCCAGTAGAGTCACCAGTTTCCTTCTGAGCTTCTTCTCTTCATCATTCAAAGAATCTGAGTTGAGTCCCAAAAGTCTCACAGCCTGGTCCAAAGTTCCTCTAGGAAAATCAAGGAATTTATCTCTTGTGAGGGAACTTGAAGAACCATCAAAATAGGTGATGTTGACAAAGTCTTCTACACAAGAGACTTCGCTCAGAGTAGTGCAGTTGATGAGCTTCGTCTTGATTGCCTTAAACTCCTCAAAGGAGAGATGTTGAGAAGGCTGAGGGGGTGATTTAGATGGTAATTGGGTAGGTTTAGGTTCAGAGGTTCTGGCTAGTGTTTTGGGTTGGATGATGGGAAGTTTGGGTGGTTAAGGTGAGGGAGTAGGTGAGGGTAGTGATGCGGGTTCAAGGGTTAAAGGTTCAGGTTTAATGGTGAATGGTGAGGGTGAAGGTTCAGGTTGTGGTTGGGTGGTAACAGTGAAGGTCATCCCTTTTACCCTTCTATACATCTCTTTCCTTTTCCCCATCCGGATGTCAGCCCTAATTTCACTGACAATCCGTTGGAGTGTCCTTTCAAACATGGGACCACCTGCCTCCCAGAGAATCCATGAGCCCGAAGATAGTCCTTCATCCAGGCTTTCTTAGTGAGCTTCTTGGAGGCAGTGACCCTGGCTTCTTCTTCCTTCTTCTTCTTCCTTCTTCTTCTTCTCTCTCGCCTTTTCTTTTGCAGCCTTTTTCCTTTCTTTCTTCATTTGATCCTACTCTTTGTTGTAGAGCCAGAGGATCATATCATCATTGTGTGGAGAAATTTCTTGAAGTTCAAAGCCTCTGGAGAGTAAGAAGTTCACCTGTCTCTCCTTAGCTGCAATTCGGCCTCCTTTTGTTGTTCTTCTTCTTTCTCCAAGGCCAACCAGGTTTCTTCCTCAAGTTTCAGCCTGGTTCCTTCTCCAGATCCACCAACTCCTCTAATGGTAGTAGGAGTGTTTCTTCATTGGCAACTCCTATTTCAATGAGCTGGTCAATTATATGCTCTCTCTTTTATTGATGACAACCTCCTGATTGGAAGCAACTGTTTGTACTGGCAGCTAGCAACTTCTCAGTCTGAAGTCTTCCTTTCTTCTTGAGTTTCTCAATCTTCTCCTCTTCCTGAAGCTCTTCCACAATCATCTTCCTTTTTCCTTTGTCTTTTGAAGATCCTGACTGTGGTGGTTCTTGGAGAGAGGTTTCTGATTGTGAGAGAGGCAGAGATGGTGTTTGGGATGGAGGTGGAATTGGAAAGTCCTCACTGCTCACCTCAGATGCCATTTCCGGGATGGCGTCAGTGATGATCAGTTCCTCGGACATTTTGAACAGTCCCTCCGCAGCTTCCATTTCAGCTTCGGAAGATTCAACTTGTTCTTCCGTGGCTTTAACTTCAGCTTTGGAAGTTGGAGAAGATGCAAATTCTGTCCCAACTGTTTCAGTTGTTGGGCCATCAGTCTCCATTTACCCTTCGAATTGAATCTTGGGTTCCATGTGGACCTTAGGTTGACTAACTTCTTCCACAGTGGTAGAAGGTGCAGTCAGCCTCTGAAGCTCTTCAGCTCCAAAGTAGATCATTACAGCATTATGGCTTGGCTGCTCAAAGGATGATCTCAACAAAAACTTGGTGAAGAGTCTGTAGAGATCACCGAGCATCCTTGGGTCAATCTGAAGAATGACTTGAGATGGCTCAGCTGCTGAGATGATGGGAGAAGAAGATGTTGAAGTTGAAGGTCGGCTCTGTGGTTCCTCATGTATTTGTCTTTGAACATTCTCCCCCTTTTTGGTAGCATCATCTTGAGAGCTAGATGAGCTAGAGGAAGAAGTCAGTGAGACCTGAATAGGTACATGCCTAACAGACCTCTCTGTTTGTTTCTCAGCTAGTTGAGCCTTGAGATTGTCAATCTCAAGTTGCTGAGTGGCAGACCTTGCTTCTAAAGTCCTAACCAAGGATTCAAGGTTTGAGACTTTAGATAGAAGGTCTTTAACAAGGAGTTGCATGCTTCCCTCATCTTCTTTTGAAGAATCACGGGGAGATGAGGTAACATACCTAGTATGTTCAGCCTCACCACCAGATGTGGTTTCTTGGCACCCTGGTTTCCCATGCTCAATGATGTCTCTTTCAGAGTCATCAAAGGGCTCGGTTTCCATAGATTCAGTCTGAGAGATGTTACCACTGCCCATAAGGTCCATTGAGGCACCTTCTGTAGTGGCAGCTGAATATACATGAGTCCCCTCCACATCAGTGGGACTCACCTCAGTTATTGGTTGCTGATGGGGGCTAGAGATAAGGGATTTCTCTGGCCCTGTTGATCTTGAAGAGGGTATTGTAGATCAACTTCATTGCCATGGAGAGATGTTATCTCTTCATCAGTTTTGAATAGAAGGTCAGTGAAAGATAGGGAGGTTAAGCCTACTGATCCGGGACTTTGGTCAATGTCTACAGGCATTGAGCCTCTGGTGGGGCTGTCCCTTGTTAGCTGCTCAGAAGAGTGTAGATACTCATTCTGAGGGCTGTAGGTTTGGGTATCGGGCTCCTGGTTTGAGACTGAGGAGACTCAAAACCCAAATTGAGGTCAAAAGAGAATGATAGAGAGACCTCTGACTGAGTGGGAGCCCATGTTTCCACTCTAGTCTTTTTGGATTGAACAGGAGGAGCTTGTTCAATCAGAGTAGATTGAAAAAGAGTTCGTTTAGGGCGTCTTTGATAAGTGATGGTGATGGGTGGAGAAGGTAATGTTGGCATTGTGGTGGAGGTTACTGGTGTGGGTTCATCACTTGTGGGGTGAATAGGGATGTCACCAGGAGCTATGCGCTCAATCATACCTGGAAGCAGAGTGGTGTACCTTCCAGTGAAGTTGGTGGATACCTTCTTCAATGTTTTGAAGATGGTAGGCCGCATGTGGGGAACAGTCAGAGCAGCTGCACAGACAAGCATGCTCTGGTCCAACTCACAGTTGATTATGTGTTGAAGGAATCTAGGATACATGAAGAATGTCTCCCTTTCAAGATTCCTATCAAATTTGAGAACATAAATTGTGAGTAATTGAAGCGTAGGCCTCTCACCAATCCATGAACTAAGCATCCTAGTTCATAAGGGATTTGATCCCATCCTCCGGATTTGTTGGACAAGCAATGAAGAACAACATGCAGAGGTAACTTACAATTGTAGGAGAAGTTAAACTTGTAAACAGTCGACCTGCTGATGTCTCCACCATATCCCATTAGGATATAAGTGCTATCCAAATATTCCTTTAGGAATTCAGTAGGAGCTCCTTCATCATGAAGCTCAAGGTGCTCCTTGATGAGTTGTTTAGTGACGATCAACTCCTGTCCACAGATGCTGAACCGCAGTACACGAATCCCATTTAGGGTTTCGACCTGACCATTTACCCAAAATTCTGCCATTTGGTTGGAGTAAACAGTGGGCTTAACAGTAAGGGCAATGTAGTAGGTTGATTGGGTGAGAAAGGAGATAATTTCCGAGAAGTCCGCATCTCTTGAAGAATCAAGAAGTGCGACTTGGTTGTGCTGAGGGTTGAGTGCCATTTGGGAAAGGTGAGTGTAGATGATTTTGAGCTTGGGTAAATTTGGAGAGGAGAAATTTCTAGGGCAGTAAAAATTGCAAGTAAGAAGATGAAATTGAACAGTCGAGATTATTTAAAAGAGTGTGGTAAGGAGCTAATGGAGGTTAGGATAAGGTGATGTGATGGTTTAGTGGATGAATTGATAATGGCGGTAAGGTTAAAATTCATTAAATAATCCGACATCATTAACAAAATCTTTGCTTTTTACAGTGTGGGGCCCAAGAGATTTACATTACACAGTAGAATCTCTCTTCCGAGTGGAAAACATTCCGAAGGTAACTTGTCTTCCGAAGGAAATTCCTACTTCCAAAGCCAAAACTTTGCTTCCGAAGGTTAGAGTTGCTTCCGAAGGTTAGAGTTGCTTCCGAGGTTAGAGTTGCTTCCGAATGGAGAGTCTGTAAGTCTCGGAAGTAGATCTGAGATGCAATCAATCGCTTCTTCCGAGGCCAAAAATTCTTCTGAGAAGAAAGTTATCCTTTGAGAAATCTTGCTTCGGAAGATATGAGAATGTCTTCTCAGGGTTAATTTCTCTTCGGAAGGAATTTACACTTAGAAAATTTTAGAGAGAACTTCTTGTAACAGGGTTTAAGTTGTATTGACACAAGACTTACATATTAAAAAGGTTTTCAAAAGAGATTAAATTAATCAATGTTTATCATCCCAATAGCTGTTATGAGATCCTTAAATCTTTGTTCATCAAATGCTTTGGTGAACAGATCAACATATTGTTCATTTGAATCAACTTTGATTAACTTAATTAGTTTTTTCTCATGAATATATCTAATGAAATGATACCTAATGTCAATATGCTTTGTCTTGGAGTACTTCACCGGATTTTCAGTAATTAAAATAGCACTGTTGTTGTCAATATGGATAGGAGTACTCATAAAGTTGAATCCATAGTCTAACATTTGATTTTGAATCCATAGAAGTTGAGCACAGCAGCTAGCAGCAGCAATATATTCACTTCAACAGTTGATGTAGAGACACAGGATTGTTTATTGCATTGCCATGAGATGATCCTTCCACCAAGAAATTAACATCCTCCTGATGTTGATTTCTTGTCAACATTGCATCCTCTATAGTCACTGTCAGAGTATCAATAGAGATTGAAATATTTGTTTCTGGGATACCAAAGACCTAGT
Organism: Flaveria trinervia; assembly: GCA_025506515.1. Taxonomy (NCBI): domain Eukaryota; kingdom Viridiplantae; phylum Streptophyta; class Magnoliopsida; order Asterales; family Asteraceae; genus Flaveria; species Flaveria trinervia. The sequence goes on along the minus strand of CM046456.1, from coordinate 66,149,087 downwards.
TTAGGTGCTCCTTTGAGGTATCTGAGGATTCTCTTAACAGCAGCTAGGTGAGACACCTTTGGAGCAGCCTGATATCTTGCACAAATACAAGTAGCAAACATGATATCAGGTCTACTGGCTGTGAGATACATCAGAGAATCAATAATTGCCCTATACTGATGTTGATCAGTATCCTCCCCCTCAAGGTCAGGACAAAGATTATGGTTTCTGGGTATGGGTGTCTTGGCAGGCTTGCAATCCTTCATTTCAAATCTTTCTAAGATGTCAGAGACATACTTAGATTGATTAATGAAAAACCCTTCCTTCATTTTCTTTACCTGAATTCCAAGGAAAAAGTCCATTTTTCCCATGGAACTCATCTCAAACTTTTTCTTCATAATGCTCTCAAAGTCCTTGCACATTTGGTCATTTGAGGAACCAAGTATGATGTCATCAACATAGACTTCAATGAGCAAGATGTCCTTTCCAAAATTTCTAATAAAGAGAGTCTTATCAATGGTACCTCTAGTGTAGCCATTCTTCAGAAAAAAACTGAGACAAAGTCTCATACCACAGCCTAGGTGCTTGGTGCAGCTCATACAAAGCTTTATCCAAATTGCACACATAGTTGGGGTGTTGTGGGTCTTCAAATCCTAGAGGTTGGCATACATAGACTTCCCTATCTATATCCCCATATAGAAATGCACACTTGACATCAAGTTGATAGACAGTGAAGTCCTTGGATGTAGCATAAGCAAGGAAGATCCTAACTGCCTCAAGTCTTGCAATTGGTGCAAAGACATCAGTGTAATCGATTCCTTCCTCTTGAGTGTATCCTTGAACTACAAGTCTTGCTTTGTTCTTGATGATCAAGCCTCTATCATCTCTCTTGTTTCTGAAAACCCATTTGGTGCCTATAGGTACTTGACTAGGTGGTAGCGTACATAGGTTCCATACCTTCTGTCTCTTGAATTGAACCAGCTCCTCCTGCATTGATTTAAGCCAGCTACTATCTTTTATGGCATCTTCTACCTTCTTGGGTTCCATCTGAGATAGAAAGCATGAGTACAAGCAGACGTTTCCTTGATGAGTCTGTCCTCTTGTTCTCACACCTTCAGTGACATCCCCTATGATGTTCTTAGTTGGATGAGTGTTGTGAATCCTAAGGCGAGGAATCACTTCCAGTTGTAGAGATAGGTCTAGGTTGGACATATTCTGCTCAGGAACTGGAACACTTTGTCCAGCTGATGTTTCAAAGTCATTCAATGAGGACTTATTGAATGAATGAGAAACATCATCAATAGTTGGTTGTGAAGTAGTATTAACAGTTGCATGTTCCTTCAAAATACTACTTCCTTCTGCCTAGTGTTGTGGTGGATCACCTGATGAGTTTTGAGGCTCAGTAAGTGATTCACTTGTTGAAGCTTCACTGTTCCTTGATATAGTTAAACTATCAGATCTATGAATAGTGGAAGCTTGATGTATTGCAGCACTTGGAGAACTTGAACTAGGCCTGGGAAGCTCAAACAATTGATCATTAGCAGTAGCATCAGCATCATTTTGAGCACCTGTTCCAACTAAAACATTCTCACAAGATGGTTTAGAATAGTTTGGAAAAAATTCTAAATCAAAAATATGATCAGGTCCATTCCCCCTAACACAAGGAGTGTGCTCATTAACAACTATATTGGATGACTCCTCAAATTGTTAACTCTTAATGTTGTACACTTTGTAAGCTTTGGTGCTAGAAGAGTATCCAACAAAGATAGCATCTTTTGACTTTTCAGCAAATTTTGCTAAATTGTCCTTTGTGTTAAGTATGGTACACCTGCTTCCAAAGGACCTTAGAAAGCAATGAACGGTGGCCTCTTGTTCCATATCTCATAAGGGGTCTTTCCACGTGGCTTAACTACAAGAACTCTGTTCTGCACATAGCATGCAGTGCTGACTGCCTCTACCCAGAATGTTAGAGGTAGCTTTGAATCAGCTAACATAGTTCGAGCAGCTCAATAAGTGTCCTATTCCTCCTCTCAGCAACACCGTTTTGTTGAGGAGTTTTCTGAGCACTATATTGTCTGGCAATCCCTTTTGAGTTACAGAATGAGTTAAGAACGAAGTTTTTAAACTCAGTCCCTTGATCACTTCTAATTATTTTAACCTTGTGATCAATTTGATTTTCTATTTTAAGAATAAAAGATTTTAATGTTTCAACAGTTTCATCTTTAGTTCTTAAAAAGAATACCCATGTGAATCTTGTAAAATCATCAACTATCACAAGACAGTATGATTTCCTTCCAATGCTCATTATACTTGTGGGACCAAAAAGATCCATGTGCAATAAGTGTAATGGAGTAGTGATAGAGTTAACACATTTGGATTTATGAGATGTCCTGTGTTGCTTCCCTTTCAGGCATGCAACACAGTTATCTTTGCAGAAAAACTCCTTTTTAGGCAAACCATGTACCAAGTTATTTTTAGCCAATTTGTTCATTGTCTTAAAATTTACATGACACATACGTTTATGCCACAGTGTTGACTCATCACTATCATCTTTGGAAAGAAAGCATGATACTTTACCCATGGGGGAAGCATTGTTCATATCCAACTTGTACATATCCCCTTTCCTGGGAGATCTAAGAAGCACCAATTCTAGAGGAATTGTCATCCCTGGTTTGAGGATAATGCACTCATGTTCTGTGAAAAGTATCTGGTGCTTTTGATCACAGAATTGAGAAACACTTAACAGATTATGTTCAAGCTGCTTGACAAAATGGACTTTGTCAACTTTTAATTTACCGTTGGATATATTCCTTTGCCATAAATATATCCTCCAGCCTCACCCCCAAATTGGACAGGACCTCCATCATAGTTCTGAAACTATTGAAGTAGAGATCTGTTCCCTGTCATGTGCCTGGAGCATCCACTATCTACAATCCATACATTGTTGTTCTTGTCAAATGGATGTCCCTACACATAAGATGAGATTGTTAGTTTTGTTTGGAAGCCCAAGCCTTGCTGGTCTTGGGTTCTTCCAAGGATAATGACATAATTGAACCAAATGTTATGCATGGGGGTTCAATAGAGGTCTTTGAAGAAGAGGTTCGGGTTGCAGCATCTTCCTTGATCTTCCAGTCCACCCTTTGGCTGACCTTGGAGGATGAGCTTGTTGAAGCTTTTGCAGCATGGGCTTCTTCTGAAGCTTCTTTCTTTTTGGAAGAAGCCTTCACCACCTTTTCTTCCGAAGCAGTCTTCTTCTTGGATGGTTTCAAGGGAGCTTTCTTGTTCTTCCGAACCTTAATAGCTATTGCTTCCGAGGCCATTTTCCCTTCGGAAGGAGTTTCTTCTGAAAGCAACCTGGCTTCCGAGACTAGCCTTCCCTTTTTCATTACTTGAACTGTTTGAAAAGGTCCAAATGTGAAACCTTCCTTTAGTCCTTCTTTCCTAACATTATTTGCACAATGTGTGCTTGCAGGATTGTAGTAACAATCTTTTTCCATGTGATTTTGCAGGCCACACATGATACATGCAATGTTAGTCTTTTGGGAAAGAGAGGGTTGTTGTTTCTTGGGCTTCTTTTCTTCATCAACAACTTTTCCCTTTAACTTTTGATCCTTTGGTAGGACAGGAATGCTCGTATTACATTCCTTTCCTGAATCAGGAGTACCCACCACTTGGAATCCAGCTAAGATAAAGACACCTTTCTGCTTGGGGTCAATCTTTAGTTTGGACTCAGCCACCTTCTTGGAGTTCTTCTAACAACTTTAGCTCTGCTTCTTCTGGCTTTAGTGGTTAGGATTTGATCTTCACAGGAGGAGATGGGTACATCTACCTATTCCTTCCCTGTGGTGGCCACTGTTGATGCCTCATCCTTCAACTCTAGAAAGGAAGGGCCAGCAGTTGGAACCTCTTGCTCTTCAATACCACATCTAGGCTGTCTAATAGACTCATAGGAGTGTGGTGGAGCAATTTCATTGGTTCCCAACCCTCCTTTGTTTTGATAACAGAGTTTGGAATCGGAGGATGATGCAAGAATAGCTTGGAAGTTCTGCTCAGAAATAGCATGTTTCCTAGCCTGAGCCTCAGTAGTGACAAGCTAGGCTTGAGCCTCAGACAATTTGGATATCAGATCCTTGATTTGAGTCATGTAGTTGGTGTGTTCATGTTTAAAAAGAGATACAGGTTTCTCTAATTCATCAATTTTCTTTTGATAGTCAGATTCAGCTCTTTTAAAATCAGATTTTAGTATATTTAAAGACTCAATATCGGATCTGATTTCCATATTGTAGTCCTGATAAAGTTTAACTTTAGCTATACAGGCTGGAGTACAGAGATGTTCATATACCTGGGCATCATCTGTTCCGGCCATGAGAGCTTGAGCAGGAGTCACATCCTGTACCATGAAGCTCCAGTCAACTTCTTGAGCCATTGCAGCTGTTTGAGTTGACCTCTCAGTGGGCTTTGAGGTTGAGGGATGTGTGGAGGCCTATGAGGTTCCCGGATTGGTCTTGGGAGCCTTGCATTCCCTTGCAAAATGACCTAGTTGGTTACAGTTGTAACACTTTGCCTTGGTCTTGTCGAACCCGAACTTGCTGGTAGTTGGGTTTTAAGGGAAATGCCTTTCAGTTCTCTTAAAGAACTTCTTCGCTCTGTAAGTTAAGAGAGCCATTTGCTGGACAATGTCCACGTACTCTACATCATCTGGACTAAAACACTCAATATCATCAAAACAATATTGAAAATCTCCTGAGTGTCCACTTCCTGAGACAAAGGCACAACTTTCCTGAAAGAAGTTATGTTGAGCCTGTTGAGACCTTGGAGTCTCAGGAAAAGTGATGTAAGGTCCAGAAGTGCAGGATGGCTGCTGATAAGTCAGGAAATTCTAAGGTTGAGGGGTTAATGAGCCTTCAGCAACCATTAAAGCGTTGCTAGCAGGAAGACTCATGGGTCTGCTTGTTTGGTGGCCCTTCTTACTCTCCATCTCTAGGCGATATCCATCAAGGATGCCGTAGAGTTCAGTCATGGAAAGAGTGTTCAAGTTTTCTGTTCTCTTGATAGAGACATAGTAGAATGTCCACTTATTTGGAAGAGCACTCATGAACTTTCTGGTGAGATCTCTGAGTTCAGGAGTGATCTTCACAGACTGAAGGGAAGAAATAAGATCCATGTACCTAAAGTACTGCTGGCTGAGGGTCTCTCCAGCAATATGAGTGAAGTTCTCGAACTGCTGCTTCAGTGAGTCCTTCTTTGAGTCGTTGGAGCTTGAGTACATCTGAGCAAGTGCATCAAACAATTCTTTGGTAGTCTTGCAATGCTCGAACCCCACCATAATAGAGTTTGGTATTCCAGTCATGAGAATAGTCATAGCATTGCTATCGATGTCCATCTTCTTTCTGTCTTCAACAGAATAGTCCTCGACAACCTTCTCTATCATGGCACCGTTTCCACCAGGTGATGCCACCTTTGGCTTGTACGGTCCATTGATAATGGAGTTCCATATTTTGCTATCTTGGTATCTGATGAAGCCTTCTATTCTTCTACTCCAAGACCTGAAGTTTTTAGGGGTAATGATAGGAGCTTTTGTCATTGTTCACATCTCTACCTCGGATTTGTTAAAGGCCATTGTGTGAGTGAGTGGTAGGGAGGAGTAAAAAACAGGTTGATTTGAATGGTTAGATCACGCAATCAAGAGCCTGAAATGCTCTGATACCAATTGCAGGATCGGTGTTTTGTCACTTAAACACAATGTTTTTCTCTCAAACTCACCTAGAACACACTCGGATATATGAAGAATCAGTAAGAGTTGATCGCAATATAGAAAGTAACTAAGAACACAGAAAGATAATTTTCAAGATACTTTTATATATTGATTCTCAACTCAAAATACAACTCTTACAAGCAGATGATATATATGTCTACAATGAGTTACAAGGAGAACCTATATATAATACTATCTGCAGCTGGATATACTTTAATACCAGCTGGGATCCTATAGCTAAAGTCTATACTACAAGACTAAAGATTAAGGTATCTCGGATAAAGTCTTATCTGAGATTGGTAGTCAGGACATGTCCCTGACTTACCTTTTGTCACCAACTAAAGTTGGTAACATGTACTATCATAAAAAGGTAAACAGTGGAATAAAGTATGGTCAATAACATGGCTCTTTGGGAAGAAGCCATGCTGTATCAAAAGTCTGCAGTGGAGTGTTAGAGACCCTACTTGTGTCCACTGGTTCATAGCAGTGTATTCCGAAGGTTAAATAGCTTCGGAAGAGTAAGTACTTCCGAAGCAACTTATACTTCGGAAGAGGCTGCTTCTTCCAAGGCTTGGAGACTTCTTCTTTTCATCATACTTCAGAAGTGATCTTTACTTTATTCTTCTAAGTCTAGAACTTCGGAAGTATGCACTTGTCTTTAGAAGTAGAGTTTTGTCTTCGGAAGTTGGTCTTTCCCTTTGTCTTCGGAAGAACTCTACAACCTTCGAAAGTTCCATGTTAAGCTTCGGAAGCCTTTGCATACAGCACCAAAATAACTTAAGTGACATAGTTTTGGTTGCATTAGCTTTCTTCTTGATTCAACACGGTTGATTTGAAAGTTAAACAAGCGTTTCGGTGGATTGATGGTCGTCGGAGCGAAGGCCGGAGGTGGTTGACGGTGGGAAAGGGAGGGCGATGGTGGGGAGGTGTGTTTTAATCTCATTTACACTTTCGGTCCCTATAGTTTAATAGGTTAACATATTATGTAAAAACTTTTAAATTCAAGTTTTAAAATCTACAATCTTAACCCTTAAACTTTTAAAGCCTTAATTTAAAATAACCCAAATTATTTATAGACTTATATACTTTATAAGTCTTGTAAAACTTTAAAATATAATTATTCCATTTTAAATTAGACTTATGTATGACAATTAAGACTTTATAAATTTATAACTCTTTACTTTATAAAATAAAAAAAATATAGTCAATTGTTTAAAAGATTAAATAAATGAAAAATTAAATAACCCCACTTTTTAAAGGTTAAGCTACACTTCTAATTCATATGATTCATTAGAATAAATAACATTAATTTGATAATGAATTTTCTTGGCATGAAAGTTTAAAATGAATTTGGGTTTTGGATTTATAATTTGAATTTAGGCGGATGTTACAGTCTTTTTACTTTAAGAAATTTCGTCCTCAAATTTAATAATGAGATGACTAATTTCAAGGATATAGGGAGACTTGGATTTTATGCCACATTCGCAAGTGTCACTTGGAACGTTTAAATTCAATGGGTTTAATTATTAATGTTTTGCTACGCTTAAGTTTGTTTAATTTCATTGTTCATGATCTTATGTGCTCCTTGGTAAAGGGTACAAGATTATTAATTTAGAAAGTTCAATTGATAAACTTTTGTATCTTAAATGGTTCAAGACATCTGGAAGGTTTTGTCACGCGGGAAACACCAAGATTAGTGTGACATGAGACTCGGAGATAAGTTTAGGATGTTTTTGGATGGCATATAGAATTCATAAAAGCTTCTCAATGAAACAACTTTTACGGGGTTTCAGGATGATCGATTGTTGTTTAATTATGTCTTTGACGTTTCAAAGTTTTATTAGCTTAAGGTTGATACGAGAATCATGTTTGCTATGATTAAGGATTCAATTTATAATAAGTGCATCATTGTAATAGGTTTTCAGGATAAGTTCGGTTTTGAGGGGAGGACGTTCGGAAAGAGTATTAAGGGTCGTTAAGAGATTTGGGATAATGAGTTTAAGATTCAAGGGAACAAAATCAATGAAGAAACGAGTCAAAATATCAAGATGTTTCGAGTGTAACGTTCGGTTTACAAACCTAAACATTACGTTGACTTATCAAAGTATTAGGTCAACTACAACCTTAATGAAGACATGCTTACCTATAAGCGGACACTCACCCCAAGGGTTCCCAAGTAAGGTAAACGGATCCATTCGTTGATTTGGATTTATATGAATACCTTGCCTAGACAGAACACCTCGAGATACAGGCATCCTACTCTTCCAGCATTACATGTTTCAAGTTATAGGACATAGACTTTGACGAAATTTGAAAACCACGAATAGCGATTCAAAAGCACATTTTGAAAACCATTTGATTAAGGCATATAATGCCTTAGAATATGATTTAAGATGCGTGTGTGCATTGATAAGATTCAAGGTATAAACATAAACACATAAGGCATATAATCACATAATCAAGTATAAACACATAAAGCACATAAATTCCTATCTAAGCATATAAAATACATGAGAGGACTTATGTGTAAGGGTACTTAGTTATAGTCTAGGTCATTCCATTTCTAATAACCTAAATCCCTAACCATGGCTCTGATACCAATCTGTCACACCCCGACCGACGGCGGAATCATCGGGGCGTACGAATGGGAGACGATTGCTCATAGCTCATGGAACTAATTATGTTGAAATATTATTAAATATCAATATTCATTAAACATTACAAGACAAATAAGTAATTACAAAACAATCAAAATACAACCAATAACATAAGACTTTCAATTTAAACTAGGTCCAAGTCCTACATGAGCACGAAGAGAAATCCACAAGAAGCAAGCCTGAAACATGATAAAAATAAAAGGTCAACTAAAAAGTTAGTGAGTTTCCAAGGTTTTCATACATAATATAACAAGGTTACAAGTAGCAATTCATGTCATAGGTTATAGGTTAGTAAGGTTATAGAACACATATCGTTACAACCAAACCTCGACTTGATTACAAGTATATAAGATTGGTTAAGTGTATTTGGTTCCCATGATGAACAAGCATACGTCATCAGGAGTCGGCAATACATCGACTATAGCACCAAATAGGCTTGTCAGGCCCAAAGATCTAAGACGTCGCCAGGCTAGCAATAGTTAATGATTGTAAAAAAAATATGTATCTCATATAAACACTTACAACACATAAATATCCATGACAAAAATATGAATTGCAAGTGCTTTACAAGTCTAAACGTCTACAAGTGCGTTATGTATAAGTAATCATGTTTCACCCCAAATTAGTGTGAAAAGATAAAAAGAGGGCAAGAAAACTCACCAGATGTAAATAATATAATGATAAGAATGTAGACGAGGCTCCAACGATTTGTTTTACAAGTTTCCTAAACGTATAGATTCCAAGATTAAGTTCAATAATAAGATTAACGAGTAAACGTGAACTAGGGTTTCAATTGGAATTTGGGGTTTAAATAATTAAGTAAAATAATTAATCATTTTTGTTTTGGTTAAATAAAGATAATATAAATCATTTAACTTTAAGAATAAAAAAATATCTCAACAATTTAAGTTATTGATTTAATAAAAATTAAGTATAATATGTGAAAATAACTACTTAATTTAATAATTAATTATTTAAAGCTTGTTAACGAGAATTAATTAAATACTTATTTAAATGACGTTAAAATTATTTAAAATAATTTTATAAAGTTTTGGGCTTTTAAAATGATTTAACACAAAGGTTTTATAATACAAAACCCTAAAAATATAAGAATAAAACCCTAAAAATATAAGAATAAAATAAATAAAAGTTAACGAGTAAATTTATTAACTATTTATGATTTAACATAGTTAATTAAATCATTGAATAATTAATTACTTAAATAATCATTTGCATAATTAATTATTTAAATAATCATTGAACTATAACATAAATGACTTAGTAATACTTTTCTATAACTTTTTATTCTTAAAAATATTAATTAATCTAAGAAATATAAGTGTTAAAACCTTTAAAAACTAACTTGATATTTTATGAAATAATTTAATTAACAAAATGTTGTTTATTGTGATTTATTAATATAATATTAATTTTCTGAATTATAAATTATACAAAAAAATTAATTAAAACAAAAATGGCAGAGGCCCGGTTCGAACCCGGGACCTCTTGCCTATTGGGTTCACGAATTACCAGTTGGGCTATAGCCCATATCTGCTTAAGATTCAAAATAATTTTATAAATCTATTAATTAAAGAAAACCTCAAATTACTCAAGAACCCTAGAATGGAATTGTTCCAAATTAAACATGAATCCGTTGTTGTTAATGTCATTTATCATAGGGCTTTTAATCCCCATGTAAAATCGAGCATATTGATATATATAACTTACATGATTGAGTTCGATTTGATGATCTCAAGTTTAAGAACGAGTCGCGACGATGCGATGGTTGATTCAAGGTGCAAACGAGGTTCGTAATCAAATTAAGTTTGCAGGAAGTTTCGGATGGTGATTCTAAGTAGAAACCCTCAACCAATTTTATATAAAAGAGCCTCAAACATGCTTCACGATTAAGTTGCAGGTACGAACAATTATGGTAATTGGAATCAAGGTGTGGGTGTATTGTGAATGAAATTGGTGTTACAGAAAGTTTATAGGTGTTAATTCGAAGGTTTTAACATCGTTCTATAGACCCAATTTAGACTGTTTCATAATGATTGTGTTCAAGTTTTAAAGAAAAGCTTCGATTTTAAAATGTAACACCCGGTTATTTTTAAAAAGACAATAAATAAAGAATAAAAGAAAGAAAGGCAATTAAGTCCAAGTGGAGGGACTAAAAGTGTAAAAAGGACAAAAATCTTTGAAAAGTTGGTGTAAAGGTGGGCATGGCCGCCCACCCTATTTTCACATCACCCCCATTCGGACTTTAGAGAGAGAAAGACAAGAGGAGAGTAGAAACTCTCGGCTTGTGGAAGAAGAAGAAGTGAACGAATTCAAGGTAAGAATTCGTGGTTTTGACATGTTTATGACGGGTTTTATCCCGTTATGTGTTTGTATGCTTATGGGTTGTGTTTGTGCTCGTGTGTTTGTGTTTTTGGATGTTGTTTCTAGGTGTTTTGAACTCTTTTCAAGCGGGTTAAAAGGAAGAACACCCAAGTTGCACCAGGTGAGTTCTAGACCCCGGTTTTTACATGTTTTAAACTACCTTTGGGGCTGAAAGCGTATTAAAATGATTTTTCAAAGTTTATATGTGAATACCCGTATGTATTGTGTATGTTGGATGATGGTTCTTGGATGTTTATAGGTTATTCATGTTTAGAATAGCCACATTATGCTTAGAACCGATGGGTTTGATGATTAGGATTGAAAATATCCTAGAAACATGTTTTACAGAATGCACATACACCTAGATAAGTGTTCATACGGCTAAAAGTGCCTTAAAAAGAATTAAGTGTAAGCCATGCGCCTAAACAGTGGCCCATGCGCTTAAGTGTTCATGCGTCTGAATAGTATCCATGCGCCTAGATTGGGCTGGAATTTACTAAGTGTTCAGACGTCCAGGAGCTCCCATGCGCCTGAACAGTACCCATGCGCCTGAAAGTGGCCCATGCGCCTAAGTGTTCCCATGCGCGAACAATACCCATGCGCCTGAAAGTGGCCCATGCGCCTAAGTGTTCCTATGAGCCTGAACAGTGCCCATGCGCCTGAAAGTGGCCCATGCGCCTAAGTGTTCCCCATGCGCCTGAATAGTGTCCATGCGCCTGCATAGTGCCCATGCGCCTAGGACTTAGAATATTTTTCTGATTTTTTAGGGAAAATGTGTAAAGTAGGCTTTGACTTGGGAAATTCCCGGGGGACTATAAGTTGACTTTTGGGGGTCATAGATAGTATGATGGGCATGTTATGGATGATGATGGTGATGATGTTGCATGACTATGCATGATGTATGTTATGTATGTATGATGAATGTTTATCTTTCCATGGCTTTATGTGTTATATTAATGAATGAACCGAAAGTATTATGTAACGTAAAGTGAAAGATAATGAAAGAGGAACATGATGAATGAATGCACACATTAATGAATGGATGAACGTAAACAAGAGGTCCCCGGTTCGAACCCGGGGAACCTCCTGTTTTAATTTTAAGGCTTTTTAGCCTTTGTTTTAATTCAGATTTTTTTCTAAAAATTTATAAAAATCAAGTTGTGAACTTGTTATTTTTTTAAACACCCTACTATTTTCTGTTAATTTATTTCATAAGATGTCTTTACATTTTATTATATGTTATAGATAAATAATATAATTAATTTATTTCTCTTATAAATTGAACCTTAAATATAGTTTAACTTATAGAATCATTACTTGTACAAATAATGTATTTTATTATAAGTTAGACTTAAAATATTGTTTTGCTAAATTATTGTTAGTCCAAATAAATTATATAAAATATTTTTCATAATAAAATAGACTTTAAATGTTGTTGTTTATTTAAATAATAAGCATATATTGTTGTATAAATGAGGGTAATTTTAAAAGTTATACACGTTACTGAACTTTGTAACTAAGTTGTATTACAAATGGTTTCCTTACATTTTTTTTAAACTAAATTGCTTAACTTGTATATTTCTTTTCTTTTATTATTTAATGTAATTAATAAAACCTCTAAATACCAAATTCCACCTAAAACCTAGTTCTCGTTAAAACGTTAAGCTTGTTATAAATAAACTTAAATCTTGTAAATATATTTATATTCTTAGGTGCATTGTGAAGCATTACATTGAAACGTTGCTTATTATATTTCTTATAATCGTCAACTTTATATTTATTTACAAGTGAGTATTTCTATACCCCTTTTTATATTTTTACACTTTGGGGTGAAACATGTTATATTATAACATTGTAGTTGTAAACACAGTTGATTCTTGTAAACTCATGGCATTTCACCTGTATGTTGTGGTTAGTTGACCTTTGTAGCTACCATGTGTCACACCCTCAAAATCCACGTGCGGAGTTTTACCGCGAGGCGTGTGAACAAACCAGGATCACAGTCAATAGTTACTCAGAACGACACTATATGCCAACATTAAAATAAAATCACCAAAGTTTAAACTTGAAACTGTGCGGAAGCGTTTTGTAAAACAAACCAACGAATATAAATGCATACTACTACCAAGTATCATACAAGTCATGCGAATCTAAAACATTAACATGCCCACTAGTTATAACATAACTAATATACCACACAAAGATCAAATCACGCACTACATGCCATGTGAAGCCACTCACAACTTCACACCCTAAACCTTGCCAATCCTACTAAGTAAGGGCCTCAGATTCGCAAGCGTGTATGATAATCACAACATACTCATTAACCATGTTCATTGCATTCAACATACACCACAATAATCAATTTCCAGTCCCAAATATGATGTCTTAACTACTAACCAACATCAACATCATACATGATCATCAAAGTCCATACATCACCCATGATTATCCAAGCATCCCATACAACTAAAATTAACATGTTCTATCACATTAGAAATCATCCATGAACATACTAACATGCTCCTAATATCCCAAACATGCTCAAACTATCATCTTTCAAACTTTATGCAAATAAAGTTTCCCTGTTGGGAAAGTACATCTCAAATACATCAAACACTCAATGTATTCATGAATTTATCACCAGTATACCATCTCAAGCTCATAACAAAATCTAGACATGATCAACAATACCTAATCATCATAATCCATCAATCATCATGAACAAAAGTTTTCACTTTTGGCAAGGTATGAACTAGACTACATCATACATAGATTTCTTGCACCAAAATCATTATCTCATACTCATGAACCATTATCAAGCACATTACATCACCAACTCTTTGAAATTCATTAACATTCAACATCAAAAGTTTCTACTTTTGGCAAGCTATGAACTACAACTTCCATTCCAAGGTTTTTAGCATTCATATCAACAATCTAGCACCTAATCATCATCATAAACACATCAACAACATCAATTCATGATCAAATCACCCTTTCATGCAAAATAAAGTTACTGATCTTAGTAACCTATGAACCACACGTCAAAAACATAGTTTTGTTGCATAATCAACGTAACCAACATCAATCTAACCTCACTAACAACATAACATCATCAAACAATCACAAATCAACACCCAATCCACCAAGTTCGACCTAGGTTTCGGCTAGCATCAATTACCACGAAAAACATGTAGATTTCTAAACTTTAAACGTGTGTTAACTTGTACTTGATGATTCCAACGTGTTCTATGCCTTGTAATCGACCAAAACCAATGTCTTCTTGCTTGTTCTTGGTTGAAATCACAATGGTGAGGGTGTGGGGATAGAGGTCGCGGCCGAATGGTGAAAATTAGGGTTTGGGATTGTTTTATTTAATTTAATTTTGCATAATTACCATTTAAACCCTTGTGTTTTGTATTTTATAAAAATTAAACTTTAAACTCTTTGTAAAGTGTTTTAACTTAATAGTATAAAGATATAAACTAATGATAATCATTATATATTTTATCTTTATAAAAACACAAGACATACGAATTAATAGGCACGTTTCCACGTTACGCGATTAATTTTCACAAAGAACATTTAAAACATGAAAACACATAAACATAATACCATAATCACATAATGAGTTAGATTATCATTAATTTAACATTGTTAATTATTATTAGGTCACCAACGTTAAACGACAACTAGTGTGTGCTTACGACACGTGTATGCACTCAACGGAACTAACGGAGTTTGGTAACAGAAAATTATTAGATGTCACACCATGTAATGTCGAATATATGTACAATCATTAACTATTGCTATCCTGGCGACGTCATATATCTTGGGCCTGACAAGCCTGTTTGGTTGATCCAAGTACACTTAGCTAATCGTATATACTTGTAAACGTTTGAGACTTGTAAAACTTTGTCAAGGTTTGATTATGCATTCTGTCTTACATCCCTAGTTACTTTGTTCTCTAACTTACAACACGAATTGCCATCTTTTCTATACTAGTGTATTGCAAACTATTGAAATCTCACCAACATTATGTTGATCTTTTATTTTTAACATGTTTTAGGAAATACTCAAGTTTGATCGCCACTTTGAAGCTTCTTCACACCTAGGAATGGACCTAGTTAAATAAATGAATGAGCTTGTTATGCTTTCTTTATTTGAGACTTATGTTTGTAATATTACCTTTGAAACTTATGAATAATATATTTGGATTTAATAATAGTGTTATGTGGCTGTGAACGATCTTAACTCTCACTCCTCGATGTTTCCGCCGTCAAGGTTGGGGTGTGACACCACTTGTCAACCCAAGCCAATCTAGACAAGCTAATAGGCTGGCTCAAAAGATACAAGACATAATTATTGAAGAGTTTAGACTTAGAAGGAGACAAAGGCAATTAGGTAATAGTATTAGTCAATTGGATGTTGAGGCAGACCCTTAGATTATATTCGAAGAGAAAACCTTGACTGAAGGCCCAGTGGTAGAGTCTGAGAGCCCTGTCACATCCATACTACTTCAGCAATTCATTCCTTCAATGAAGCACCTACTGGTGAAGGTGCATCTCAACCTCTCTCTGGCTAGAGCTTGGAAATTACACCAAGCAATAAAGGCCAAAGCTCTCTCCACCTTAAGTCACAAAGGTCTGTGAGTGACAAAGGGAAAAGAAAAATGACTTCTGAGCAGATTGAGGAGGAGGAGAGAGAGAGAGAGAGAGAGAGAAGAGAGAGAGAGAGAAAGAGTAAGCTAAGGGAAGAAAGTTCCTCTACTGGGTCTGTAAGATTCATGGAAGCTACTATCAGGGCTGCCCCCAGGCTAAACACTCAAGATGATGAGTTGCTACTTACAGAGCAGGAACTATGATATTGATAATATCATCTCCCTCCCCTTAGATGAATTAAATGAACTGGCTGACATGGAATTGTGAAAAGAAAGAAAGGAGGCAGAGGATGCTAAATTACTCCTTCAAATCAAAGAAAAAAAAGACAGAAAAGACTCTACAAGCATGTGTCTACTCTTTCCTCAGTTGAAGAAATCATGTACATGAGGATGTGACTCCATAAGAACCTCAGGTAGACAAAGAAACTGATAGGATCAACATGATCAACTACCTGAGTGCCATTGGCCTCTATGCTGATGTACTACTTCCCTTACCCTTTGATTACATTGAGTTTGAGTACCTCAAACAGCTTGAACTTGAATTAGTCAAAGAAAGAAAGACCACTAAGAGGAAGTTAAGATAAGAGGCTACAAATCAAGAGACATCATCCAAAAGAGCATGAAGAAGTCTACTGACAGATAGATAATGATGAGCTTCTTAAAGTTGTATGGATTCTTCGGAATGAGACTTGGACCCATGTCTTTATCTACTATAGATAAGCATATAAGGGTGATCAAGCAGAAGATTCAAAAAGGTGAACTTGTTGACTTACACTCCCCACCAAGTCAGGTCCCTCAGGAAGTAGATATTAGGGTTGAACCATTTAAGACAACACAACCTGAATCTCCTACTGTGCCTCAGCAAACTTCCACTTCTGATCCACAGCAAGGTTCTGTTCCCTCTCAATCTGAACCTATGAGAGAGGAAGACCCAACTAAGAAAGACAAAGAAGATCAACCAGGTGCTGCAGGCCAGTCTTCTCAGTTAAAAGGTTCAAAGGGGAGAAAAAGGATGGCTTCCAGACCAAATCCAAAGAAGAAGAAGAAAGAAGCATCCATCTCCAAACCTCAAGATGAGTCAGAACATCCTAAGGATGTGCAACAAGAAGATGCTCCACCAACTCCAATTCAAGTAGCTCCTCTAGCATCAGGAAGACCCATCTTGTCCTGAACGTACATTATAAATCCAGAAAGATGCCATGTCATCAAAGATCAAGGTGTTGAAGATGTCTACACATGGCAAGCATGTTTAATCTACCTCTACATGATCTTTTTGACATGAGAAGACACTATGAGAATCAGAGTGATCTTGATCATCTTATGAAGAAAGGGATGGTCATCATCATGATAAGGACTGTTGATATATGAAGTCTTCAAGTGTTTTGGTAGCATCAGCCTAGGGGGAGTTTGTAAGGTTTGATATAAGGTTGATGCAACCCAAACACCAAAGTCTCTCCTGCATGCATGCACAAGTGTACTGAAGTGGAATGCTTCGGAAGTTTCACACTCTGCCTTAGAAAATATTCTAAGTGTGAAATCTTCTGAAGCCAAGACCAATATATTCCGAAGCCAAACATGAAGTCTTCTGAAGCTTCAAATGCAAAGTCTTCCGAAGCCAACACTTGAAGACAGATTTCTTCCGAAGACTTTTGAACACATGCTTTATCTGATGTACATTTTCCATAAAACTGGACCCCTTTTTGCTGCAACTTTGATTAAACACCAATTTTACATAAGTTGGTGAAAAAGTCCATGCTTTTGGTAACTATACATTAAGGTCTTGAGTCTATAACTTTCTACTTTATGTACTTAATTCTTTTTGTAATATATTAGGATGTGAGTTATGGTATGTCATAGTCACTAGTCAAAAGGCAATCTGCCTTTTGACTCTACATTGATTTGGTTCTTGTCTAGATCATGTATCCAGTTGGCCTTCAAAGTATGGCCGGCTGTAGGTTGTCGTATAAGGATCTCTGGTCCTTTTTATCTTATATCATTGCTTTGTAAACACTTGTAAGGAACTAGAGAGCAATATACATCATCCTTGAAAACCAACTATTTGTGTTCTTGTTCTGTCTCTTAAATACGTGTGTTTTTTAGTTCTCACAAAAACTAGTTTTCGAGTTCCCCATTTGATTTGTTAAGTGTTGTTGCACACTCTCCTCTTTGTGTTGTTGTGTTACAAGAAAGTACCCTTAAAAGGTCATGCACTATTATATATGCATATGGATTACCTTATAAGTCTAATAAAATAACAACCCAATAACACACAAGAAAATTTTATTACCTAAGAAAATGTTAGATACATATTTTAAACCTCAATGCATATGTGGTTATGAACTCTAGGTCAATAAGTATCTGTTTACATAAGGCCTTTTTAATGGTTGTCTAATGAAAAAGCCACCAAATATATTAACTTCCATTTTCTTTCGGCAATATAGTATGAAAGCTCCGAAGCTTACAATTTGGACCATATATACGTTATATATTACCATATACTTGATAACATAGTCATGAAAACATAACTTGTATAAAAATTAAATAATTCATCTAAAGTTAACATCAATTACATGATATAATGTGATCTTGCATAACTTTTTGTAAAACTAACTCATAACATGTAAGCATGTTTCCTTAATGGCTTTCCTTGCATCAAGAACTTCTAAACTAGAGCATCTTTGAACAAAAAACAGTGATCTCCCATATCAAAACATAGAATTTTGTAAATTGTAAAGTAAAAGAAAGGATAATATAGATTCATTTTGACTCATGTAATTCAAAGTCACACACCTCAAAATTGTAGAAAGTTTTAAACTTGTTTATTTTTCTTACCAGAGCTACCACGATTAGTCTCCTCAAACACTTACCGTCGTTGTCGAAGCATACCATCAAATCACGATTGCTACTATACCTAAAACCATAATTATCGCTGATAACATGAACCTTAAAACAAGGGGAATGTCGTTGAAATTCGAACTAAGGCTTTCTTGTGTGTGTTTCTTCGAAAGAGGGTGGAACAAAACCGAAAGTGGGTATTATTGACGAAACATGGAACAAAAAGGGTAGGGGATGGCATTAGAGTGGCACTTTAATGGTGATGGTGGTGATTGTTGGTTGTCTGTTACAATCTAGAAACCATATGTAGGTGTTCTAACGATGAAGTTGAGGTGCTTCAACGAAGGAGATAGTTTCTGGTGGAGTAGGCTCATGGTGCAGCAATGGAAGGTGGTTGTGGCGATTGATGGCAGCGGCCGGTGGTTGAGGTAGCAGCGGTGACAACGATGGTGAACTCCAGATAAGAGAGGAATGGTGACCTATAAAATCCAGTTATAATTTTAAATTAGAAGTTTACGATTTGGAGAGGAAGAGAAGTTATAGGTGGAAGGTAAATTACCAAAAAAGCCCCTAATAATTTTCTTTTATTTTTAAAAATAAAAAAGAATAAAATAAAAATCATGTGGTTAGAATTGGTTCTTATGGTTTTTTATAAAATTTTAGTATTCAATTGAATATCTCTCTCTCTCTATATAGATATATATATAATATATGTACATATACACATATATACATATACATATATACGTGCACACACATATATATATACATATACATGTACACATATATACATATATGCATATATACATATATACATATACATATATACACATATATGCACACACATACATATATACATATACATGTACACATAATACATATATGCATGTATACATATATACATATACATATATACACATATATGCACACACATACATATATACATATATATATATATATTATATATATATATATATATATATATATATATATGTATATATGTATATATATACTATATACATATGCATATATATACATATATATATACACACACACACACTAATAGAGTGACTCATACTATGCATAGGATTGTAAAATTTGAAAATGCTAATTCTGAGTATTTATACATTAGTATTAACATACTATAAAATTTCACACGTAAAACACAGATAAAAAAATATACCAAAAAGAAATATTGCTAAAAATTAATCATCGAAACAAAAGAAAAGAATAACAAATATGTAAATGGTAATTTTATTAAAGTTAAGAGTAAATTACAAATTGTGTCGTTTATTAATATATGAAATTACATTGTATGTCTTTTAGTTTTAATAATTACATCTAATGTCCTTAATTTTAAAATATGTGCACACATATTGTCCTTTACATCATTTTTCAGTTAAATATAATTAACTCAGTTATGTATCTCTTACATGAAAAGCATTTTTGTCATTTTCTTTCTACATCTAATAAATGATAGATAGTCAGGAATCCTTAGTAGATAGGCTCGGTAATCCATGAGAAAATCACCAAAATGTCTAGCTTGATCACAAATATTACATAAATGCTTCTTTGACTGCTTTTTTAAATATAATATTAAATTTAAAATAAGATCATATTTTAAGAAACATCTCTAAATATCTGACTAGAAAATAAAAATCTCAAGGACACCATCAAGTACTACAATATTAAATATCACTAACGACTAATTCTTGACACACAATTTCTTGCTGGTAATCACTAAAGGATGCTACACCTATAATAAAGGTTTTCGATGATGAAAATCTCTTTTGTTATATATCTTGGTTCTTTTTGTGATCATACTACTCTAAGTGACAGTTGACCTTGGATATCACTCTCAAGGCCTCAAGCAACTCACACACTAACACGTGGTTACGCATATCAGTTGCCTTAGTAAAATCATGCGACGTTTTAACCTATGAATTAATATCGACACTTGTTGATCCATGTTTCCATAAATTTTAAAATTATCATTTTCTTTTAGTTTTGTTTCAACCCACTATGTACCCCTTTGACCTCCTATTTTTCACATTTCCTTTTGTAAGTTTTCATTCTAACTATGTTTTTATTGATGCTCTCTCAGCAAATTAACGTTGTTAATTTGTTGAATGTATTAAAATGATGATTGAAAAGATCGAACACAAAAGAAAAGGTTATCAAATATGTAATTTCTGCTAAGGAAGTCATACTATACATTAACCACAGATATCCTCCGATACAACTTTCCTTATCACGAGTTTTTCACCAACATCAACCTCTCATTGTTCTATCGGTTTGTACAATATAATCATATATATTTTGTTGGGTGATGTTAACATACCCCCTATAACACACTTAAATAAGCCCCTAAGTAATCTCTCTCACAAAAGGTATGTTTGATACATGGAGTTCCATTTAACTATTCTCTTTTTGTTTCGGTACTTTTCAAAGGGCTATGAATAATATTACATATATATATATATATATAACATACACAATATTTTGATAACCAATTAATATATATATATATATATTAATAATTGTATATGAAAAAAGGTTACATCGATCTCACAAGGCCTAAATAATCACAACTTGAAGGCTAACACATGAAAAGAGATAGCCTATACATTATAATTAATGAATAATAATACCTCAGATTCATGGTGCCTAGGCGGCACCAGTTTTCCTTAACCTGGCGCGCGCATCTTCAGTGCTTCCAGTAGAAGATGTAGCTGATGCTTTGTTGTTCGTTTGAGTCTGTTGTGAAGTTGCAGCCGCCTGAGATTTCATTTCATAACTTATATACATATATGCATGCTGTTATATTGGAATATCTCAAATAAAGAATGAAGTGATTTTTAGGCATATTCTGATGGTTTTGTGTAATTAGTTTGCGGGCGATAACATCACGAGTTGGCTCAGTTGGCTCGTAATATTTGAAATGAGTTGTAAGCTTAGCTAATAATATTCAACTTGAGTGTGCTTGTGGAATATGGATTAGAATCAATATCCGTTGATGATTTTGCATGCCATTGTTTATATGTAGTTAAATAACAAGTTAATGACGTTATTAAATTATGCATGTATTAAATAATAGAGTATTGAAGTATCAAATTATTGATAATAAAGAAAAACTTGATATTAATTGTGAATTTTAAATAATTTATACGAGCCAACGAGCGAGTTATATATATATTATATTTTATTATTCGCCCTACATCAACCCCTAGCAATCGACCCAAAAATAGTTCGAAAAAAATCCACTCGACTCTTGTTTAATCCGGTTTCTAATGAGTTAATTACGGGCAAGTTGCAAAGCACATGATAAAATATAGAGGAAATTAAATTGGGCATGTAATTACGTAACTTTTTACCATGTAATAATGCAACTTTTTTACCATAAAAAAACTAACCACTTATAATATTAAAAAAACCGTTTAAGAAGGCATATATATATATATATATGTCAACCAATTCCAACAACCACTCATGTGGCCCGTTTCAAAATTACACAACTCGTTATCACTAAGCACAAGTAAAACTGCATAAAATAGTAAAAAGGGTGTTTTGACAACTTTTTAATCAGCATTTTAATAGTTCAGATGTTTGAATGATTTAGACTGTTTGTTTTGTGATCACATGTCTGAATGATTAAGACATTTACCTCTGAATTGTTAAATATTATATTGATGCTGAATGGTTAAGATGACTAATGTTAAGTGGTTAAGACATATTATTTGAATTGGCCAGACATTTGTCTTTGAATAGTTAAACGATATACTACCTCTTAATGGTTCAGACCTATTAATGGTTCTACACTAAATAGTTCAGACATCTTATTGGATCAATACTTAATCATTCAGAAGTTGTCAAACAACCATTTAGTAAGATTTAAAAGTGTTTCAATTAGGTTATTTATATTTTTATTTGTTCCAACTAAGTCATTAATATTTTTGTTTGTTTTTATCAGGTCATTAAAATTTTAAGAGTGTTCCAATTAGTTCATTCATATTTTTTTTTAAATTTTAAATAATTCGTATTTTTTAAAAATGATTCATTATTTTATAAATATTGTTAGTATTTTATATATTTCAATTGTTTTAAAATATATTTTTATAATTTATAAGTGATCTAATTAGAAAAATTCTAAAACTATAATGATTTGATTGGGATAAAAATATTTTGTAAGTGACTTGATTGAGACAAACAAATTTATATATGACTTGATTGGAACAAATAAATTTATAAATGATCTGATTATAACAATCTTAAAACTTGATTATTATTTTATAAAGTTATCCTTTTAATCGTGTTATGGAATATGAATATATGATAGTGGATTTAAATTGATGATGAATTATCAAATGAGTCATACCGGAGGGGGTGGTCTTTGAATAGATTGTGACATAACCAATTGTAGAAGATCAAAAGCCCTTGTTTGAGCATAGGCTAAAACCCTTTGGAAGTAAAGAGTTGCAGAATCCCCAGCCCTGGTTTTCAATTCGGACAGGGTCCGATCAATCTCGGGTTCATGCTTCGAGATGTATGGTTTCAAAAATGACTCGTAAATATATTTTGTTCCCTGAAATAGTTAATGCAAAATAAAATGAAAAAAATAAAACATTTTCAATTTGATATATTTTATTTGAGAAATCAATGTTTTTTGTAAACCGGATCAAGTTAGAATAACAAGGTTAACTAGTCGGCCATGTCACGAAAATTGGTTTTTATGGTTGTTTTCGGGTTTTTTGAATCGACTGTTTCATTAAAGGTCTATTCTTTAGCTTGTAACTTAACCAATGGCACCAGGGGTTCTTGTATTTATGGTTGTTCAAAGTTGGATATTCGAAATTTCAGATATCCGAAAATTTTGGATAGTGAAAATCACTATCCGAATCCGTATCCGAAATTTCGGATATCTGAAATTCGGATATCCGAATTCAGATATGGATTCGGATATCCGAAGTTCATTTTTTATTTTTTATTTTAATTTTTTACAATAATTAGGCATATAATATTATAAAAATAATATAAAAAAGCAACTCATATAATAAAATTCACAATATACACTAAAAAATCCCAATCTAAAGTAAAAATATATGTAAAATGCAAAAAAATAAAAAAATTATTTTTAGTTTTCGAATAATCGGATATCCGAATATCCGAAACTTTTGAAAATCACTATCCGAACGAATCCGAAATTCAGATATTTCGGAATCAGATTTTCAAATCAAATTTTAGAATCCGGATATTTTTTAACACCCCTACTTGTATTAACCAATCTGCCAGTCTGATCCGGTTTCAAAACACTAAGAAAAATTACCTGTGTTTTGGGGTACCACAAGTACACGCAAATTACCAACTTTGTTTCACTATACATTGGGAGCCTTCAAAGTACATACAAATGAAAAAAAAATTCCAAGTTAGAAGTAGATACGGTTCATATGAGTAATTACATACAGTAAAGAAATTAAATTTGATTATATTTTTGTTTTGAGTGTCAGTATTTGTGTTTTTACTTGAAATGTTATAAATATTAAAATATGCACGTGTCGTATATATAATTTTTGAAATGTTTGAAGGTTTTTATAAACAAAATTCACCAAAGTTCGATATTTATATGACTTTCAATAAGCATTAGTTATGCCATTACCATGAAATGAAAGCATCACCAAACGGATCCCAAACGGTCATTGCAGCGATTATTATCCTGAAACGTTACAATAAGCTTGTAAACGACTTGCTTTTTGAAACAAGTGACATATATGAAAATTTGAATATTATACCAGTATTGACACCAAAAGCGAAGTTGTTCCACATCTGGTTTATTTTTCTCTATAGATTTGAAGCATTCATAAGCTGGATAAGCATATGCAAGCAGCAACCTATACACATTAGGTGACATAAGGTATGTAACTAAGAGTAAGTGTTACTCAATTATAGTCAAGTATTTTCATTGTTAATTTTTATGAGATTAAATGGATGACATAAATGAAAAGTGTAACTCAGTTATAGTCAAATATTAAATTACAAGTTCAACCTAAAATAATAGTAGCTGGTGATATTATTTTTCAAAATCACTATTTAGTAAATCAGTAATCGGGGTTAAATAACATTTCATCAAGAACACTGGTAATAATATATTATTTACAATCGTAACAATATGAAAATTAAATGAGCTAAATAAAACACTTATAAAAGAAAAATTATGAAAAGGACCATAAATATGTCTATTGATGCATTTTAGTTTTAAAAGACATGTTTGAAGTATAAATTAAACATTGAGTATGTTCTTCATTACTCAAATACGAGGCTTATAGCAAAATGATTTGAAGTTTGCTACGCACACTGTGTTAGCAAAACCAAAAACCATGATTCGTTTAAGCATGTTTTCACTGCTCCTTCTAACAAATAGGGGTCTTTAAAGTTGGATATCCAAAAGTTTAGATATCCGAATTTCAGATATTCAAAAATTTCGGATAGTGGAAATCATTATCCGAATCCGTATCCGAAATTTCGGATACTGATTCGGATAGTGATTCGGATATCCGAAATTCATTTTTTATTTTTTTTATTATTTTTTAGTTTTTTACAATAATTAAGCATATAATATTATAAAAATAATATAAAAAACCTCATATAATAAAAGTCATAATATACATTAAAAATCTCAATCTAAAGTAAAAATATATGTAAAATTCAAAAAAGTAAAAAAAAAATTTGGTTTTCGGATAATCGGATATCCAACTATCCAAAACTTTTGAAAATCACTATCCGAATCTGAATCTGAATTTTCGGATATTTTGGATCCAGATTTTCGGATCGGATTCTCGGATCTGGATAATTTTGAACAACCCTACTAGCAAACAAACTTTTTAAACAAATTAATTTAAAATTATGTTGCTTTAAAAAGGTTATGTTCTTTGAACATATATCTACAAATAAAAACATATTACATGTGAATACATACGTGCGAACATGCGTGGACACACAAGGATATATGTTATAGAGGACAAAGTTATTAAAAAAAGTTAAAAAACAATACGATGGAATTGAAGTTTCGTCTTCTCGTAACTATTTTATTACTTAAGTTAAACATCGAGTATGTTCTTCGTCACTCAATTGATTTTTAACTATCACATCAATAGTAATCTTCGTGAAGAAAATAAGAGTGTTTGATCAAACCATACACAAATATTCGGTTCAGCGTATATCCCAGCATCTTGCCCTGTCAATCATCAACAAATCATCGATTACTTAACCGTTTCTAAAGAAACCGTTTTGTATATCCCTAATTCATGTAGAAACAAGAACATAAATACCTAGAAAATTATAAAACAATCAATTGAAATACAAATACGCAAAATGAGATCGGAATTCACTTAATATGAATAACGATGCATACAAGTAATATGAATATAATCCTCCAAAAGATATATTGCATTCGCACATCTGGAAATCATAAAAACGAAGAACATACATACCTAGAATTCGAAAACACAATCAATAGAAATCGTAATCATGAAATTGAGATTGTAAAATCACTAAACATGAACATATACATCGCATTTGCATCACTAATCATACAGAAGTAACAGAACATCAACAAACCTGAAGAGCAATCAAACCTATAATTCAAAAACACGATCACTAAATGACACTATGACAGAAATCTAAATCATATACCAAAAATCCTCCAAAACACATATATACATCACGCTTGCATATCACTAAATCATAAAAAAAAACACCAACGAAAATGAAGAACATACAAACCTAGAGTTCGAAAACACAATCAACGGAAATCGTAATCATGAAATGACGGAATCACGAAATGCAAACAACAATGCATATATATATATATATATAGATATATATATGTATGTATGTATGTATATATTATAATAATCATCTAAATGTAAACAAAAACAACGGTTTACCGATGGATTATCTGAAGTAATTGAAGAATGTTAACGAAATGTGGACGGTGGAGAAGGCGGTGGAACGCCGCCGTGAAGCAACGGCAGAAAAACCGTTGCGGCGGTGACGGAGAGAGAACGGAGGAGCGATCGGAGTCGTTAGGGAAGAGCTCTCTCTCTTCTCTCTTTATTTATGGTTTTTGTTTTTTGATATAAAACAAGTATTTATAAAAGTTAAATATATTTTCAGTTAATTAACTAACCACATGTTTTCCTCCTCCATGCAAAATCATTGACGGTTTAAATTGAGAGGTTATGATACATAATAATTTTTGGTTTGTATTAACACATAACAATTATTACATGTGTTTAAATTATTACTGTTTTAGTTTTTTAAGTATATTATTTTATTTAAATATTCAAGTATATAACTTATATAAATCTTCATATTTATAATAACTATAATACTAATATTTTTTTATGGGCATATTATAAGTTTAATAATTTTAATATTTATCTATATTTTTTACAATAAAAATGAGAGAATGATAGAATGATAATTTTATATATGGATTAAGACACTCATATGAAAAGTAATGCTTAAATTTCAAAAATTAATCATTTTATTTCATTTATGCCCGTACAATAAAATATAATATATGATTGCTTATAATACAAATGCTAAAACATATACACGTGGTCAAACAAAATCTCAATTTACTTTCAATGTTGTTTATATATTGTGATTGAGCATTAATCCCTCTTCATATTTCCTTTATCAATTTTTAACAGTTCAATAACAATCAAGATGATAATTTATGGTGATAATTTTTCCATTAATTTTTTTCGGTATATGCAAATCACCACCAAAAACTAACTCCAATGATAAAAAAAACTCTAACTTATATTCATAAAATAAACCTCCCTAAAATCTAGGTAATAAGTGATTTCCGACCATAAACACCACCCATATTTTCACTATTCTTATTTGGATAATATAATTGTCTTAAAGACTTTTGTAATATACGTAATTATTTTCTTTTATTCAAATTTTTCAATAATCATATTTTAATTTTTTTAATTTACGTCATAACGCACCGAGCCGATACCGACTAAAATCTCCCAAAAAATCATGCAACAATCGTACCGCCACAACACGTGGGCATTTCCAACTAGTATATATATATATATTAAATCAAAATAATATGAACACATTAATCGCTTCTTAACAACCAGAGTAAACTAAATATTTGATCCTTTATAAAATTATATAAATGAAATTATATTAATTGAATCATATTAAATGAAATTGTATTAATTAAATAATATTTAAAATATCCGGCGATACACTAGTGCCTCCATATCTCCGGCGTATCTTCAGCGATACACATGTGTCTTCGTATCTCCGGCGTATCTTCGGCGATACACATGTGTCTTCGTATCTCCGGCGTATCTCCAGCGATACATATGTGTATTCGTATCTCCGGCGTATCTCCAGCGATACATATGTGTATTCGTATCTCCGGCGTATCTCCAGCGATACATATGTGTATTCGTATCTCCGGCGTATCTGTAAGGCCTCGTTCCCGGGAAGCTTACAGCTAGTCTATCATTGCACATAAAACATATAATTACATCAATTTAAAGAAAATATTGCAGCGGAAACATTAAAACAAACATTTCATTTCATTATAATAAACGCTTTTGCAAAATAATACAACATTCATTACAAAATATCGTGTGTTCGCATTATAATGCAAAAACATTGTACAAAAGAATGTCATCCCAAAAGAGCTGAGTAGTCGCCCCGTGCCATCCTCAGCAACATTACTTAGCCAACTAGAAACACATAAAATAAGCGTTGCTGAGTGAGTTCTAGTTTTATAATAAATCATACTTTATATTTCGTTTAAAACGCCCTTTACTTTCTTTCAAATCATACCAAACTTTAGAACGTGATCACACATCGTACATACACATAGATAAAAGTTATTATTTTCATCATCGTTCATTTCGTACATTTATTATCTTTCATTTCCATCTAGGTCCTGTCATGTGCTTAACCCCCCTCTAGAGCATCAAGCAATTCATCTAGGGTTAAGCGACAAGGATCCCATACATATGGTCAATCACAAAGATTGAACCCCTATGTGCATCCTCATGGGGTATTTAACCCGCACACAGTTGAGCTGACAACCCTTCATTGGGTGTGAACCTCCATACATTTGCTTAATCACACGGATTAAGCCCAGTGTGCATCCTCATTGGGTAGCTAACCCGCACACGGTTGAGCTAACACTCCTCATTGAGTGTGAACCTCCATACATTTGCTTGCAAGCCTTTCTTTCGTTCGTTTATTCATTAATGCATGCATTCTTTCATTTCGTTCCCCTTTTCTTTATCTTTCACTTTACGTTACATAATACTTTTCATTTCATTCATTAACATACAAAGTAAAGCCATGGGAAGACAATCACACATAATAGGGAACATCAACAATAACATGCAAACATCGCCATGCCCCTTTTATACCCCCACTCCTCCAAAGATTTTCCCGTTTTGACAAGATTGGTCCCTCGATTTTGGGCTTTATTTCTTTTCTTTCTTATTTTTTTGGCTTCAAAGGAAATAACCGGGTGTTACAGTATCTCTGACAAAAAAAATTATTAAAGTTTTTTGCCACGTGAGCGATATTTCATGGCTTGGTATCGCCACGTGAAGATGCATGGCTAAATTGATAAAAACAAAAGTCAATGGCTATTTTTGTAAAATCTTTTAGTCAAATGGTTGTTTTTGAATTTTCCCTTCATTCTATCCAAAAGGTTTAATATAGTAAATTAAAAGTTGTTCATGACTTTATGAATGATCATTTTTTATGCTTTAAACATGAAGTCTCTCAACGTTACAGATTTTGGCTAGTACATCTGTACTGTATATAAAACATATTACGAGGGTATTTTAAAATATTATAAAATTAAGAACACTTATTACATTCAACGCATAAGTTACAACCACTTTTGAGGGAAAAATTATATTTATAACATTATTTACAAATTACACCTTACAATTAGTTATATAATAATCTTAAACTTACTAACACTTGCATAAAATTTTATATTATGTACCCATAAACAAAAAAAATTTAATATGTTTTAATATTTTAGGTATATCTTTTAATCAATCACACTTAAAAAAGGTTTTGAGATTATAACTTAACTTGTGTTTTTTTAAATATTTTGGTGTAAAGATTTTGCTAACAAATCTGTAGTTTGTGCACAGGCGGAGCTTCATAGGGGCCGGGGGGGCACCTTCCCCCAAATTTAAGTCCGTAGTATTAAATTTTAGCTCGATAGTGTAAATTTTTGGCCCGGTAGTGTAAATTTTTATATAAATATTAAGTTCGCCCCCCTAACAA
This sequence comes from Flaveria trinervia, assembly GCA_025506515.1. Lineage (NCBI taxonomy): Eukaryota > Viridiplantae > Streptophyta > Magnoliopsida > Asterales > Asteraceae > Flaveria > Flaveria trinervia. Next base: position 66,119,482 of record CM046456.1, on the reverse strand, counting down.
AATTAAGTTCGCCCCCCCCCCCCCCCCTTACGACATAGTTCAAGTTCCGCCACTGATTTTGTGATGTACAATAAGTTAATCCATATATGTACAAGTAGTTATGCAGAACCTATTTATTTGGTGTTTTAAAATTTAACTTAGCTAATAGACTTTAATAAAATTACTACAAGAATAACAAAATATCAAATGCACGTACTGAATGTAAAAAGACACCCTGCCGCATTGTGTGGGCACCCTTCTAGTATATAAGAAATTGTGAAGGTGTGTGTGTGTGGTATGAGTCACTCTACTTGCTACCAACATGATAAAGTTGAAAAAAAACACTATTGCTATATGTCATTTCATGTTTAGGTTGATGCAAATGAGAAACAATCTATATAATTTTCTAAGGGGCCCAAAATTTTTTACAAAATTTATGTATCTTATATATGTATGTATATTTTGACAAAATCTCCTATCAAATTAATCCATTACACGGTTTCAAATTAACTCATTTTATCCAAATATTATTCATGTTAAACCATCTAACCCATTTAAATAGCTAATCACGCACAATCACTTTAAAACCCATACAAAATAAAAAGCAGTAAAAGAATTTTTAGGTTGATCACATTTACCATTGATTAGCAATTATATGTCATGACTTGCCAATTACCACTAATAAAAAGTTCTCACTCTTACCGATGATCATTTTTAAACAATATTTCCTCAACTATGCAACTCTATAAAAACAACTTTTCATGGCCTTCTATGATCATTTTTTAGTTTTGAAGTATTAACGAAGAGTATGATCTTGAGCTTGAAATCAACATTAAAAATGATGTTGATTTCAAGCTCAAGATCATACTCAACTTTTGCATTTCATTCATACTTTAAAACTTACATTATATAAAAAATAACCATACATTTTTAAAAACAAGCACCACTATTCCACTAAACCTACTAACTTGCTAACTACTATGACTAATTCAAAATAAAACTTGTTGCATACTTTAAATAAAACATGAATCAAATTTTAAACCCATGACCCATAACTGACCCGACTTGACCCGATCAAGATTAACCCAACATTCACCTCCTTAATCTTGAGCCGGTTCTCGATTTTCTTGCTTCGTTCTTTCTTTCTTCCTTCCTTCATTTCTTTCTTTCTTGCTTGCTTGCTTGCTTATCTTGCTCTTTTTTTCATACCTTGTACCGGTTTTTTTTCTTGCTAAACTTTCTATTCTTGCTTGATTCGAATCTTTCTTTCTTGCTTACTTCGAATCATCTTTCTTGCTTACTTCGAATCATCTTTCTTGCTAACTTGCTTACTTTCTTGCTCGTTTTCTTTCTCTTGCCATTGCTACTCGAACTACACATGTCCGATCTTACTTCTTACTATATGAACCGAACATGTTAGATTTCTTGCTTCAGTTATTCACGTGCTAACAACTTACCTGCTTTCTTCCTTGAATTAATTGAGATGCTAACTTGCTTGTTTATTTCTTTTTCTTCAATCGTTGCAGTCTCTAACCCTTCTTTCTTTAATTTTTTTCTTCAACAGAAACCAAAAAGTAAATTTTCACCACCGAAATGCTTGCTTACTTGCACTTTTTCCATGGCAACAACTACCGCCCCTTTAGCAGCTAATCCTGCCGGCTTGCTTCTTTGATTACTTCCGACTCTCAAACCGGCCCTCCTTTCTAACCTTGCGCTCTGATACCAAATGTTGGTTATCAAACTTGAAATTACATACTCCAAGCTCACGAATTGGAGAACAGAAGAAATATGTGAATAAAACATCACATGCAAAAAGAGTCAAATGAAAAACCACCGTATATTATTCAACAAAGCTAAAAGCTATAAATAAAACTAGCATTAAAAAAATTCCTAAAAGTACCACCCAATTAGTCAATTTCATAAACTATTTATTTAGTTAACTAAACAAAATAAATACTAAATATTAAAAACCGACTTGTGAACCGACCCGTCAAGATTAAACCCAACATTCATCACCATAACCATTTCGTCCACAACCCCTTTTCTCCTTTCCCTCCACCATCACCACCCACACACCTTTGTTAAAAAAAACTACCACAAGAATCATTTTGTCCAAGCACACCATCCGACAACACAACTATTTTGTCAAAAATCCTAAAACCCAAATTGGGGATTCTTGATTTTTAGGGATTGTAGATAGAGCTTTGAGCCCAAGTAAGAACAAGTAGCACTAGTGGTTCGATGGAGAAAAGGCGACAATAGATGGTGTGAGGAGGTCGTGATGCGATAATGATGATAGTGAGATGGTGGTGATGACGTGATAATGATGGTGAGATGGTCAGATGGTGGTGATGATGCAATAACGATGATGGTGAGATGACGGCAAGGATGTGATGGTGATGCAATTGATGTGTGTGGTGGCAGTAGTGGTGGTGGTGTCCAGTGGTGGTGAAGATGAAGATGAAGATGTTGATGTTGTTATTTCCTTTCAGAGCTACAGATAATGGTTGTGGTGAGGATGATGTGACGATATGGTGGCCGAGGGAGGTGGCTGATGGTGGTTGTCAGTGATGGGTACCAACGGTGGTTGTCGACGATGGTTACAAGTGGTGGTTGCCAGCAGTGGTGTTGTTGAAATTAATCTGAACCTAAAAAGTATATTAATACAAATATGTGTATATATAAATACTAAATTACACAAAAAGTCCTATATTTATATTAAATGACACAAATAATCCCTTTAGGTTACATAATAGTACTTGTAAAATAAAAAAAACAAAAATATCCTTAAATTTAAAAGAAAAATTAACATTACAAAATTGAAATCACAATAATCAACCTCTACTTGAAACCATTAGTCCTATTGGTATCTATATTTGTTATTTTAAATAAATTAGAGGGATCATTTATTTAAAATAAATTTAATAAGATACATAGATTTCAATCTCAAGATACTTTCTCAATCATATTCATTGAACCCCACCTACTCTATCTCCCTGTGGAATCTAATTGCTTCATGTAAACCATTTTCATTTTTCAACGCAACAATTTCATCTTTCAATCTTTAATTACTGCAATTATGGAAACCCTAGCGTCATCTGCATCAATCGTATCTTCTCCATCATCCCTTTCAATCTTTTCCCCCAAATCAAAAGATCAAATCCCCAAAAGGGTTCTCCGATCCCCCGTCTCCTCCAAGAGTAAGCAGTTATCGAGATTTTGGGTTGTTTAAAGATCGATTTTTAAAGATATTTGATATTGTATTTGTGTTTACAGAAGATGATAACAAATTTGGGCTTCGATCAGAGTCTAATGATGCTAGTATCGTGCCGGTTTCCAGCAATCGAAGTTTCTCTAAGGTGATCTTTTGAATATGTTCATGAAAGTATAATGTTTTGATTGATTGTGTGTTATCAGAATAATATCTTAATTGATGTAATTGCTTCTGTATAAGTTCATAACAATTTGAATTTTGAAGTTTGGTATTCTGATGGTGTTTTTAATTATACCTGCATGAATTGCTTGAGAGTGTGTTTGGGATTGCTTATTTAGGGATGATTTCATATATATCCCTACAGATTGGTGTTAGTTATGACTTGTGGGTGATAATTTTTTTACACGAAATGCATGAAAATAGTGAGATTTTGGGTTGTCATGTCTAACACGTTTAATAAACAGACTGAGTTCAAGTTATTTGGTAACCAGGTCAAATCGTCAACCTGTTCAATATATAATTTAAAATTTTGTTATATAAGGTCAACCTACCAACCTGTTGGCCCTTTTGTTACAACCCACTAACCCATTCATGATTCGTTTAGCCTACTTCAAATTTGATTACTACCCGCCAACGTGTTTATAACATGGCACTATTAACACCTCTAGTCTTGATAGTTGATATAGGTGACTAGTTTTTGGTTAGTTGAATATGGATTTCCAGTTTAAGTGTTTGATTGCTTATGAAATAGCCGTTTTGAATAAGCAGATTGAGAGTTGCTTACTCACATTGCATGTTTGATTGTGATTATTTTACATCTTTAATCTTTAAGTAAGCAGAATTCCAGATACTGAAACATCAGTTATTTGATTATTTTTGTTACATCAGAAGCAGATTCCAATGGCTATCGTTTTCATTGCTTTTTTTATAGCTGATTATTTGCTTATTCTTTTGAAAAACATAAGTTTTTAATTAGCAATCTGAGCACTCCCCAAGTTTCATTGATGTGTATTTGGATGTTGCATTTTGGAACCACCTATGTGATTATTGTTACTTGAAGTCTAATCTTTAGTTTTTATGGTTGGATTAACATATTCTGCTTTGGATTTTTTTGATTATTTCTGTGAGATAAATTTACTTAGTCTACGCTTCTTTTAACCTAATTTAAAAGACCTTTAGTACCACTTGATACAACTGTTTATATCCCCCCAAAATTGTCCTGTTTGACCATCGTATCTATTAATTACTGAAATTATCAATTAATTACAAAAACACATCTGAACACTATTTTCTAAAACTTGTTTTATCAGCCTATTGTCTTATTATAACTTACTTTTACCTTGTTATCATTGTATGCAAGAACAATTAATTTCTCCGATCATATGTAACACACATTGTTTTTTACCATTGTTTAAGTAACCTTGATTGTAGGTAAAAGTGGTGACATGACACCATATATGATGACATGGTGGTGTGCCATGTCATTACTTCACCTACTATAGAAGGTTACTTACATACAAATGTAGAAAAACTTGAAACTATGTTGCATACATTTTTATTACATAAAATGCAAAAAGGTGAAAATAAGGTACATTTTAGTGTAAATAAACTCTCTATAGTTATTCAAAATCACATAATCACTTTCAAAACATAAATCCAAATGCCACTGAATATGAATGGTGCTAACTGGAGTTCTTCAAATCAATGAGTTTGATTCATGTGGGGTAATCTTTTTTGTAGGATGATGCAATGGGATTAGTTCTTAGTGCAGCAAATGTTAGGGGTTGGACAACAGGGTCGGGTATGGAAGGGCCGCCAATGCCAGCAGGTGGTGGTGGTGAGCAAGAATCCATTACACAAAATATCTCCACCTTCCCATGGTCCCTTTTCACCAAATCGCCAAGGCGTCGTATGCGTGTTGCATTTACTTGTAATGTATGTGGACAAAGAACAACACGTGCTATTAATCCACATGCATATACTGATGGCACAGTTTTTGTTCAGGTACTCATGCTATTTTTACATTAATATTTCCTTCAGTATATATTTGTTACAATTATTTGTTCTAGGGCAAAGTACACGAAATATAAACAATACTTTCTTTTTTTTCTAGTTTTAGCAAAATACTTTTATTAGGTGTAGAAACCAACTTCTATAGAATTACTGTATTAGTAACCGCGCTACTATTTATTACCCTTCTTTAGTAATGTATTACAGGTCATTTTCCAAAATTTATGTGTCTTATATGTCATTTTAGTGTACGTGCCATGTCCTGTGGTTTGACTCATCGTTGTTAGAACTGTTTCTCTTTGATAGATGTTTTATTTGGTATAATTATGTATTCAATGCTTATTCATTCTATTTGAAGGACATATTGCTTAATATGTTAGGACATGACTTCAAGGAAAATATGTTTAGACATTGTTAAAATCTTTGGGCGTTTGTGTGTGTTTGATACTCTCGGATTTATTATAGTTGAAAGACATATAACTTAGTGTGTTAAACATGACTGCATTAGGTAAGAACTGCATGGACATTGCAGAACCATTGATAATCTTTCAGTGGTATGGAACTAGTGTTTCATGGGCCTTTTGTCACCAGCTTTATGTGTGTCGATGGTCTGCGCACATATTTTGGCTTTTTTATTTTTTATTTTTAGGTATTTTTGTAAAAATGCTGATGATACATCTGCTTGATTGGATTGCAGTGTTGTGGATGTAATGTATTTCACAAGCTTGTGGATAATTTGAATCTATTTCATGAAATGAAATGCTATGTGAATCAATCCTTTAATTATCAAGATCCAAATGGTAATGCTGCTACTCTTGGATTCAAGTATCTTGACATGGATGATGAAGGTGATGACATCTTTCCACTTTTGTGAGGTAAAAACTGTAGTATGCCATGTTATGTATAGATTTTTATGTATATTCCTTTAATTGTACCTATAACGTATGTTAATATTATACTTGTAAATAATTTATTGTATCATTAAATTATACAAATATTTGTTTGTGTTCATCTACTATAATCCGGATCTTGAAACCTGTTTTATCGGTTAAACCAGCAGTTATTAGAAACATACAACATAACTAAAGTGAAAAATGATTGGTATAAACTAATTTTGTAAATTAGAACAAATTTTATTTTTCCTGATAAAAAAGAAAAAAAAGAAAAAGAAAAGTAGTACTACAAAAATTGTACTAGAACACTAGTAGTACAATACAAGTACCACACCATGAATTTTGAAGCATGTAAATAGCATTCTTTTCTGCAAAAACCACTTGAACTCGAATACAATGATGAAAATGATGATAGTTGAAGCCTTGAGGTCATCCATGATCAGGGTAGCTGATGAATTGAGAAGATAAACTGCGTGTTAGCATCAATAGGGTGAGCATACTCCGGGTGGACTTGAAAAAACCAGGCCAAAAGATCGGAGACCAGACCGCCTGACTCATTCTACATACAAGTGGTCCGGTCCTCGGTCCTTAGTTTGGAGCTATTTTGGTCCTTTGATCGGTTAGTATTAATCTGATGAAAACAAACATTACCCGTAAAGGACCGGTTAATGATATTATAAAAAAACATGAATAAGTAATACATGTGTACATGGGTAGTGTAATGGAATGTAATAGCACATGATGGCAATCAACAATCATCATCATATACTCATCTTCAATCGGAAATCATGATGATCATGTCAATCATTGGTCCACAACATGTGCGATTCATCGATTCCATTGTTTATGCGAGTTGATTTTGTTTGAGTATATATCGTATCGTTGATAAAGCTCCCCCTATTCATGTATATATAGATCAAAATATATTGCTTATGAAAACGAAACAGATGATGGTGTCCCCATCCATTTTCGATCCGGCTTGACCCGATTTGCAAAACCGTCTAGCAAGGCCTGAAACAAGACTGGACCGACCCCTTCTTATATGGTCTAGTTCTTGATTCCTAAACTTCATACATTTTGGTTCTTGGTGTGATCCGGTTCAAGCCAGTCCGGTCCGAATTTAAACCATCACACACCCCTTAGCATCAAGAGTCATGGCTCAACCAGATACATGAAAAACCATTAGGAGGGCCCACACAATGCAAATCGGGGCAGCTTTGCCACGGGTTCCAGTGTGTTGATAACATTGGTTATAATTTCTTAATGGTGTAAACCAGAAGAGCAATGTCGATGCATGAGGCTCCTGTTCCTATACGTCTTTCATAGCTCTAAAATCTTCATGTCACATGACAACAACTTACCGTTGTTTTAAGATCCGCCCTTTTAATAGCGTAAATTGAATATCGTTTAACACTTAAACTTATGGTTTTGTAACAAGACATAATTAGGCGAAATCACAAGAAAAAAAAATCACACGAAAAAAATAACATAATAAAATAAACAAAAATATAGATAGTAGGATGGTCCCTTTTTTTATTCAAAAATAAAAAATAAATTAAAAACCACTACTCCTAATTTGTACTCTTGTTTAATTTAACTTTTACATTCTTTTTATATAGTGGATGTCGATCATTTGCATCCTCTTATTCAAAATGGTTTCATTCCCCTCATATATTCAACCAATAAAAGACCCCCACGTCAGATAAGTGGATAGATAACATTATCCACGTGGACAAAACTATCACCAAATACACAAAAAGATAACTTAATCCTCAACCTTCACTACACCCATATTACATTATCCAAACACCAAACCATTTGATCTCCCAACGAACATAAACCACACAAATTGAACCAAAAAACCAACCACATCACTTTATAATCTAACACCTCTATCCTTCACAACACCAACACCTCAAACTACATTCACAAATGGCAAGTGTAATGTCATATGCTATTTCAGTCCCATCATTCAACGGACTCAAGGCCGTATCCACAAAGGCTAACGCAGCCGCCACCAGCGTCAAGGTGGCGGCTGCTAGCCCCAAGCTTTCAGTGAAAGCCTCATGAAAGACGCAGCGATTGCAGCAGTCGCTGTTTCAGCCAGCGCGTTGCTTGCAGGCAACGCGCTGGCCATCGAAGTCCTGCTGGGGGACAATGATGGTGGGTTGGCTTTTGAGCCATCCACCTTCAGTGTCCCAGCAGGCGAGAAGATTGTCTTCAAGAATAACCGCGGGTTCCCGCACAACGTTGTGTTTGATGAGGACGAGATCCCGGCCGGTGTCGATGCTTCGAAGATTTCGATGGGTGAAGATGATTATTTGAATGCTGGTGGAGAGGAGTACTCAGTGACTTTAACTGAAAAGGGGACTTATAGTTTCTATTGTGCACCACACCAAGGTGCTGGTATGGTTGGCAAAGTTACTGTTACATAAGCTTTTAGTGAGTGATTTTCTGGTACCAAATAATTTTAAGAAAATGGTTTTGTAAAGAGTTTAATAGCCCAAGATTTATCCAATCCTATGTTGCTATATCACTTGGTTTGTGTTGGTGCAAGTTTATTTTACTTACTATATAATTGATATTAAAATACCAATTTGATTATATGGTCCAAAATGTGTAGTTCTACACGTTATGTGATCTTATGCTCATCAAGTAAGAATGTGTGTTTCTTATACGACATGGAGCTTACACGAAATTCATCGTTCGGAATTTGATATAAATAGATCTAGGTTGAACCCTTGAACATATTCAGTTAAACAAGTTGTCTGTTGCTTCTGACGGGTTCATGAGTTGATTCGTTTAACCTATCTTTTATTTTCATGTGTTTTATGCATAAATTAAACTAGTTAAATATTTTACACAAAAATTTAAAAAGAGGAATTGAGATAAAATTTTATAATCTAAACATAATCGTTTTATATACGTTGCATTTTTTGTCATAAATCAGTATGTTCAAACAAGAAAGTTAGCAAAAGGTAACAAAAAAAACATAATTCACATGTATGCATACAGTATACTTCATATGATCTTCTAGGGTTTCATTCATGAGTAACCCATCCTGTAAGTTCCTAAATATGTCTAGCTAAACTTGAAAAAAAAAGCCCGGTAAGGCGTTATGAGCCTTAATGTAACGAATACACCCTTTATGTTTATGTTACAATCATATAACCTTATAATGGTCTGTTGGGTCAAAATTTTAACTTCTTATGAACTTTGGGTGTTTAAAACTTTAGGTAGTTAAGGCATTAGGGAAGTTAGATACAACACCAAGGATCTTACCACCAACATCAACAAAAAGTTCGTAATCACTTAACGGGCCAACTTTGCCATCAACGTCGATTCTTATAGGGTATTTGAGCAGGTGGTCCGATAAAGGGGTAAAATCATCCGAAGCAAATTTTTACCAATTCTCTTTGGCAAACTCATTTATATTTCTTACACATACCAAAGTTCCGGGCTCCTTGATTTGATCTTGGACCGTGCCTAAGTGTTCGGCGCATGGTGATTGGTAACATTTGGTATCCGTACACCTGAAATTTAGATCAATGATGAGAAACTTTAAAGATAGAAAAACTAAGTGGACAGAACATGTAACGGTCAATATGGGTTCGTGTTGAATTAAATTGTCTTTAGTACACGACTTCGTGTTTTCTCACACAACTTCCTTTAATTATTTACGAATCATTATATACATTAAACTAGCTTAAAAACTCATTAATACATGGATGGAATAAAATTTAACATGTTAAAATTATTATTTTTTATAAATGTTTTGTATCTTACATGTTATTACTTATTAGTCATTGATGAAACTAAAAATTATAAAACCTAAGAAATTATAAAAAAAAATAAAAAAAATAAAAATTCAATATTATATTTTAAGATTAGACATAATAGAACTCATATGGGTTAGAATGTTTTAATAAATTATTAGAATAAAACAATTAATAATTTAAATATTTTATATTATAGTTTACATATTTAAATTAATTTTCATTTAACAGGAGAGAGAAACGAAAAACATAATTTTAAAATTAACTAGAAATTATTAAGTGCTCATGTTAAATTTTTTTTATTATAATAGATAGATATTATTACCAAAGTTATTATACAAACAATCATAGTCTAGTTTATTTGACATAAAAATCAAAGCAAATTATACAAATGTAAGCCAGATATACCCTTTATAATACGGACTATCAAGGTTTACATTTCCCTTTTACTTATCGAGAAAAAAGAAAGTAAACATTTTCTTTTTTCTTCTTTTTCTTTCCTTTTTTTTCTTTTCTTTTCTTTTTTTTTCTTTCTCTCAATTTTCTTTTATTTGGAAGTATTGATTTTTGTTTTTATTTTCCTTTTATTTCCTTTCACTTCCTTTCATTTCCCTCCTTAAGTAAACTCGAGAACACAAGTTTTTAACAATCCTTTCATTTCCTTTTATTAAAAAAAACTCAGGAACAAAACTAGTTTTTCTTTCCTTCTATTTTCTTTTTTTTCTCTTTAAATGAGACTCGGGAACACATAAATCTGTTAATATAAAGATTCTGTAATCGTTCCTGTAATAATAGACTTGAAATTTAAGCAACCATGGAGCTTTGGTTAATATTGGCAGATGCTAATATCACATATTCATCGTCTACTATCATCCCCTTTGCATATACTTAAATCATGAATCTTCCATGTTTTTGAGAAGCCGAAACCTGCAGATATCGAAAAAACATATTCGAAAATTCAGATATAGGATCAAATGAAAAACAAAATTAACGCGAGAAATTAAAAAGCAAAAATGATTCACTAATTATGTAACATCGATTCACAGTTTTGTGAATGTGCATGACTGTGAATTAAAGTTAAAAGAATTGGTGGTTCATTTTGATTCTCTCTCTCTCTCTCACTCTCACACATATAGAGAGAAGAGAATTATGATTAGGATTTAAAAGATTTTACTGTGAGAAGAGTAAGGAGCTCCAGCTTAACGTTTTTTGGGGCCTCAATCAAACTAAAAGGATAGAGCCATTTTCAAGAATCTTATGCGTAAAGCAACCTTAAGCATTAAATCAAAGGCTTAAACAACCTATGTAAATTTATCAAAAACTGTTGGGTTAATATGATGTTTACAGGTTATGTACGGGTCAAGTCGGTTACCGATTTTGAGTAAATGGATCTTTAATTAGCCAACGTGAAAGAGTTGACCGAGTTTCATGGAAGTGGACGTTTGGAAGTGAACGTTGGTTTGTTCCGGATAAGCAGAAGAGCATGGGCTTATTTTAGCGTGTGTTTGTTTGAGTTTTCTTATATAAGTAGCATTAAGCATAATCGTATTAAAAAAACAGATTCCTTTTGATTGTAATTTCCATTTGAAGGTTAATATATAAGAAAGTGTACCTGTGTTTTGAGTATGTGTTTTAAGGGCCTGAACCAATATTTGGTATCAGAGCGGAGGTTGAGAAGAGGGTTGGTTTGAGAGTCGTGTTTTGAGAGGGGATGCAGCCCTTCGCTGCATGGCAAAAACGCAGCAGCAGGAAGAACCGGGCTGAAGATGAAGCCGGAGCAGTTCACTATAATCGTATGTGATTAGATCGAAAGAAGGTCGTCTTAAAAGTAGAAAGAAAGAAAAAGGCTTTGCAAGAAAGAGAAAGAGAAAGAGAAAGAGAAAGAGAAAGACCGATGTGATAAGAAAGAAAGAGCAAGCATCGATCAAGGGAAGAAAGAAAGTTGTTGAATGAGAAAGAAGAAAGACTACGTGGCTATTAGGAAAAAAAGAACGAAATTGAAGACCAGGTCACCAAAAATTTAGTACCGGTGTAAGAGAGAAAGGGCGAAAAGAAGAGATCGAAGTCGTAATAGACCGAACGGCTTTAAAGAAAGACCGAAGAACTTGTCATTGACAAGAAAGAGAAGACGATTATCGGAAGAAGAACCAATGCCGTGACACACCGAATGGCATGACCGAGACCAAAGAGGACGAAGAAGGAAAGATAGAAAGTTGAAACAAGAATGCAGCAAGCATGTAGGTTAAGTGGTTAACTACATGCAGTCTTCATAGTTTTTCCAAGCATTTGAAGTCATGAAACACACAAGCAAGCAAACAAGTTGGTGAAATACAAAGCAAATAGCAAGACTTAAGAAGTAACTGATTAAAGCAAGAATTGCAAGTGGCAAGAAAAGTTAACAGGAAGATCGATATTAGATTAAGGGGGTGAATGTTGGGTTAATATGATGTTTACGGGTTATGTACGGGTCAAGTCAGTTACTGATTTGGATAAATGGATCTTTAATTAGCCAACGTGAAAGAGTTGACCGAGTTTCATGGAAGTGGACGGTTGAAAGTGAATGTTGGTTTGTTCCGGAAAAGCAGGAGAACATGGGCTTATTTTAGCATGTGTTTGTTTGGGTTTTCTTATATAAGTAGCGATAAGCATATTCGTATTTTTTAAAAAGCAAATTCCTTTCGATTGTATTTTTCATTTCAAGGTTAATATACAAGAAAGTGTACCGATTGAAGAGAGAAAGCAAAAGATCGGTGATTTCATGTGACGAGATCTTAAGAAAGGAAAGAAGAAAGAAATAGGCTGATTGAAGAGAGCGAAGAAAGAAAGAACCGGTGTCGCATTGCAAGAAAGAAAGAACCGGTGTCGCATTGCAAGAAAGAAAGAGTAGAGAAAGAGATCGACGGAAAGAAGAAAGAAAGAGAACGTGTCGATTCATAGAAAGAAATTGAAGAATGGCGATGGTATAAGCAAAGGAAGCAGGTTCGATGTCTTACCAAATTCCGACTTTGACCGCAACCAACTATCCAGTATGGGCTATTAAGATTAAGTCCATCTTAGATGCACATGGTCTCTTGGAGACGGTGGAACCAATGACTCTCGGGGAAGAACCAGATGCTAAGAAGTCAAAACAAGCTTTAGCTTTTTTGTTTCAAGCAATACCGGAAGAGATGGTGTTGCAAATGTCGAGTCACACAGACCCGAAGATTAGGGGTGTTCAAAAATATCTGAATCCGAAATATCTGAAATTCGAATATCCAAAATTTCGGATTCGGATTCGGATAGTGATTTTGAGAATTTTCGGATATTCGGATATCCAAATATCCAAAATAATTTTATAAAATTTTAAAAAATATTAAATATTAATTAAATATTTTAGATATTTTCAGATATTTTGGATATATAAGAAATACTTTGGATATATGAAATAAATTTCAATAAAATTTATTATATTTTTATAAAATTTATCAAATAATACAACTTTTTTTTGAAATTCGGAAATCCAACGGATATCCGAATCCGAAATTTTCGGATTTGGATTCGGATAGTGGAAATCCACTATCCGAAATTTTCGGATATCCGAAATTCGGATATCCGAGTATGAACACCCCTACCGAAGATAGTGTGGGATGGCTTGAAAATACGATTAGGGCCGCAAACGAACTGAACGAACACGAACAAGGTCTTGTTCGTGTTCGTTCGTTAAGAAATAAACTTGTTCATGAACTGTTCACGAACACTTATCGAACAAGACTTCTTGTTCGTGTTTTCATTAAGAAAATGAACATGTTCATGAACTGTTCACGAACACTTACCGAACGCAAACGAACACAAACAAAAGCAAACGAACACAAACAAAAGCAAACGAACACAAACAACTGTTCATGAATATGATGAACACAAAACAATTCATAAACACAAACGAATATAAATTATTATAGATTTATTTTAGAATAAATTTTATATTTTTATTACAAAAATTACACAAATTTAATAAAAAATAATAAGTAGTTAACATATATATCAAAAAATACTTGATATAATAGCCATAAAAACAACTAACACAATAATTAAGAATATAAACGAACACTTTATCGAACGATCACGAACGAACACTAACAAACATAAACGAACACATTATCGAACGTTCGCAAACATAATGAACGAACGCGGGTTGTGTTTATGTTCGTTCGTTTAACTAAACGAATGGAATTTTCGTGTTCGTGTTCGTTCATTTACTAAACGAACGAACATAAACAAACTTCCCGCCGAACGGTTCATGAACTGTTCGCTGAATGTTCAGTTCGTTTGCAGCCCTAAATACGATACTTGGGTGTATATCGGTGAGGACAGCTTATGTTGCAACGTTGAAAAAAGAGCTTGAAGGCATGTAGATGAAGGAATGAGAGCTCGTTGATGATTGTGCTACTAAGTTGAGTGGGTTGGTTTCAAAGTTGAGGAGTCTTGGGCATGAAGTTGAGGAGAAGAAATGGTGAGAAGGATACTAGCTCGTTGATGATTGTGCTACTAAGTTGAGTGGGTTGGTTTCAAAGTTGAGGAGTCTTGGGCATGAAGTTGAGGAAGAAGAAATGGTGAGAAGGATACTTGATGCAATGCCAAAGTCGTTTCTTCAGATCGTGGCGTCATTCAAACAATGTTTTGAGTTGGATACAATACTTTTTTATGAAGCGGTTGGGAGGCTTAAGACCTATGAAGAAATCAAAAGCCATAAGAATCAAAAGCCATGATGAGAAAGAGGGAGAACAAGGTCAATTATTGCTTTATAGTTCAAATGGTGAAGAAAAAAAATATGGAAGAGGAAGAGGTTTCGGTAGAGGTGAAAGAGGACGCGGAAGAGGCTTGGTCCGAGGTGATAAAAGCGGGTTCCAGTGCTTTGAATGTGGAGAATTGGGATATTTTGCGTATGAGTGCACTAAATAGAAGGAGAAGGATAATAAAGCTAATTTAATACAAGAGGAAGAACCAACACTTCTTTGATGATGAGAAAAAATAAAACAGGTCAAGCTTAAGGGGGTAAATGTTAGTTTAATCTTGACTTTGTTTATTAGTTTGTTTAGTATTTAGCTTTATTATTTGATGTTTATTATTTAGCATTTTAGTTTGTTTTATTGTTGGTTAAGAGCATTCACATCCCGTTCTCTATAAATATGTGAGTACGTTTTCTATATTATAGAGAATGGTTATTAGTAGGGGTGTGCATGGTGGTTTGGTTCAGTTTTGCCCTAAAACTGAAACAAAATCGATATTTCGGTTTCTAGGTTTTTTAAAACCGTTCGGTTTCGGTTTTTTCGGTTTTAACTTCGGTTTCGGTTCGGTTTTTGGTTTTTTTGGTTTTATCATTTATGCTTCAAGTTTTAGAAAAAAATTATTTTAAAGTAATGAATTTAAGCTAAAAACTTTGACCTTACATTATTTTGTTGATCACTAAATATAATCTATATATTTTTATAATTTAGTTGACATTAAAATTAAATGCAATTCATAAAATAAGAACAAATATATTCAATAAAACATTTTAATCTATCAATTTAAATAAAAAAAATTTAATATTATTTTTGAACCTAAATATTTAATCTCTTTTAGATAACACAAGTTAAATAAGTAACTAAGAGGCTAATAATTTTTATAAGTATATGATTACACCTCTAAATTTATAAGTTTGATTCTATGGTTTCGGTTCGGTTTTTTCGGTTTTTCTTACAAGCAAAACCAAAACCGAACCGAATAATTCGGTTTTTAAAACATCATCAAATCAAACCGTCGGTTTTCTAGCGGTTTCGGTTTTATCGGTTCAGTTGCGTCGGTTATTTTGGTTACGGTTAAGTTATTTTGGTTTTTTGCTCACCCTAGTAGTTTTGAGTGGATGATAGATAATATATTACTCTTCATCTCTATATTTAATAAAATACTGTTCATCTCTATATTTAATAAAATACTGTTCATCTCTATAATTTTTTTAATATTTATTGAAAGTGGTTGTAAGTAGAGGAAAAAAAAATGTAATGATAAAAGTATAAAAAGTATTATTTTATTGGAAAAAAATAGAAAAAAATAATAATTTTTAATGTAGTTATAGAAATGAAGATGAAGAATGGGTTGTGAATATTCTAAACAATGAAAAACAAGTAATGGGGTTGACCGAAATATATGGAGAATTAAAGTGCACGTTGGGTTGAAGAATGGTTCTTTAGGTTATAGTCCTCTTTTAATGAATAAACTCAATAAAGAATGTAACTGGTTTTGTTTTGACAGTATTCTTACTTCTCTTTTCTTTCTATCCGTAAATCACAACATACATTCAAGCTTGAAATTGCAAATAATAAAAGCTTGGTTTCAACAAAAACACTTAACAAATAAATCAAACTATCAAAACAAGCTAATCAAAAAGCAATTAACCAACCTATTACCTATGAAACTAATTAATTTTCTTTGAGCAAATCGGTAAATTAAAGGCTCAATTGTTGTTCAGCCCAAATATATACACACAACAAACACTAAAATGACCAAAAACCTTCAGTTATGAACAGAAGGTAAAGAAGAAAAGAATTTTGAGAACTTTTGCACAGGAATAACTTTCACTCAAGCAACAAAAACAATTTAAATAACAAAAATCTCACTATGCTACCGACCCACTAAACCCTCTACTTAGCTCACTATTTTTACTCATTCAAACTAGAAAACTTACTGCATGACTTAAATAAAAATTCTAATTAAAATACTAAACTTTTAGTGACTTGACCTGTAAAATAAACTCATTCACCCATCAAGATTAATCAACACTCAAAGCAAGTAAGCAAGTAGCAACCTAATCACATTTATCAAAAAACAATATAAACAAAAGCAATTAGAATTTAGAGGCAATATTATTAGAATATTTAGAAGAAATCAACACAAAAGCAAAATCAAAACTTAAAGGCAACCTAATCACATACTAACTATGAATCTTCATAGCTATGTTGTCTGCTATGTTGTCACCTCTTTGCAGTCTACTTTGTGGGTTGATCAAAGAGGCTAGGAATAGGGGTCGATCAAAGAGGTGGAGGCCAAGAATCAATGTTTTCAGAACCGGATCGGACGTTAAATCGGACGTCAAACCGAACGCCTTACTGTTTGGTGGTCGGACCGGATTTAACTATATTTTAATTATATTTATATATGTAGTTAAATATAAGTCATTTATATATAATTTATATATATATATATTATGTTATATATAAAACTTAACTATATTTGTATATCAAAATACTAATTTATGGTTTAACATCCCGTTTTTAGCCATTAAAATAAAAAAATAAATAAAATTCAAAAACCGATCCGAACCGGTCCGGTTTCCCGGTCCGACCACCGGTTCGACCCCTCAAAACCGAATCGTAGCGAACAGGACCGGCCACCGAACCGATCCCCGGTCGAACCGACCGGTCCGATCCAGTCGCGAAAACATTGGCAAGAACATTGGTAGTTGT